>JAWWEU010000125.1:25359132-25411926 GCA_035583155.1 Acropternis orthonyx | reverse complement strand
GGCCAGTTCTGTGCACGCTGTGCCTCACCTAAAAAATCCACTGTGCAGGCTGGAAGGGCACACCCACGGGGGGAGAGAGCCCTTCCCCCAGATCTTCGTTCACGAAGTCTGGCCATTATTATTATATCTGCTTCTAAAAGTAGTTTTGTTTGATTCTTAAATCTGTGTTTGCAACTATCACTGTATTTTCATCTTTAAATGTGCTGTTTATGATGGAGCAGCACTTTATTATTATTATTATTATTGTGTTTATTATGAAAAAATGCCCCATTCTCCCATAGGGGAAAAAAAAGGCATTTTAATTGCATTAATTAGTAAACAACTAGTAACCTGAGACTGTATCCTTTGCAGATAATTTTTTTACTTTGTTTCTCTCTTTAAGGATCACAAATTGCTCTGAAGGGCTTAAGATTTTGTGGAAAGATGTTTCCTTTAAAAGACACTGTGATGGGTGCCTCCACCTTCTTTGCCTCAGCTCTGCCACATGATGTTTGTGGAAGTAATGGCCTTCCTCTAACACCTAACTCCATAAAAATTTTGGGGAGATTTCAAATCCTTAAAACAATCACCCATCCCAGGCTTTGCCAGTATATTGACATTACCAGAGGTAAACATGGTGAGTATCTGCTTAATAAGCAAATGTTATGTATGGTTACAGTTATGGTTTTGTGACAATATATTTTTAAGGTGACTGAGCAGAATATTGCCTTCATAGCAACAGAAAGTGGCTGGGTTTCAGACTTAAAATTAATGTATGCTTTGGTTGTGACTGGCAGTATTGGTGCTTTTGTTTCTTCTCTGCAGAGTCAAGGCAGAGAATTGTTGTTTGTCCTGTTTTATCATATATTACACTACCTGATAAAAGCTAAGTACTTTTTTCTTTTTATACCTCACTAAAATTCTTGTACTCAATTGCTGTTCCATGTCTTTGTGTGGGATGTGGAAGTATGTGTATTTTTGATGCTGTGCTCCTACACCCATGTTCTAATCTTACTAACAATTTATGCTTTTTTTGTACTTGATTTGCAGCTGTTGTCTGTCATCTTGTGTTTTGGCTGCAAGCTTCCACTGATACTTTTTTCCTATCTCTCTAAGATTTCTTCCACTAATGGTTACTTTATTTTAGTACAGGGTTTTTTTTTTTCAGTAACTGTTATCACACTTATTGTTAGCTCCAATAAAGCTTCAGTTGTTTTTTTTCTGCTCTAGATGGTCTTATTCTTTTGTAAGCTCGGCAGGACTACAGCACTTAATTTCCATAAGAAGGTTGCAACAACTGTGACAATTTAAGAGATTGCCACCTTTAGCGTTTAAATCAAAAATGTTCCCATATAAAAGTGAATTCCCTGTATTTGATTAGTTACAGGGTCTCATAAAGTAGAACAAGTAATTTTTGTCCCCTTTAGAATGTGGTATGATAGGATGTTCCAGATTTTTAGAAAATTAGGATGTTGCCAGCTCCAAACACTGAAGTATTCTGTGGGGCAGGGACTTCTTTGTGTTTTTCTCTGCTCTCAAACATGTGGATTTTTCATTTATGCACTCAGGAGATATGTAAAGTTTAATCACTTTCATTTGCTTTTGCTAGTACCTCTTGAAACAGAAAGTGGGATTTTCTTACAATACTGTTTGAGATGAAATGTTAAGAAGCATTAACTAACATAACATTAATAAATAAAAAACAAATAGAAAAACATGACCTTTTTCATAATGGAGAGTAAATGACATGATTTATGTGTGTATAAAAATGAAGGAAAAACTACCTTCTGATAATTGAAGTAATTTGAAGGATAGCAAATAAAATGTCTAGTCAGGAACCTGTTCTGTTCCTAATGGTTATAATAGCAGCTAATAACTTCACAATAGTAAGGCAAATTTGGTGCCAAATTTGATCATCCTTAAACTGATAGAATTTTCAGTATATCAGTTCTGCACATAATGATTTAATGTTTGTGGAGTTTTTTTGCAAATACCATTTTCTATTTTCTATTCTTACAGAGAAATATCAGAGCAGACTAGGAAAACAAGAAAAAATAAGAGAGATATATGTGTTCCTCCCCCAAAGACCCTCAAATGGGGAATATAAAAGAAAAATATTCAAATAATTTTTTTTTCAATTGAACTGCTTTTAAATCTTTCATAACATTGTAGGAGGCAGCCTCTGATTATTTTTTTTCTTCCAAAGAAGGCATAAATGGTCCTTTGATTTAAAAAGGTAGAAACAGAGTTGAGTAACAAGCATTCCCACTTTAATGTGATGACATGTTCCTCAGTTTTCTGTCTTCATCTTACTGTAACAGTCATCTTACAAAAATATGTTTGAAATACTTTAGTTTTCTTTGATTTTGAATCTGAATAACTAGTACCTTGTCTATGAGTAGTGTAATTAGCAAAGTCTAGCTACTTTAGGAGTTTTCTTACACCTTTGTCTTTTCCTACTATGTGGTTGTTGTCTGCAGTGCGACAATAATTTTGGTTTTGACTCTGTATTCAGAGTCAGCCCATCAATCTTCAGAACCTGCAGGACCTCTGCAAGTGCTATAGCTATTTTTTGGGCAAGAGCTGCTAGAGATAGTTGGCTCATCAGGGCTGAAGCACCCTGGGTCCCTTTTCTCAAAGGTGGTGTTACTTTGAGTGTCTTTCATTAACCCAGCCACATATTTTGGCACATTTATTAGATGCTTTTCTTTGAGACCTCTGTTCTTCAGTCAAATCTGACTGACATTGTCTGAGGGCTTCAACATTTATTAGAAGATGACTGGATGGATGGATTGACAGTGCTTTGCATGAGCAGACAGGAAAGATATTCTACTCTATCTCATAAATCAAAAGTAGTGGTGTTATCTGTAAGTTGTGCATCTTTAATTATGTGTAATTTTCCATACAGTGTGTGTCAAAATACTTTAACATCCGCCAAATAGGTAGAGTGAGAAGTCTGTACTCCCAAGGTCTCATTTGAATTCCAGTCCTCCAATACCCCCTTTTTTTTTTTTTCCCCCCCCCATTAGAGAGACTGGTTGTGGCAGCTGAACACTGTGAAAAGAGTCTGGAAGATTTGCTACGGGAAAGAAAGCCTGTGTGGTAAGGTGTCAAGCTAACTCAAGTCCACTCATCATAATTTCAGATATTACCTGTGCAAAGTCTTGGACAACTGGTTTATATAAATTTTACTCTGTTAAAGTTTAATCTGAAGACATTGTTTATCAGATAAAATATGTGCCTGAAGAGGAAGTACTCATTTCCATGCAATTCTAAAAGTCAGAGGAGTTACAAGGAACTTGCTTGCAACTGAAATATTTCATGACTCGTAAAATCCTGTCTGTCATGTAATAGTAGATGGGGGTTTTCTTTTTAAAAATAAAACCAGACCCATGACAGGATAAGGAATTTTCTAAGAATTGATTTGAAGATTAAGTCTGACAGATGATGAAATACAACTTTCACTAGAATGGATAGAATTTGATGTGTTTTTTTCATGTGCAGAAATCTATTACTTTATCAGCTAGAAAGCGGACACAATGTCAGATATATATGCCAGGATACTAGTAAGTGATTTCAATTTGGGTTTATATAGTCACTTCAGCAACACTTTGGTCGAAATCAAGCCCAAAGGCTGGATGCCAGGGTTTTTGGCTTAAATACTAGGATGTATGGAACAACTGAGCTGTATATTTAAAGAAATAAAAAACCTCAAATCTGTGTCTGGCTTGTTGCAAATAGTGTTAACTGTCATTTTAAAGTCTATCACTATTACTTTGAAATGAAGAAGGGGTATCTTGTCCTAGATAATATGTAACATAAAAAATATGAGGAGCAGAGGGAGAGTAACATTATTTCCTTTTGGGAAAGCAGGGCATTGTGTGCTATTTCAGAAAACAGAAAATATATAAATATAAAACACATTTGGAAAAATCCACAGTCTCCTTATCCTACCTTTTGAAGCTTATAGAAAGCATTAGATTTCATCTTTCTTGGAATTTATGCAAATCTAGAGATGGTGATTACTCAGTAAAAGTGATAATTTTTTTCCCCAATTAACATGAGGCATCTCAGGTGGGCTGTGTTTGATAAGATACTGTACTTCTGTGACTTCCTGTGACTCATCCCAAATTAGATTTGTGTAAAGGAAGTAATACTGGATCTGTAGCTTTTAAGCCTTGCAGCCCCTAAACAGGGTGCTTACAGTGTCTGGCAGAGATACATCTAAATGCAAAGTGCCCTGTGTTAGCATTTTGTGAGCTTAAGCTTGCATGACAGTGTGTGTTGACAGGACTACAGTTTGAGAAATGTGAGGGAAATATGGCTTCCAGTTTTTTCTTAAGATAGAGAAGTAGTTAGGTGTAAAGGCTTTTTCATATGTAATATATATTATAGTTGTTCACACAGCTCTGCATCAGGTTCCTATTGTGCAAATTTCCAGAAATAAAGCATCAGAAACTCCTTTCATTCTTTTTTCATTCAGTTCTCACAGTGTTCTTTGAAAGTGTCTTGGTGTCTGATGAGGAGCAGCCCAGATTGCCTGCTGCCTCAGGACTGTTTTTGAAAAACCATCCATGTAGTTGTTTTCATTTGGTTTGCATTCCTTGATACAGTATACTTACGTAGGTTCTCTGACAAAACTTTCTCAAATAAGAGTTGTGGTCTGTAGTCACATCCGTTATGCTTCTCTGTATTCACATGTGTTTTGGGGCTTCCAGAAAGGTTTTTGAGATCTTTTTAGGTAGCTTGCTAAGGTACGTGACCTTGGGGTTTTGGCATGCTGCAAGATGTTACTTCCTTTGTGACAGTTACCTCAGCCTTTTGGGCTGTGCTTGTTAAGAGTAGTTGCACAAAGCCTGGGTTTATTTTCTTCCTCTAAACTTGAGGGTGTTTTTACTGAAGTAAGTTATTCTACTATCTGATCTTACTTTTAACGAGCCAACTGGGATTTCTTCTAGAAGTTGTAACACCTGAGGTATGGGGCTAAAATATAGCCTAGTATGTATGTCCATAGCTTTAAGAGACATTAGTAATTCATCTACTGAAAATTACAGCTTTGGCAGTAGTAGCTAAAAGATAAATTATGTTCACTTCAAGTGAAGTTTCTTGCAAGACTGATGTTTTTCTTCTACTTCTATTTTTTTTTTTTTTTTAATGACAACAGAATTTTTTGATTCTTATGTGAGACCCAGAAATTTCCAGAAATAACTTGGGTGGATCGATTCCCAGTTATTGGTTATGTGATCTGTCTGTATCAATTACCTGCAGGGAGGAGTATTTGCCTTATTTAATGTATTCTGATTGTATTGGTCAGTGGCAGCATAGCTGGTTACACATCCGGAGCTGATGTGTATGCTATTGCAATTAATCTTATAAACTGTTTATGGAATGTGAGAAACTGCTCTTCTGGTTTCTAGATTAACTTTCCTTATGCTTGCCAGTAACCTAAGTCCTTTGCACCTGTACCACAAGCTGATGTAAAATCAGCAGGAAATCTTCTATTATGCTAGTGCTGAAATTCAAGACATTACATTATAGACTGTCTATCTTTCTATACATATTGGAAAACAGGCCATACAGCTGCTTGGTAGTTATTGGCAGTTAATCTTTGCTGAAGTCATGCATCAAGTATAGCATACATTCCTTAATATATGAATTATACTTAAAAAAAGAAGAAATATAGTGAAGTTCTTTCTTCAGTTAACCTCAGATTTCCCCCAGCTTTTCTAATTCTAATTAATCACTTGCCATAGGGGCCAAATACTGGAAATCAGACCTCTAACTGTTTATTTTACCTGTTCTGTCACAGTGCAGAAAATAATCTTACTGAGCATACCACCAACAATTTTCTAGAAACAGGACTTGTAGTATATCCAGGAATTCATTCACTCATTACATAACAGTAATGTGTCAGCAGTCCCCAGGAACTGCATAGGTGGTTTGTCATTGTCCTCAAAGTTGACATGCTCAACTTCACTTTCAAAGATTGAGTGTTTTAAAGATTAAACAAGGAAGTGTTTGGTAATTTATGGCCAGAATATTTTCTGTCTTGAGTGTTGCATATTTGGGATCCTGGAATAAGCACCTTCTACTGTTAAAACTCTTACCAGGTGAATTTCAAGAACTCTCAGGGGAATGAAATGAGTGTCAGCTCTTTGCAGTTCTTACCATAATTAGGCAGATACACAAAAGGAAATTGATATAGCTCTACAGTGTTTTCTGTGTTTCAGGGGATAGCCATGTGGACACTTTAACTATAATTAATGCATTTAAAAGTGTCATTAATCCAAATTTTCTTTACTGTGCTTCCATAGGCATCACAATAGCAGCAGGGGAGCTCTTTTGGAGTTGTATGCCACAGGAAACTCAGACTGCAAACATGGACAAAAGTTGTAGGGTAGGATAAAAATTTTAGACATTGATAACCCATTTTTCAGCAGACTGTTTTCCATTGTCCTCTGTGTGAGAGATTGTAGTATGGGTCATTGTTCAGGAGTGAGTTAAATTTTTTAAGCACCAGGAATTCGTGTAGTCACACAAAAATAGTAAATACCTGATTTAAGCTTGTAATAGTTTACTGCTGTTCAGAGATTTGAAAATGTGTCTCAGTCTGGCTGGCTTCCTCCTAATCTTCTTGCACAAGCAAGGATTTTTTCTTGTGAATGAACTGAAAATAAGTTTAAAAAAATTATGGTGGGTAGACATTTTGTACTTTAAAAGTCTCACTAGGGGTAGTGGCAATCAAAATTTTACTAGCTCTTGGAAGTTGCTAGTTATTTTAGCACTGTTGATACCAGAGACCAGAATGTAGGATGTACGTTTGTCTTTAAGGTTCTCAATCTTTTAAACACATTTCTAACTACTCCTTTGAGATACCTTTTCCAGACAGTGTTAAAGGAGTTCTTTTCTCTGCTCCTGTGCTGTTATAGTAGAAGTTGTGAGCATTTCCATTTCTGTCATGCTTGAAGTGTGTTTCTTCTTTGAAGAAGTTGGTCTGCACTTGTATTCGTAATAATAAAAATGCCAGCGAATATTGACATTCAGCAGACTTTTGGCACCTGCAATAGAGTTTCTGGATTGGTCTTTCATTTGTGGCTTGGACAGTCTAAGTCTATTCCTTTCATCAATAAAATATAGTCATATGTTTTGGAAGTCATGGTATTGAAAAATTACTAGTGAACCATCAGAGATACAAGATATAGTTTGTTATACATGCAACATTTGATGGGAAGCAGACTGTGTCTGTAGCTGTTTACTAGTTTGGAGAAAACGTGGTCTGATTGATTCGGATGAGTACATTTTATTTGACTGTATTAAACAGTTGTCTGTTCAGGGATTGGACTAGATTTCTTTATGCCGTTGCTGCTGTTAGTGTGCTTTTGGCAAACTTGAAGTGAAACTGTACTACTGAATAAATGAGATGGCGGGGGTGGTGGGGGAAGCAGTTTCTGAGTAGCCGGACATTCTTCAAAAGTAGTGTAAAACAGGTGCAAGTCATCAAAAGGCTGAAGGTTTTACATGATTTGACTTGAAGAGCTGCATATGAGCAGAGCTTCATGACCTGAGTATATTCTGCTTTGAATCAAGTCTGTGTTGGAATTTCACATGAGAAGTCCATATGTCACAATGAGGCTGCATTTGGCAAGGATAAATTATATTATAGTTAAATGCAGTAGCATTAATAAGCAAACTTAAAATTATTTTTCTTCCTAATCATGTGTGAGATTCTGTTCTTAGGGCATTTAGTATCTGTAGGCTTTTCCTTTAGTTTCTTGATAATGCTTTAGTTCCAAAGCTATAACGAAAGATTATACATTAGTCCAGACTTGTTTATACATTGTCCAATTATGCTCTTCTTCATATAGAAGTATTATTTCTGTAAGTGATTTTTAGTCTGATTGCAAATCTTCCTGAAGCATTCTTTTTATCATAGATTATCTCCTGTGACTGCCTTTCCTCTTACAACAAGAAATACCTGGAGTGGAAAAGGGGTGCAGCTTTTATGAGGTATTCAAGGTGAACATTGTTGATCTTGATGTTTGAGTGACCTTTTTTAGGTATGGAACCAAATTCTTTGCTTGTGTAGTTGGCTGCAATGTTTGATGGCAGGGCAAAGACATTTCAGGATATATGTTCATGTCTTCCTTACATGTGAAACGCTAGTGTATCCTTGTTTCTTATCTTCCTCTGTTCAAGGAAAAAACAAAAACAGAAGCATCCTACTCTGAGATTGATAGTCTCTACTTCTTGCTATTAAAGTGTAGGTATAATAACTGCATACAATATAAAGTCTGAAGATTTGGGAAAAGTGTAAGACTATATTTCAACCTTTTGCACAACTTTGCTTCTTCTGTAGCTGTCTATAGACACTTAATACAGGTTTTGGTGCTAAAAGCACTGTTAAAGATCTTGAGCTGAAAATTAGTTAGTCTGAGTTAATCAAGAACAAAAGTAGTGGAAAGTTCTGAGTTCTTTAGTGAAAGAGGATGTTGAGTTTCTCTCAAACAGACCACACGCCATTCTCAATGGTAGGGTGGCTTCATCCTGCAGAGATATTTCTGCAAGGAACTGTGTAAGGGTCATGCTAAAACTCTGTTCTGCATAAATGAGCAAATTACTACTAGTGAGCTAATGGCTGAAAACCCAAATGTCAAATTTCTGCTGTGCAAATCTTAAAGGCACGTTATCAATCCTAATGTTGATTTATGATAGTTGTGTTTAGAATAAAAATTGCCTGTAGACTGTGAGATCAAGATGTGGTTAGTATATGGTTATTCTAACTTAAGACAGTATTTGACACTTCATCCTGCTTTTAGGAAGGGGGGGGGAAAAAAAGAGCTAACAGACTTTCTATACTGTGTATCCTTCTAGAATGGGCTTTTATTTTTAAAGTGCAAGTTCTTGTCTTTGGAACTACTGAGCAATGTCTTCAGGGGAGCATTTGTCATTAATTAGGGATAGCTGGTTTATTTAGATGCATTGATATGCTTACAAACATCTCTGATGTCATTGTGGTTTGAGATTGCTTGTTTCTTCTGTGTGCATGGACGTTGTCTCCTTGGGTTTATAACGAGATAGATACCAGAGAATCAGAGACTGCTGTGATAGGAGTATTTAGAAGGCTGTCAGATCAGGCTAGTTTTAAGGTTTAATATGTTGATTTCATTCTTTAGCAGCACACATCATGCTAAAGGTCAGCTCATATGTGTTATTAATTATCGCTATGTACACAAAATGAATAGTCTCTAACACTTACTGCAAGTTAGCTGTGAGTATACAATACCACAGAGCTGATGCTGTACAGTCAGCAGTGGCATCTGTGCCCTTGAGGGTTCATACAAGGCCCTTGAAGCTTCTTCAGGGTGGAAAGGCTTAAGAGCTCTTCGAGTGAAGCATGGACTGGTCTTTCTTATACCATTATCTAATGCCTGATAATTTTATGTAACCACTTACCAGCCCCCAAAGAGTGGTCTCCTGTACTCCCAGTAGCACTTGTTTTATGTTTTGCCAGTCATCCTTCCTAGGTATGTGGGAGTATGTCCTGCGTATTTACAGTGTGTTGTGCTTCTCTTGCCCTTTCACCTGGCATCTTTTTTATGGATTTCTCCTACATGCAACTATAGCCATCTCTATTTCTCCCTTTGGTGACCACATTTTTCATATCATATTTAATATTGATTGTGTGCTGATTAATAAATTTCTACTTTATAGTCACAGGCATCTGCTTTGGCTACACTTAAGTTTATAGTTACCTCTCCAGATAGATGTTTCCTGCCCGTTGTGGTAACATGTACTGGTTTATGCTCAAAGTGATGCACTCCCTACAATGGCTTTTAGAATATCAGTTGTTAACTATGAAATTGCTAACAACACCATTGCTTATTGGCCTAGTTGCAAAGTCCCTGTGATCACTTGTGTTTGCAGAGTATTCTTCACTTGGAACTTCCATCCTCTTTTACTTTTGAGTAATGTCTGTGTCATTGATACGGGGATACAGATTTTTTTTTTTGATCTAAACACTATAATGCACTTAGGTTTAGCCTTAGATATTTAGGTTGTTTTTTATTTTAATTAGGTCATAGCCAAGTTATATGTTAAAATAACACTTGCAAAGTCTACTAATCTACAGAAAATACCTGGTTTTAGGAGAAGACCTGTGCAGTGTTGCAAGATTCATTCCTAGCTTAAAAAATTCTGTTGCCAATTCATTAAATGGGGGAAGGGGTTTAATTTGGAATGTGGCTTGGTACTAAAAAAAAATCAAGTCTGCCTGACTGCAAGAGCAGCATTATTTACTGTTAGTCTCAATTTCTAGAGATGTCAGTTCAGTTCGTACTGCCACACAGCTGTAACAATGTTAACTGCATTAATAACTGCACTTCATTCGATGCAGATTTCCACACCGGAGGAATCTTGCATGATGGTCACAAGGTCTTCTTTAATGTCTACAAGAGATAACGGTTGGCTGCTTCTTGCTCTAAATTTTGTGCAAAAGAAGACTGTCCTGTTTTGAGAAGCTAAATTCTTAAAGAGAGCTCAGTTCTTAAACATTTAGATCTTTGATGAAAAGGACCCCTCTGGTCTTTTTGTGCTCTGGGTGTTTTGAGATTTTGGATTTCTTTTTTTTTTTATCCCCAAACAAAAGTAAAAAAAATGTTGAATTTATTCAAGAGTAGAAGACACAGTGTTGAAAATCCCACTGTTATTAATATTTTCCATCACATTCTGAGCAGACAACTGTATCTTGATTTTTATTTTCTAGTGATTCTGAAACCTCATTTTTCTTCTGCTCTTGTAATTTTATCAGATCATAAACAATTTGTACAGGTCAATTTCAGTGGTTTTGCCACTGAAAAGTAACAATACGCTGGCTTTCCTTTTCTTTTTATAGGCAAAAAAACATTTAGCACTGTGAAACTACTGTTACAGTTCGCTGTGTATGCTCTACATAGCATGTTCCTAAAAGGAGAGAAGCTAATATGCAAACAAACTGGCTTAAGGGAAAAAAGGGGCTTTTTTTGTTGGTTTGTGTGTTTTGGTTTTGTTTTTTAGAGCGAATGACTTCTGTGGATATTCCCCAATTCATTTTCAATGCACAGAATAGTTATGAAACCAAGAACTATATACTATAGGAATGAAAGCGTCTGTTCAAAGACCCTTACAAATAAAATATGGATAACTTTTCCTTCTTGTGAAAAATGTAGCTCTAAGCAAAAGTTTTTAGAAAACTGCTTCTTAGTAATGATACATCAAAGTCCTCTGCTCATAGTCAAAGTTGAAGTATGTCAAGACATCTAGGCTTGTAGTGGCGTGATTGCAGAGTTGTTCCTAAGAGCAAATGTAGATTATGACCTGCTCCCCATTAGAATGAAAACTTAAAAATGCTGCTGTTCTGGTGTTTGTTTCTAAAGAAATATTGCTGTGACACTGATCTCTGTAGCAGATAATAGCCCTAGTAAAATCACATCTAAGCCTGAATGGTGTAGCATTTTGGGATGAAAAGAGGCTACTTGAGTATCTGAAAATCATGTACCTTCAGCATGTGAACATTTGTTTTATGAAGAAGTGCTTCAAGTGTACACTCTAAGGTGGCCCACTGTTCTTTTGTATGTATTTGGCTGTGAATTATGTTCTCCTTCTGGCCTTGGTGTGTAGAAGGAAGCTGCACTAAATTAACTGTAGCACAGTAAGGCGGTTCTGTTAATATTCTCCCACTTCCTTTTTTTCCTGGCAAAGACCATGCTAGAAAACTCTGTGCAGTATTACCTCTTTTCTTGATGGGAGGGGGCAGAAAAGCAGTGATGAAATTAATCAGCAGTATCCTGTCAGCAAATCTTTGAAAAGCAGTAATTTTGAGTAGCTATTGCAAAGAATACTGAGACGTGCTGACTTCACAGAATTGCTGCTGAGCAAGCATATGGTAATGTCTGTTTCAAGTGTACTATTTAATTATTTGAGTATTTTTGGATATTTATTGGGTGCGTTAACAACACCAGATGGACAGTTTTGGTTAATTATTGTAATTTTTGATACCTCTGTAGGTTCAATTAGAAATTAATGCCTGGGCGCTAAACACAAGGGTTTTTTCTCAGTATGGATTCAGCAATCTTTAGAAATATCATCTGATTATAAACAGGGAGACTGGGAATCATATTTTTAAAAATATAGTGAATGATAGTGGTGACAAAAGACTATTTTATTATGTTCTTTCCCTTGAAAGAGCACTTTTGACACACTTGAGGTCAACTTAGTGTTCCATAACACACTTAAAAGTTATCCTTTAAAAAAAAAAAGCTTACATTACACTAAGAAAATGACAATACCTAATGTAACATAAGCTTTTTCAAAGTTATTTTTTTCGTAAATCATTAATATATTTTTGAGGGGGAAATATGAAAGAGTGGTGTTCTGTAAATTTGGTATAACTGAAGTCATAATTTTAATAGACTCAAAAATCTGTAGTGGTAGTAAAAAGTAATAAGCCAAACTATATTCTGTTAGGTAAGTGCTGGGTAGATATTCCCAGCTCAAAATAAAATTACTGTGTAGACAGCATTGACTGATATCTGGATTTGATAGCCTTAACATGCCAACTTCAGCCATTGGAAATGGTGTCTTCAGAGCATGTGAGAAGAGTACAGACACAGCAGAGCTTCCCCTTTTGATGCTTTGTTGGAAGTGATGTTGGAAGGTTTTGACCTGTGAAATAACTGTGCTCTCAGATAAGAAGGTATTTCAGATCTCCATAGCCTTCTGGCTGTATGGAAGTATCTAACATGTGTTGACTGAATCTTTACTTTGCTGGTGTAAAAGTAATATAAAAACAAGAAGAATACTTCTTGGTCTCCATCTTTGCTATCTACATTCCTCAGAGGTTTTCTTGAAGGGAAGAGAAATAGATTTTCTCTACTTCAACTTTCCTACATTACAAAATTCCTAAATCTGTCAAATTGTGCATCAGCAAAATTTTGTCCATGCAGTGCTGCAATGAGCTGAGTGAAGAGTAGCTGGCTGAGGAATAATGAAAATGTTTCGTGGAGCACCTTGCTTTGATGCTTGATACGCACTTGACAAATCTCTATAACCACCTTTTGTACTGCCCTATATGCTGAAAGCATTTGCAATCACTAGTGAATTACAGGGATCACATGGACTTTGAAATGTATGGCATTCTTTTTCTGTAATTTTTGTTTTGCTGCAAAGTCAGTGTTGCCAACTCTTGCCAATGCATTGGAGCTATCATTTTCTGATTTTTAAAATGACAAGTTAGTAAAGTTTGATCACTTAGATATGATTATTTCACAATATTTTCTTCATTTTTGAAAGAAAAATCTTAACAATATAGTTGTAACCATGAGCTTCTGTAATCCTTCCCATATCTTCCTTATAGGAGTATTCTTTTTGAAGTAAGCCTCATGAATGTATGGACCTTCTGGCTTCTTTTTTTGTTATTTATTTGTCATTCTGAATCAGGCATCTACCTTTTCCCATGGTTCCCATTGTATGAAGTTGTTGGGGTTTTTTCATAAGAAAGGTTATGGTGAAAAATACAAACCTGTGATTTTGTTTTATCCTCAACTCTCCAAACTGAGATAATTTAGACGTGATGTTTGCTAGGTCTATTACTTTTGTGGTCATATATATGTTTTCTATTTTAACATGTAATATTAGGTGTTTGAGAAGTTTGTGTGTAAGGATTGTGACAGCACAGGATTTGGAAAGCAAGCAAGGTTTGGTTGCTACAAAAGTCACAGGCAGACTTGTTATAAACTTAGATGACTTTAAAAGCATAGAGTCTGAGCCAGATGCTTGCTGATCTGTAGTTGCCAGTTGGCATTTTGTGAGATAAACAACAATTGTTTTTCAGATGCATCTTTAACATGGAGGAAGGTAAGGAAATTGGCATTGCCTTCTGTGTGACCATTCATTACATATCTTTGGAAGTCACTTTTTCTTCAATGATTGAGGGGTTTAAGACTCCAGTAATACTGCTACTTGTACCATTTACTGCATAGTAAACATGTAATAGACAAATGTCAAGGCCTCTGTGCTTTAGAGAGGCAAAGCTTAACACACCCTATGCCTAGAAGTTGAGATCCTGGTGCATTCAGATGTCCTTGCCTAGAACCTGGGGTTTGATGCCTGATTTGGAACTACCTTACCAAAAAACCCCCAAGCAACTGAAGATCTGATTTAGTACCTTTTATTGTAAAGGAAGAGCATCCTAGTAACAGTTAATTCCCTGTTCTCCTTTTTGTATGTTATCTGATTGCTTTCCAGGGTCTGTCAGATTGACTTTGCTGGAATATTGATCACAATGTGTGACCTTTTAGAGGTGCATGCCTTTGTTCAGATGGCGTACAAAAGAGAAGAGAATGAGGTTTGTTTGTTTTTTGGGATCTGACTTCTATTGATCTTAATTCTACTCCTTCGATTTATGAGTTCACTCCTTTTGGAGAAGGAGAGGAGAACATGAGATGTGTGGTTTCCTTCAGTGAAATGTTAACAATGTGAAGTATAGGTATATACTTATACCTGTATAAGTAAAGGTATGTAATGCTATTGAAGTTAAGCTCTTTATTGTGTATTTTGAAGCAATTGTCTTGTTTTTTCACTCATTAGGTCTTTTTCTCTCATTGTCACCTGTGCTTCTAGTTCTATTCTGTTAGTTACTTCAGGATGTATAGTTAGTGATAAGAATGCAGAGTCTCTGATGTGGTTTTAAATAAGGGCTACTTTACCTAATCCTTAGTAATTGAAATGTTGATTTTCTTGGCCTTTTTGGTCCAGTGTAAAGTATCACTATTATATCTTTTACATATGAGCCAGGTGAGACTAAGATGCAAAAAAACCTTCATAGATGTTAATCAGGAGCAAGGTCAAAAACTGGGAATGTGGATTTGTCTTTCCTGTTCTGCACGTTAAACCAGAGAGCACTAGAGGTTACATTAAAATGGTGCTTTATAAGGTGTGCTTACTTTTCAAAAGGATTTTGTTCATTTGCTTCCCCACTTTTTGGGATGAATGCTGGATGCCTTAAAGAAATTCAAGGTACAGTGTTTGATAATTTTTGTTTTATGAGAAGCAGATACACTTAAGTCATTCAGAGAGATAATGATCTGAAAGATCACCTGTCTGATAAAAATCTTTGTGTTCAATCTACTCCATTTATGAAGTTGTTCTTTATCTGTGCCTTTATGTGTTGTTTTATGGACTTTTTTATCGTACATTACAAGTTGAGACCTTCCTAAAAGCATAACATCATCTGTGTTTCTTTTAAAGTCATGCGTGCAGCTTAGAACTTTAAAAAAGGAACGAAAGGACTTTTTGAGTTTCCTCAGATGAGCAATATGAACTTGTTGAAGATATCCTGTGTGAAATAACTCTGTGGATGAGTTAGACTTCCTGAGGACTCTGTCTATAAAATTCTTTTTTTTCTTTTTGTCTTATTCTCTGCTTGTTGCATTCCCTTCCAGTTCATTTCATTCTGATAATGTGAATGCATTTCCAGATAAATTGGCAGTGTTTACAATCTCAGTCCCCAGTGCCATTTTTTAATCAAACACATAATAAAGTGCTAAACAAACCATTCCCACCTGCATCAAACTCTTTATGTTCTATATAGGGTATTCTGTAATTTATTTACCCAGGAAGACCCAATTTATCTGCACATCTGGTTTTCAACCCAGTTCTGCTTTTTATCCAGTCTTCCAGCTGGTTGATGGAGGCATAAGGAGGTCAGATGGCTTTCTTGAGGTCAGCATAGTGATTGTTCCAGCTGGGATTATACCCAAACTTTATCCATTGCTGTAACCACTTGGCCACACCACTCCTAACCAGTCTATCCACATTATTGGTGGTAATGGAACTAACTGCAAATGTCATTTTCTTTGTTATATAGTTTTTGCTTGTATTGCAATATTGTCACCTTTATTAGTTCAGAAACTTTACATCTGTTAACAACCTGGTTCCCTTCCACTTTGAACAGACAATTTTTGTGATGAATCTCCTTCCTGAATTCCAAACGTGTGTTAGTTTCACAAATTCTGGCATAGTGATTGATGATGTTGCTGTTTTGTGTTGTTCTGGTGTGCTTCCTTGGGGCAGATCCTGTCTGACACTCCTTTTTGGAAGAGGAACCCATGTTTTTGCTCCTCTGTATCAGTGCCATAAGTTTCTTAAGACTCCTGGTTGCTGAGTTTCAGTTCCTTTAGCATTTAACTGTTTACAGTGATATTACAACGTTAGAACAAGATGCACAGAGTTGATAAAGGATTTACCTAAGCGTGCACTTTCTGTATGAACCCATGAATTGTAAGTCTAAGGAAAGAGAAACTCAAACATGGTATCATCAGCATAATCTTGTGCCATCTAGTCTTGCTGTTTTCCTGGGAGAAGCCAAAACAGTTCTGGTTCCAGTTTTTGTTATCAATTTTATCTTTCCTTGAGTTGCCACTGCATTCAATAAACATGACTTAATACTAATCCACATATACATCTCTAGTATATACAAAAATTACAGGACTCTGTACAGTTAAGTAGCTGATGAGTATTGCTTTCTGATACTGGTCCTGTGTTGTTTTCAAATTCTAGTGGGGCCTCTGTTCACTTCACAGATGAAATACTGTTACTGAAAATAGTCCATTAAGTGTTGATTATGCTGTCAGTACTTCCCAGGCACAGCTTTTTTCCTTCTACAAGATGGATTAGGAACTCCATGTTGACTGATATAATAGCATAAAAAGAAATTAAATTTACAACTGCCCCTAACCACTTAAAAATATTTGTAACAGCCAGAAATATTTCTCCTCTCCTCAAGATTTTGCTTCTGCCTCTACCTTGCTTCCAGCTCCAGTTACTATTTTTTTTTCCTGTTCTGCTGTCCAGGTACATCAATGTGTTCTGATTTAACTACACTGTAATACCTCAGTTGTTTAGAGCATGGTGCTCATAACACCAAGGTGATGGGCTTGCTCCATGTATGGGCCATTCCCTTAAGAGTTGCACTTGACAATATTTGTGGGTCCCTTCCAACTTGGAATGTGATTCTGATTTTAATCTACATCTGCCTTGGCCACAGTCATCAAAAGGGTAGATGGCTTAGTCTAGAAGGTGGGATTGGAGACAGTAAGCATGCAGAAAGATCTATTGAGATACCCCATTGCTCTCATGTTAAACTATTTTATTGCAGCACCAAAAAATTATAAAAATGTATTTCCATTAATGCCATGGATGCACTTCTCTTAAAGATGATGAATTGAGTGAATTTGTGTGCAGATTGGCTTTGATTTTCTTTTAAATTGGAGGAAAAGCAACTTGTATGAACCTGTAGCTTCCACAATACTGATATGAATGCTGAAAATTTATCACTTCACATTGTTTCTTTTCTCATGTTGGAATTCTTTTAATCAAAAAGATTAATAGGTCAAACCTCCTGACCCCACCCATCTCTGATTTCCAACTGTATGATCTACAGTTCTCTTGTGCTTAAGTATTCAAGATGTCATGCATCAAGTAGTTTTGGTTTTTTTCCTGTGGTGTATGTAGGGACTACTCTGCTCCTGGCTGTCAAATGCATTTTTCCAAAGTTGTGTTTCCTGCTTTTAAGTTAAGCAGAGATAAAATAGCAAGGAAATTTTACCAACAGAATACTTGATGGCTGTGAATTTCCACAGGAACTAGTTAAGTGATATCAGAAATAATGCTTAGGAGCCAGACTTTTTTTTTTTTTTTCCCCACCCAGAAGCAAGCTAGAATTGAAGAGTTTGAAATCCAAGAAGATATCAGGGAACATTTCATATAATATGCTTGCTCTTTATTCCCTCTCTCCTTGGAAAAATGACAGTGGTCTCAAATAGGTTATGGTCTGAGCTAGTATCACCACTTGTAGGGTTTGGAAGACCAGTAATTTTGTTAAAAATGGAAATAATCAATTGCAGAAAGTTGTTTGTTCCTAGAATATTCTATCTGGGAGTCCAGCTACCTGCTTCTACAAGCACTTGCATTATCATTCCCATTAATCACAAATAACAAGTTAATAAATAACCACTCAAACTGAATAAAACATAGGTAATACTGTTGGAGTTATTTTGGCAAGAACTCAGCATGACACCTTTCTGTCATAAAGTTTTTTTTACTTTTAAATGTGTTTCCAACCCTTTTTGTTTGATCTGGTGTTTCTGTTGACCTATGGCATGGGCAGTTCTCCCTAGATGTTTTTTTCCAAGGTACTGCTCAATCACTACTGGGTGACTATGCTCACTCTTAGCTCTCCCATCTCCTAAATAACTCCAGGGCTTATTGTCTTTACTTAATTCCTGACAAATCACTCTTTCCTGCTTTCTCTGTTGCATATCTGATCCTTTTGAGAAAGGTAAGACTCTTGGTATGCCAGCTTCTTCTAGTACTTCTGGCTTCTAGTACTCTTTTCTTTCACTCTGGCACAGAAGTTGTTCTCAGTCAGATGCAAGAATGTAGTGGGTGCAATAAGAAGAATGTTTCCTTCCCCCCTCATCCTGCCCCATCTGAATCCAAGAAGTGACAACAGTGTCCTAAGCAATCAGATTATTTCACCAGTGGGTTTGCATAACCACAAGAGATTGAAACTCTGCTAAAACATCTGTTTCCTGACTGGTTAGGTTTATTATTCCTGAAGTAAACTTCCAGAAAATGACTTTGTGTCCTTAGCAGTAAGAATTCAACAGACTGCAGATTAGGCTGACTGCTAAGTGGAAAAGTTGATGGTTTTTGTGAAGGCACAGTGCAGCCACCTGTGTACTATTACAGTGTGGAAATTAGTCATTTGTCTGGTATAGCTTTTGGCCTGACAAATTCTGGAGGTAGTAAAATAATCCTCATTTTTGTGGGTTTTTAAGTCAACTTCCCCTTCTTTCTCCACCCGCAAATGCCATGCATATGCCACTCTTAACTATGCTGGGTTTTGTACTGTTGGCTGAACTTGCTCATATCAACTTGCAGAGGTTTTTTTTCTTCCCCCTTGATACTTACAGGACAAATTTCTGAGGGAGGACTTCAGTTATCCTTTGTGCTTCTTTTTCTATGGTTTTATGCATTCAAGCCCCAAACTGGTATTGGGTTTAATTCTTCTATTAGTTACTGATTTATAGTATCAAGAATCACAAAATGACCCCTTTTCATGGTGATGTTTCTTCTTCCCCAAACCAGAACAAAAGCAGGCCAAATCCAAGCAGTTTGAGTTTTATATCTGTACATTCGTTTCATTTGAAGAGAAACCCTTTTAAAAAGCCTATCTGAATAGACTACAGCTGAGTAGATTTTTTTTTTTTGGGGGGGGGGGTATCCAGGCTGACGATTAAAATGAAGCTGGCTCCTTGAACATGTGCTAGTAGTTTTAGCAAGATGATGCCTTGTCTTCTGTCTGTGAGGTGTTCCTTTTGCAGAGAACTTTCTGTTTCTTCTCTTGCTCTTCTTGGTGGAGAGGAAAATAAACCAAGTCTTGTCACAAGAGCTGGGAAACTCCAATGCATCTCAGTTTCATGCTTTTACTTACTGCCTCCTATTCTATTGCTTTGAGCAGCAGAATTATTTCCTTCACCATAAGGTAAAGTCACAACCATGATCATCTTCTGCTGAGATGAAGAGGGTATTTCATGCCACACAGCTGTTGTTGTGGCTCCCACTAAGTCAGTGGTGTAGCATGGTTGGTGTCAAACCTGCCATGCTTGCGCTTGGCTGCCTGTTCTCCTGTGTTGTTTCTGGTGCTTTTGCTGTAGCTTTCCCCCCCACTCATGTTAACAGAGTGTACTGAAACCTCTGCAGTTCCAGAGGCCCAAAGGGCTAAATCACTGCTCTAGATCTGTCATAGTTGATCACTAGCTATTCTATTGAAACACAGGCTTCCAGGTAATCAGGCAAAGAGTTTTTGAATCTGCTGAAAGCTCACCACCAGCATTGGATTTTATGTGTCCTCCTCATTTAGGACTGTGTTTTCTTTTTCTATTTATGCTTTGTTGTTTGTTTGTTGTTGTGGGGTTTTTTTTAAGGTCAACATAAGCTGAAGCCTTGAAAGCAGCTTTCAGGAGTGCACCTTCTGCACTTGCAGGATGTTATTGTAAGGCTTATGGTGTTGACTGTAGAAACCGGGAGAGAGCTGAGATCCACTGAAGCAAGGGGATAGCCTTGGTACTCACCTCCAGCAGGGCTGGGAACATTTGCTGAACCTTGGCCTTGGGGAGTTGAAAGAAGAGATCACTTGTGCTTGATAATAACAACTAGTTGTCAGGCCCTTCGCAATTAGATGCAAATCTCATGAGTAACAACCACGCAGTGTGTTTTCCCCAGTAAATAAGGACTACATAACGTGCAACAGCACTACGAAGAGCTTGTTATACAGAGTTCCTTCTCTCTTGGGGAGGTGGTATGCATGCTGAAGGACAAGGGCAAGGTACTTGGCTGACACTTCTGCCCAGCAGGGTGGCATCAGGACTTTCAACAGCACTGAGAATTATGTGCAGTGAAAAATAATTATCGTTCATGTGTTTTTGATCGGTGTAATGGCGTTGAAGGGTTTATCTTAAAGAGCAAAGAATCCCAAAGCAGTATTTTCCCGTGTTTTCCCGGGTTCTGTTTGTGTCTCAGTCGCAAGAGAGCGTGGATCGTAAATGGGTGGCTGAGGCCCCCTGGCGGCAGCAGAGCGCACTGCACACCCCGGGCAAACGGCCACAAAATTGAACTTTGTACTTTTATTTTTTTTAAAGCGCTATATTTACTTTTATTTTTTAATACAAAGAAACACTTTCTAGGCTTAAATATCTCATGATGTAATAATTGTTTATATGTAATTGTTTCCTTACTGGAAACGTGAATAATCATTTATTTTTCATGTCTTGCTTTTCAGAGCTGTGCAGAAAACGAGAGAGGACTTTGTTTGCAACGATTATCACTAATATTTGCATTGCAAGCAAAACAATATACAAGGAAACTGAAAACTTGTGAATTTTCTTTTTTTTTTATTTTTTACCATAGTTATATCTCTGCCCAAGAATGACTGAGAGAAAAAACTTCACAACTAATGGTGTCTGATGCTGTGGTGTAGTATTTAACTTGGAGGTGGAAGGTATGAGAAAGAAGAAGTACTAGTGAAGGAGAAGCAAGATAGTTGTGGGGTGTTTTGTTTTTGTGGTTATTAGCCATGAGGTTTTGGTCAAATTGCTGAGACCTCAAGAATCACTTTCTAATGTTATGATCTAAGACACACCGTTGTGGACATGTGTTAGAATAGATTGCCTTTGTACTTAAAATTTAGCTTAAAAGTGTATATTCACAACTGGTGTAAATTAGTACAGAGCTCGCCTAGCAAAAGGATTAGCATCTAGAGAATAGCTCCATGTAGGGTAACCTGGTTGTGGCTCTTCAATATTTCTGTGTTGCACTAGTCTCAGAATTTTTTGGAAGTGCGGCTTTTGTCAAATTTTAGGTATTTTCTCTTGGGACAAAGTTTTATCATTCCATCGGGTATGAATAGCAGTTAGTAAAGTTGTATAAAGAAATTAATTTTGGTGTTTAGTCAGCTAGTTGACTTGTCACTCTCATCAGTCTGTAATGCTCCTCCTCCTTTTCCTGTTCCATGATTTTTTAATAAGCAAGAGAAGGTGGTGACATCCTCCAGAATGCTATTGTATGTTATTCATTAACAATATAAATAAAGCAAAGGGGATGTAAAGCTAGGTCTTTATAAGTAGATATGCTTTACTTTTTGAAAATTTTATAAACCAGAGCCTTCAGAGAAGGAGTTGGCAACAGACCTGAAATGTCTGGGGTGGGGAGCAGAATGAGGACAGTTAAAAGTTAAATGGAATCTCTTGGGGTAATATGAGATCTGCCATTTGTTCTTATTTTGTGTGCACTTTGGAAGCCTGTTACTGGTGGTCTCTGTTCAAATTTCTGATCACTTGTTCACAGAACCTCATCTTCAAGGCTGTCAATTCTTAGAGTAAATGATAACTTTTATCAAAAATACACAGTTATGTTGAAATGTTTTGGATTGTAAACTTCATTGTTTCTTTCCAAAAATGGTAAGGTTGATACTTCCAAACATTATGTGCTGAAAATGAAGTTTTCTTCCCTTTCTTTTGTTTCTTATTTTAGATTTTGAGATGATTGAAGGCTATAGTTGTGAGCTGACCAGACCTCTACTCTGTCTGCTAAATAAGCTCCAGTTGATACATAAATTTCAAAAACTTCTGTCTAACTGAACTTTTCTGTGAATACCAATAGCAGACATAAGAAGAACAAATAAAAATAAGGGGGGGGGGGGTAGAGATTTTTTGTTTCCCTCATTAGGGAGGTGTTCACTCACAATTTCTATCACAGTGAGTATTCTATACTTTGTCATAATTTCCTGCTGTTCTTAAGGACCAGTTCAGGATGAAAAAACACCTAGGTGTAGAATTTTGAGAAGTTATGTATGAACCTGAACATATCCTACCATATTCAATGCTGGTCCCTTAAACTGTTCTGGAAATCTAAATGTCTCAAATGTGTTTGGAATAGCTGTGGAAAACTGCGTTTTCCCAGATTAAAAAGGGAAACGTTCAGTATAACCTGTTGTTGGTTTTGTGGTGTTGTTTTTCTTTCAGTTCTTCAAGGATCTTATGCATAGCATATGAGGTTTTGCAGGGTTTGCAATACATGAATAAACATGGAATGGTCCACCGAGCACTCTCACCTTGCAATATTCTTTTGGATCAAAAGGTACAGCTAAAGGGATAAATTGGTGGTTTGGTTTGCTGCTAACAAGTATCTTGCTGTATTGTATATGGAGACTGGGGAGTTGTATTTCTACCAGTAGGGGGAAAAATTATGTATCTGGAAAGCTGTTTGGTTTATTTCTTTTTAAACTACAATTTTCCCCCATTGCTGAAATTTCAAATGTATTTCAGAACTTACTTTTCTATTTTCACATTTTACTTTATCCCAAACCACATTTTTTTTCTCCCTTTTCTTCTGAAAGTGGTAATCTAAGTCTACTTGTCATCATTGTAATTAGTTACAAGACATTCCTGGCTGTTTGAATAGGAAAATACTTCTGTTAATAGTATTTCTTGTGTTTCATGGTGCTAAGGTACTTTACTTTTAAGATGGTGACATATTTCTTTGTTCATGTTAAATTTTTCAAATTCAAGCATCTCTCTCAATTCTGTTACCACAGACTATTGAGCTGTCAGTATGGAATACAAGATCTGCATTTAAGAGTTGAGAGAAATTTATGGTTACTTTTGTACTTAGAGTAATTGCTTCATTTGAACTGACAGCTTAAGAGCTTAACCTGTCTTCATAGCCCCTCTCTCCTTGCCCTTCTTTTTCCGTTTAGGTAGAATAACTATTGGCAGGCAGAAAGAGAAGAGAGGACAAAGGAAATAAGGAACACATATTTTTTTATATGCTTGTAAACAAATGAAAATCATAATAATGCTCTAATATGCAAAAGTACTCTAGAATTTTAAGATATTCCTAAAATCAATGAAAGAACAAAAGAGAGCTGTGAGGCCATAAACTTCTAAGTTCTCCTTTGCCCTTTGAATAGCCTTCTCTGTTGCACCATCTGGAGGCTGGCTGAGTGTAATTCAAAGTCCAGCAAATATAAGACCTCGGTTTAACCGCTATGCCTATTTTTTTGTTTGTTTGTTTTGGTGTTAACTTTATGCCTCCACAAATGAAAGTAAGCATCTGAAAAAAAACTGTTTGAAACAGGTGTTGGTAGAGTTAAGGAGAGCAAGATAGTGATGGAAGGACTGGAGGAGCAAGGTTGGGTAAATGGAAGAGGTGAGGGACTAGTGGTCATGTTTAGGGAGTTCTAGGAGGCAAACAGGGTTTTGAATAGTTAACAAACAGGAAAAATGTTCAGTAGAGTATTTAAGACCTTTCAAATTACTGAAAGTACACTGTAACTTAGGTCTGATATTCTTGTGTTTTACAAACTAAGTGATTACTTAATGTCTTGGAAAGTAAAAAGCATTAGAAATAAGTACATTTTTAACTTCCAGTGAACTTCTGCATAATAGATAATACAGAAATATGAGGGTGACTTTTTATAGATATTTGTCCTCTGACAGCTAATGAAACTTGAAATTATTTTTTTTTCTTTTTTTTCACTAAAATGCAGATTGTTCCAATGTCAGATTCTGCTGCTCTTGATGATTTATTTTTTCCTTTTCAGGGACATGTGAAGTTGGCCAAATTTGGACTCTACCATATGACTGCTCAAGGTGTTGATGTTGATTTTCCTATAGGGTAAGGATGTAGCTGCACAACAAAAGCGTATCAGAGTTGTATTTTTTCAGGAAATATATTTATGTTTTGAGCAATCACCTTTAAAAACATGCTGTATGCACAGGTTGTAGTTTGTTGTTTTAATATCTATCTGGTGCATACACCCCTTACACAGAAGCTTCTGATAATGTCACTTAGAAGGCTATCATCTGATAAGGTGAAATGGATGAAAGATAGAGAATGGGTACCAGGCAAACATCTTATTGTAACTATTTGATGTCAGTCCTTGTTGCCTAGATTTGCCTTTAAATGCTAGTAGTTCCCTGAGAGTTTAGGAAAATGCATTATCAATGCTTCACTATTGCACACCATTGTAGGCTTTTTGGCTCGTTACCATTTTGGGATTTATTCTGAAGTCATCCTGCCATCTGGCCAAAACGGCATGCATTGTTGTGGTGGGTTTTTTTGGTCATGTTTTGATTTTTTTTATGTGTCATGTTGTTTGCAATTGAAATACTGAGCTGATTCTTCAAGATATGGCCAAAAGACGCAGTGATGTTTCTTTTCAAAGTATGAATTTGAAATTTTTTTTAAGTATTATAATGAATTATTGACAGAAAAAAAGTGATAATATTGTTTTAAAATTATCTAGCGGGAGGGTGAATATGTCCTCAACACCTTTTGTTACTTTTTTTACACATTCAAAAATTATTGATGGGGACACTATTGATCAAGAAGAATACTGCCACCACCCCCAAATACAAGACTAAGATACACTTACTTAATATACTAATGCTGAAACTCATGTGCATTTTCTCTGACATACGCAGACATACTATTTTGAAAGCCGCTATTTCATCTCACCAAAAGACTGGCTAGTGATTGAGATTTGACCTTTTATGTAGTAAACACTGTGTTTTGCAATTGTAGTGAAACTTTGCTGTGAAGTGTAGGTTTTGCCTGGAAGAAATAGAACAGTCTGCTTTGCTTTGAATTCTGGTTTCTCAGAATGCAGAATTATTCTGGTTATGTAACAGAAAGTCACACTTTTTGGACAGACAGGATATTAATTACTGTTGCTGCATCTTTCTAGGTACCCATCATATCTGGCACCTGAAGTAATTGCACAAGGAATAGTCAAACCAAATGATCATATCCAGTGTGAGAAGCCTCTGCCTTCCGGCCCTAAATCAGATCTGTGGTCTCTTGGTATAATATTATTTGAGCTTTGCACGGTATGTAAGAGGATAATTCTCTTGATTTTAGCTTTTGGAGAATAGTTTCATTAATTTGATTATGGGGTTAATGACACTTTGCCCATCACCCAAGCACAAATATCAGAATATGTTAGCATTCCTACCTGGACAGTATTGGTGGTTGTTCTAGGAGTAGGATGTATATTCGTGTGAAGGATGCTTGGTGTGAGCGTATGTGTTAATCCTGAAGAATAGTTGCCTGTGGAGCCACAAGGATGTGACTACAAGGCTGTTCCAATGAAGAGACATTATCAGTGATACATTTTTTTCTTTATGATGGTGTGAAACTATTCCTGCTGTAGCTGGGGTAAATAAGGCTTTCTGTTCTTATAGATACTTTTTATACATCTAAAATTCAGTGTAGAAGCTTATTTCACTGTCTTTGTATATAGATGGGATACAATGGTATACAAATATTTTCATTTACTAATATTCAACTGTTGCTTTGACTGTTATTTGTTTAGGGGAGAAAATTATTTCAGACTTTGGAGATAGCAGAAAGATTGAAATTTATACTTACATTAGGTAAGTAGCACAAAATGATTTTTTTCAAATTTCTGAGCAGTTCTATTATTAAGAGTTTTACAGACTAATCAGCCTGTGATACTCAAACAGTTTACCTTTGTCATCATTCATCTCCAGAATTAAATAAGCATTTGAAACACGATTGCTTTTCCAGGGAAAGTACAAAGGTGGGTGCCAGGAAAAATAACTTTGGAAGAGCTGTGAGTGTGTTAGAATAAGGGCAAACTATTAAAAATAAACATGCTGGAGAATGGTGGTCATTTTCATGGTTATTTGTTGGTTTGTGTTGCAGGAGGTTTCTGATGAAATGAGTTATGAATTGTATGATGCTAATGAAAACTGTCCCTGCACTATCAGTGCTCATGTAGTAACTGCCAAGCAGAGAGAAGCAGGACTCAAATAGGAAGACAGAAATAAAAAAGAGAGCTGAGAAGTGTTTTACTGGATCCAGGCTAGTTTCTGGCTTGACCTGTAAACTATAAAACCTTAACTATAGAGCTGCAATTTTCACTCAATGTAATAAGTCTGGAACTGGGACTATTTCTGTGTGTTTTAAAACTTGATTTCGTGTGGGGTTTTTGTATAAACCACAGAGAGGGGAAGGGCATAAATTCTGCAGTTTGAAGCTGTAACAGTAAGTTATTATTATCCAGAGCAAATAATAATAAATTAAAGCTTTTCATTCATCAGTTAGTGCTTAGGTGCTGATAATCTGACTGTTTTGAGGATCTGTTAACAAAGCTTTCTGAAGCATTTCTTTTCCCTTCAAGTTGAATGCAAGTTGTGGGTAACCTTTATCCACTGCAAAACATACGTTCCTGAATTGGAAATCATTTACTCAATAATGTGATGAAAATGGGTTCTAAAATACTGCTAGTATTATCTGCAAGTAGCAACAAAATGAAAATTTACTTCAAGATTCTATATGCAGGTAACTGTAAGGGATTTTTTATTTTTTTATTTTTTTCATTTATAGGTGGAAAGACTGTGTAACTTATCTGGCAGAGACTGCCAGTCTGTAGCTATTAAGTATGCAAAAAGGTTTTCACTTTTAGCTTAGATGTGGTACTTAACTTTACTTAGGCTTCAATTTTCTGTCTGCATAGGTGATAATAATTTTAGTTTCTGATTTTGATAGTTCACTTTCAAGTGGTCTGGCAATGTTAATAAAAAGCTAATATCGAGTGTTTTTTATTGGAGTGTAGGTTTATGTGATAGCCTGTTTAATTGGTATTACTTTTTCATAATTTTTAACATTTTACTGTTTGTTTTTCAAAGGCTGTGTAGATGATATTGTAACTGTATTGGCTGAAGAACATGGTTGCCTTGATATTATTAAGGTTTGTGAAACAAGTTTTGTGCTGTCTTATCTAGAATATTATTGTTGCATGATATTTCATGTCTTTATTTTTTAACTTACTTGATCACTTGTTGTATTGCAATATGATGCAAAATTTTGAATTCTAAACTTCATATCTAAGATCCTTTCAATAGCCAGTACTAGTAATATTCTTTCCTAAAATGACTGTCAATCTCGGTAAATGTTAATGCTCTCTAGGCAGTTAAAGTTACAAATTTTCTTTAAAGTGGTATTTTTCTGCTACTTTATGCATAGTCCACTTTACGCAAACTGACAGTGTAGATTTATACAGTTCAACTTCTCACCCGCAAAAATAATCACTAAATTTTAGTCTGTGTATTTTGAGACATTATGTGGAAGGGGTCTGATTATTAGCAGAAGAAAGTTCCCAGGTACTGCATTGTTTCAAGATGGGTACAGAATATCTGAAAACATAAAAGTAACAAATTGCATACATTGCAAATTTTTTGGATTCTTTTTCCCCCCAAATCCAGTGTAGGACTGGTAGGTGAGAGAATTACTTCCCCAGCATTTCAGTCTTACACAGCTAACCTCATGTGTGTAGGTGTGAAATTTTATTGCTCGTTGGAGTAGCCTATGTGTTAAAACTTAGGCATGAGCCAAGTGCCTTGCTGAACTAAGACCCTCATAAACAGACTTCTTCCATATTTTTCTTTTTAGGACCTTTCCGAAAACATCGCAGCTCTACTGAAGAAATGCCTTACGTTCCAGCCTCCTAAGAGGCAGGTATTCAGTCTAAGGGCTTAGTAAAGTATGTGGGTTACTATGACATTAGAAGAGCTGTTGCAGAACCTTTTTTTGGAATATTGATGGTGCGGCTACATTTAAGAAATTCTCAATCTTGTTGCTTTTCAGTGTTTAAAGGGAAAGAATTAGGGGGAGGACACAGTGTGCAAAACCTTGAGATGGAATCTGAGAATTTGGAGGGAAAACTATACAGGCATTTGTAGTTCTGAGTTCATAGCTTTTACTGATTCCATTCTCTGCTTTGAGCAACTATAGGGGAATTAATAAAATAGTTGCTATTTACATTAAATGAAGGTAGGGCTGTAAACACTGTGTGGTTGGTTATGCTTCATGAATTGAAACACATTGGTAGACATTGTTGCTATTAAAAATTTTGAAATCCAAATATAATTTAAAGTAACTTGCTAATATTATTGTAGTTGTTTCTCACTGAAATACAACATTTTTGAAACCACTTTAAGTATTTTGTTCTTTTTTCTTTATTCAAGGCCAACTCCAGAGGAATTGCTGCATGACAGCTTGTTCAGTGAGGTATCTTCACTATATCCTCCCTTCCACAAACCTACTGGTCTGTTCTCATCTTCTCCAAGGTGTGCTAATTTAACGCTTCCTGAAGACATAAGTCAATTATGTAAAGGTAAAAGCAGGTAGCGGGATAAATGTCACTGGAGGGGGTAGGAAAATAAAATGTTACTGCGTTTTTCTCTCCGTCAGTTTATTCAAAGAAACTGTTAAATGTTACAACACTAGATTAATGTAATACGTTGATTAATGGACAGAGATATTAGGTAAATATGTTTTGAGGGATGTGTGCAAGTCAAAGGAAGACATCTAATTTTGTGCTTCAACTTCAGGGAATAAGTATTTAACATTAGTATTCAAGTCCAGGTTGCAAGTATCATCTTTTGCCTTTAGAATTTGGACATGTGCATATACAAAGGAATTTTTTTTCCACTAAATTCTATTGTGAATTGGTAACTGGATTCTGCTGGATCATAGTATCAGGTGATTTTTACAGAGGTCACCTTCGAAGCTAAAAGACTATACTTCCAAGTTTTGAACTACAGTATGTTGAAAGTGTTCATGAGTCCTCATCAACTTTTTTTTTATGAATGTGGAGATGTTTAGAAAATATCGTTGTAGAGTTTTTGGAAACAAATATTTTATGCCTTACTAGAATGAGTATGGTGTGTGAAGGGAAGAGAGATTATAACTATTCAGTATGAATCACTTGCTTCTTATTTTAACTTAGTGCTGTGTTGTCTACAAAATAATGGTTTGTCTTGTTTAAAAGCATTCAGAAAGCAAAAGTCCACACTTCATTATGTTTATCTGAGAGATTCAAGGCAAACTTGCAGAAATATTTGCTTTTTTTCTGATGACTTTCCTTAATTTCATAAAGAGTACTTGCAAAGGGAAGATCACTTTTCCTCTAGTTTCACATTAAGGTTAAGACCTTTCAAGCAGAATAGTTTTTTTTCCAACATCATGTATTTAGAATAGTAAGAGGAAATACAAACTACCTCAAAAGCTCTTACTTGTTTTTATGTCTTTTCTCTCAATAGATGAAGATAGTGATTACCTGGCAGAAAGATCAATTGAAGAGGTTTATTATCTCTGGTGTTTGGCTGGAGGAGACTTGGAGAAAGAACTTGTCAACAAGGAAATCATTCGATCAAAGCCGCCTGTCTGCACACTTCCCAAGTAAGGACGGAGGAGCACTTTAAGGAGAAGGAGGATGCATGGATGGATGGAGAAGACTAGTGATTTTGAGAGAACATACTTAGTTTTAAGGCTTGTATGTGTGCAAAGTATTGAAAATGGCATTCTGGAACAGCAGGAAATTGTTACTTCCCCTCTTACCCAACTTCAGGCATTATCTGAATGCCTTATATCTGTTACTTACCTGATCTTTCTGTTGTTTTCTGAACTTTGAGAAGATGGAAGGGAAGTGCGAAATACTGAACTGGAAGTCCCAAATTTTTGCACACGTTCCAACAGCGTGAAGTTTTATTAATAATGTCTGACTGTGCCTTAAGGGCATATTTGTAGTTGTAATTTAATTTAATATGTTGTGCAGCAAATTCTCACATTCTGAATTCTCTTTCACAGAGCAGCAGAGCTGAATGGTCATCCCAGATCAGCTGATTACTTTTTTTTAAAAAAGTTTCTGAAAATCAGTTTTATGTGATCTGCTTTAAAAATATCATGAAATAGAAAATTTGTACATGCTCTGTCTTGGATTCATTTGTATCCTTAGATGGACTGCAACAGGAAAGGTCGGGGTCAGACTCTTGCTTGGTTTTTTTGTCATGATGGAAAATGGCTTTCATATGATAATAATATTTTATTTTTGCTTTTCACATTAAATGGCAGTCCTGGTGGGTGCCAGATCAAGGGATAAAAGGGAGTATTAATCCCATATCTCATTACTCTTCCTTTGTGTGCAAACCAAAGTTATAGAAAAACTGAAATGTGCCTTTTTACAACAAAAGCTGTCTGAATAATTTAAGGTGATTGTACATTCCCGTGATAGCAGGTTACATGCCATGCAGAGTCAATACACTGTACTTCTAAGAGCTAATACTTTGTTTTAAAGAGGAAACTGCTTCATGTAAAAAATTTTTTTTCCTAGCTCAAGTCCTGTGTTGTAAAATGACCTGATTTTTTTTCTCCTTTTTGAAGCTTTTTATTAGAAGATGGTGAGAGCTTTGGGCAAGGACGAGATAGAAGTTCCCTCCTAGATGACACGACTGTAACTTTGTCTCTGTGCCAGCTCCAAAACGTAAGCGTAATATTGTGCACTTGTTCTTACAACTTCACTGCAGAAACATTTGTTTAAAGGGAATATGTAACAGCTGCTCCTGCTGCTGTTTCTGCAAACAGAAGTGTGACTAATTCCAAGAGGATGCTTCTTAGTGTCCAAGTCAGATTCTGATTTATGCTATTAAATTGTTTTGTCGGCAGAAGCTTACTAGATTTGATTTATCTTCTGTCCCTCCATCGCTTTCGTGTGTCCTTCCATTTATTTTGTTACCTTCTTTGTTCTAGTGTAGTGCAAATAGTTTTATAGTACCTGATATTGTCCATGATTGCTAATCTAATTGGATAGTGTCTTCTTGTGTGGTTTAATTGCTGTCTTGTGTGCTTTAGTTGGTAGCTCATGCTATCCAAAGGAAAGATCAAATCACTTCAGTTTCAGCTCCTTAAAAGCTTTATTACTGAAAGTTGAATACCAAGTTTCCAGTAGTTAATTACTAAACTTTGGAATATATAGCTATGAAAGAGCTAGTTCAAAAGATCTCTCCAGAGCATTTTGCATAAGTGCTGTCATGCAGTTTTCTTCCATCTTGAGTGGAAAAATCAACATATGAGAATTCATGACTTTGCTTGGTGTAATGATCAGTTACGAGATTTATTTCATATATCAGTGAAATCTTTTGAAATTGTTCACCTGTCTTTGCACATGTTTATTGCTGTAGAATTAGGAATTTATGCTGCAGTAGCAAATGCAATTCTGTCATGGTTTAAAAAAAACAAAACAAAACCCTTTCCATATGAAAACAGGGCTTAATACAGAAGGAAGGTGACCCTGGAAGTCTTGTTCTCTGCCACCTTAATTTTGGGGGCAGTGTGTCAAATACTGTGCAAATGTATTTCTTCAGTAAAACTTCGCACTACTTTGCACAAATGCATGAAGACAGACTAAAGAATTGGTATACTTTCTTTGCTTGGTCAGTGGGGTTTGCATGGCAGGAGGGAGGTTAACAATATGCAACAACTATTTTAAACTTAATATACACTGCAGCTCCTACTGTTCTTTTGCAGAAGGGCAGCTTTTTAAAAAACTTTTAAATCTGTAATTCTGGGTATTGCTATCTACTTAAATAAATACAACAGGACATAAATATATACTGAAGTTTCATTTTGGGGAAGATGCAAGCCTGAACCTTGCACTATTAGTTGAAGTAAATTTTTTAACTTAGGCAATTCTTAAAACACCTTTTATAGAGCAGAGCGAGATTCTTATAATCAAACGAGAAGGACTACTGAATGAACTGATAATTATTTTTCTTCTTTATTTCAGAGACTTAAAGATGTTGGTGGAGAAGCATTTTATCCATTGCTTGAAGATGAGTAAGTCTGTGTGTAAATTTGTGCATCTGCAAAGGACTGAATTTTGAGTTACTAGTTTTATTTAAGTGGCACACTCTGCACTTTGGGCCCTGATACCAAACAATCTTTGCTTGTGTATCTGTTCTGGAAATCAACAGTTTATGCTGAATACCCAAAATTATCCATTTATACTTTTTTAAATTTTTATTTATTATTTTTATACATTTATAGCCAGAAATGCATCGGGGTGGGGGTTGGTGGGTTTCAGTGATTTATATTTCATGCTCTTCACTACTACTATCCTAGCTCTTTTTTTTTTTTTTCAGCCAGTCAACTTTACCTCATTCAAACAGTAGCAATGAGCTCTCTGCAGCTGCCAGTCTTCCTCTGATCATCCGGGAGAGGGACACAGAGTACCAGCTAAATAGAATTGTCCTATTTGACAGGCTGCTGAAGGTACGGAATCTTTCTGATGCTGGATAATTGGATTTGCTCTGTTAATGGGAAGTTTTTTAAAGGACCAAGAAATTGAAAAAGAAAGCAGTGATACAAGAGACTGCAGCAGGAAAGGGGAAGAAAATCCTACAGAAATATAAGGAGATTGAAGATAAAAATAGAAGATATAGGTCTTTCCAGCAGTAATGAATATGAAAGTAGATTTTTAAAGTAGGCACTGAAAAGAGAGCTGCTGCTCATACTGGTTATTAACTGATGAAAATAATTTTGCATCCTTTATTTTGTAACAGGCTAAGCTATTATAGGTGTAAATATACCTGTAAGATTTCTGCCCTTCCAAGCAGTAAGGTACTCGAAAACACATGTAACAGTGCCATGTTATAAATATGAGGTTTATATGGGGTGAAGAAATAGCAGTTCCTAATTTACATATATGGAGAGACATGAATTCTTGTTTAAGAATGAGACTGCTGATGCGCTTTATCAGGTATAAACTAAAAATGTTTAATAAAACCAAGATGGATGCATAGTATGAAAGTAAACATACCATGAAAAAAAAACTTGTCATAAAAATTTGGATTAGTAGGTATATTCAGTGTTTACCAAAGCACATGAATGCATTATGACTAAGAGTGGATATTTTAGCATCAAACAGTAGTCCTCCATCCAAGCCTTCCAGGTAGGAATTAAATTTATTTTTTGTAAAATTTGTATTCTATGTTCAGGCTGATGGCATTTGTCCTTGTGGGAAAAGACTGTCCCAGGGCTGGGATTTGAATTGTTTCAGTTCCGTGGTAACATTTTTTGCAATGGATCTCTTATCTTTGAAGGCCTACCCATATAAGAAAAACCAAATTTGGAAAGAAGCCAGGGTTGACATCCCTCCTCTTCTGAGAGGCATAACCTGGGCTGCCCTATTGGGTGTTGAGGTAAGGGTAATGGGAGGGCATTTGCAGAAGTTCCAGTACTAACAGGATGGGATGGGAATGGGATTGAGGGGGAAGTTGGAATGGATTTAAAGATTTGACAGGTAGAGTTAGTGGAATTTCAAACAAAATTAGTCAGGAAGTTTTGTGAATGAAGAAAATGTTCAGACAAACTTTCTTTTTGTCTTTAATGTTACTTGATTTCAGAGACAGTATCTCAACTTGATTGCCTTTTATTCTGATTATAAGACGGAAGAATAATACCCTTACAGCCAAATTCTGCTAGATAACTTAAATACATTTAGTAGTTAACGGGGGTTTTGTTTTGGCTGTTAATATTTTTGACAAATGCTGTTACAGTCCTTCTGCTTGAGTCAGCAATAGTTGGACAAAACAGAATTAAACATATCAAATGTATTTTTCTCACCTCCCAGTCAGTGCATTTCCCAGAAAGACGGGAGAACAGATAAATCCGGTGTAGCCTTTTCAGACAAAGGACTAGTAAGGAATGTTCCAGAAATGAGGGCTCCTCACATAGTTCCTCAACTACATAGCTTTTGCATCTCATCATCATCATGGCTAGGCTTCGCGAACGAAGATTTGGGAAGGGCTCTACCCACTCTTGCTGCAAGTGCACTGATGGCTAAAAAGGCCAATGCGAGATAGGCAAGTCTGGTTGCAAATGGCACAGTGGAAAGTCTCCACAGGCGGGATTGGCGAGTCACGGTTTTTTCTGCGTTGTGTTTTTTCTTCAACACTGATCCTGTGTGTGCTCTCAAAGGAAGCCAGCAGCGTTATGGATGGTTTGTCTCCATGCCTCCTGATTGGAGGGCAGAGTGGACCACTGATGGTGCAAGGTTGTGAGCTATGCTGGTGGTGGTTTGTGCCTCCAGTAGGGTCTTCCATGCTAGTCAGGTCTCAACTGAAGGATCAGACAAAGTGTGTCCACGGGCAGGATGGGCTTGCTAGCCTCCTTTTGCATCTACCTTACTTGCAATCTGCAGCAGTGTAGCTAAGAGATCTTGCAGATAACATATCCCAGGTTATTCAAGATATTTAGCTTAGTATATGATCTTCTGAGTGCTATGTAATATAACAAATAAAAAAGCTGTGAAAGTAAAGAAAAACTGCTGATCAGGGTTGTAGCCTGAGTCTTGGGAGATTCTCATGCTTCAGCAGCTTGCTGAAGCTTCAATATGGGTAGGGTTTTCCTATCCCATAACATTAAATGTTAATGTGCCTGTCTTGATTTATGCAAGGACAGTGTATTTAAGAGTAGTCTATACTGGCAATATCAATTAACAAGCAGCTGGATTCAGTGTCTTCACAGAGATGATGCTGAAAGCCACTTGCCAGTGGCTGCGGTAAGCACTGAATTTAAACTGGGAGCACCTCTTAATTTGAAAATGGGAATATGTATCAAGGACATAGCTTTCTGCATAAACAACTGAAAATCACTGATTGTACTGAGGAGGTCACAGAGAGATCTATATGTTCTGAATTACAACAGAATAAAGATGATTGTGTTCAAATTTAGCTGTCAGAATTTTCTGTACTTCAGGAAATTTTTTGAGGAAAAAAAATTTGTTGATGAAAGAACATAACAAAAACAGTCAACTTGTGCACGTCGGCATGTACGCTGTCATATGCAATTATGTTAGTAAGGGCTTTCTAAATTCAAATATTATTCTTCCACGTTTAGGGTGCCATACAAGCAAAATATGATGCCATTGATAAAGACACACCGATTCCTACGGACAGACAAGTAAGACTTGTGGTGCTACCAAATATTGTCACTTGAAGATCTTTTCCACCTGTCAGTGTCATTTACCTGTTACAGCAGATGTGGTTGATAATATGAAAATTGTTCCATTTGCCCTCTAACCTTACTTGTGCTGTAGCAAGAATCTTGCAAAACAGATACGAACAAGTACTTGAACTCAGCTTATGTTAAAACACCTGAAAAGTAAAATCCTCTTTTACTTCATAATCACTGTTTTTCTAACAGCACCCAAGTGTTATGAACAATATTAATGATGTATTCTTAAAATTCCTGGTTTCACTGAATGCTTGTTGTGCCTGTTGAACCTTGTACCAGATAGTGCTGAGTACCCTGAGATCCTGTAAGGTGAGCTGTGCTTCACAGAAATGGGGTTTTAAGCAATTTGGTTCTCCAAGAAGATAATGTTCTCAAATGTTCTCTTACCAGACAGAAAAAGACATCACAAGCAACAGCTGTTCCTTTCAGCTGGCTGAAGAAATATTTTCCATCAAGTTGGTTACAACATTGAGAACTCTGATTACGTTTTAGAGCAAAGTGTTATTACCACCTGAAATGTGTCCAGAAATAAAAAACTGTAACTGTAATCTGCTTGCTGCCTTTTTCAAGGGTTAGCACCCTTTTAAAAATTATGAATGCAGAAAAAGAAAAAAAAAAAAAAAAATCTCTATTTTTAAACTTTGACAGGGCTGTTAGGTGCCCTGTGAGTTTTGGGTTTGAGAGCGATGGAGGAAGCAGATTGTGTTTATGATGGTGGTCTGACCTCCATTCTTTGGCTGACTTCCACCTCTAGTATTGCAAGATTGTGGTAGTACTACCCCACTTAGCCAATTTCTCTTTATACTATATGCTTGGCTTTGGTGCAGATTGAAGTTGATATTCCTCGTTGCCATCAGTATGATGAATTGCTGTCATCACCAGAGGGTCATGCAAAGTTCAGACGAGTATTGAAGGCCTGGGTTGTTTCCCATCCTGATTTGGTGTACTGGCAAGGTGAGTTTGACTAGTTGACAGGGTCAGATAATTAAATGGAAAACTGTGACTAACTTAAAAATGCCTTTCCCTCTTCTCCCCCACAATAGAAGCTTTTTTTTTTTTTTTGAGTGCTTTCTTTTCTGTTTCCTTTGAAGAATGAATCTGTGGGTTATTGTAAACTGAGTTCCTAATAATCTGTGTTTAATTTGTAATAATGTATTGCCTTACTCTTTGTTATATATTTATTCTTCTTAAGTTTCAGTCACTTTATTTAAAAATAAATAATCTGTTGCTTACTGTTCAGTTCCCAATAAAGTTGCAAAAGTTACTGAGTTCTTGGGATAGTAGTTGGCCTTTCTTGGAAGCTTTGGCAGAATATCAATTCAACTGTATGAACCATTTGAAATCCTCTCTTTTCATGCGTTGATTTCATGGTGGTTCTCATCATTACGTGTGAAGCCCTGGCAGAATTATAACCAGTATTAAGTATGCAAATTTTCATTATAAACTAATGAATTTATTTTTTGCATTAAAATAAATGAGCTGTTTCTACTGTTTCTTCATGGCTCTTCTCTCTTAGGTCTTGACTCTCTTTGTGCACCGTTTCTGTACTTGAATTTTAACAATGAAGGTGAGTACGTTTTTCTGCTGAGAGTGAAGGGGAAGCACAGTCTGTCATCTTAGTTGTATTTAGTTGCAGACAGATGTGCACACCCACTTACAGATGTAAAGTCTCTGTACCTAAAATGGAATTTTAAAGCCCTTGTTGCCACAAGTCAAAAGAAATGATTGGGGTTTGAAAACTGCATGTGGTGTACTGCTCTTCAAGCAGGGGTTCAAATTCTGTATTTATTGCCAAGTACAATAATGATATATAATCAAAAGCACCAGTAGCCTTGTATGTAAAGGAAGCAAGAAATGCTGCTGTAGTACACGTCGGTTTCAGAGAAGCTGTAGTTCAGCCTTGTTTAAGGTGAATGTATTATTTATTAACCTGAGTGTTAACCTGTAAGACTAGCTTTATTCAGAAAAGCTGGTGATGGTTTTAAATGCCTGAAAGTTTATCAGGTTGTCATTGGATATGTGGCCTGCATCTTAGAATGTGATTTGTTCAGAACAAGTCTAGTCCAATCTTTTATACGCTTGCCCCTGACTTTCTTTATATAAAGTCTGTTTATGTGTAAACTAGTTTCTTAGGACAATGACTCCTATTATGCCCTGCTGTGCATACAGTCATTTTTGTGTATAGATTGATTTAAGCATTTATGCTTATTATCTGCATCCATTTTTCCAATTCTTTCAGCTCTGGCATATGCTTGCATGTCTGCTTTTATACCGAAGTATTTGTATAACTTCTTTCTGAAGGATAATTCTCATGTTATTCAAGGTAAGCCAGTCTGTTTATTTTTTGTAGTTCTAAGAGAAGTAGAATTATTTCTGGATATATAAATACACTTTTTCATGGGGTTTCAAAATCCGAATGCAAGTAGAATCACATAGCTGTTCAAGAAAATTATGAACAAAATAAGTGGGTAAAGATTTAGCATGAGAGAAAAACCCAGATGTGCACGCACACACACACAAAAGTGTTCTATGTAAAATCCAAGGTAAGAGTCAGTTAATCTTGTAAAGTTGTAAAAGCATTAAATAGTCTTTCTAGTGTTATAGTGTAAGATTTACACTTCTGGTGATCAAAATCGTACTGTTACCAAAACTATTTTGACACTGAGAGAAAATGAAGAGGAGCAGTACAAATGAGGACTTCCTTAGAAAATGGAAGTTATGGCACTCAGGGAAATAGGGATTTGAGGAGAATTTCTTATTGCATTGAAGATAATGCCATTCAATACAGGACAGGAGTTGGAGAACGCTGAGGAATAATGTTCCATAGTTCAGTCTTCAACAACTGTTTAGATAACTGAGAGAAATTAAAACAATGTCTGTTCTACTTGAAAATTTTTTTTAAATTTCACGGAAACTTGAAAAGGAGTTGTCTACAACTAGAAAACCACCTTGGCACAGTCTGCGTTGGGAAGATAATTTGTCTTCCAGGCAGTTTTTAAAAACCAGAAGAAGTTGTTTGAAAAGCCATCAGTAGTTTAAAAAAACAGGTGGTAGTGAAGGTTTTAAATTGCAAGCAGTTATGAGTGTTTACTGAATACTAGGTTTGAGCATGGCTTGCTGCCCTTATATTTCTTTTAAAGAAATTCTTTTGTATATTTCCTGTGGAACTCGTCAACTTCAAATGGTGTCTGTCATTTTTTTGTCTTCAAAAATGGAAATTAAGAACGGATCAACAGAACTAATTAGACGTAAAAGCATTTACATATTAGATAATCTGGAGAGAGCTAATGTAAGGAGAGAATGCAGTGGTTAGGAAGGTTTGTGTATAAAAGACAATGGAAAAGATGTGTTATGAACTGAATCAACTCAGTTAAGGAAAAATTATTCTGGAGATCTGGTTTGTGTCCTTTTGTCTGTAAAGAAAGGTTGCTTGCAGTAAAGGTCTAAAGATGAAAAGAACAAGTATGCTCCTCGGGAGACAACTGCTTTAGAGTTCAAGATCAATAAGTTGGTAAAGACTTTTCTCAAGGGGGTATACTCTTCCATAAAATAATAGTTTTGCTCTCCAGGGTTTCCTGATGTTATTCCTAAGGAGCTTTACAAAAATATGTATCAGCTGAAGTTAGAAACACGGGTCAGTAGGATTCTGTGAACCAAAGCAGTGTGGGCGTTCCTGAGTTCCTGTTCAACATCTGGTATCATAAAGGACTTGAGGAGACTGGACACTTCAGGATTCTTTAAGTATTCTAATTAGCCTTTTCTAGGGTTGAATGTCAAAAACTGAAGTTTAACTACAGGTTTGAAGGAAAATTCTGTCATTTCCCTGCTTTATTGAGTTGGAAGAAAGTGTTAAGAATGTGTCGTTTAACTGTCCACTGCAATTTTACCTTCTTTGTATCTTCTGTGTAGGATGGATGGAAGGAATCTTTGGAACTGCAAAGTTCAAAAATTGCATTTCTGAACTTGTTGCATACAATGAAGACAGGTGGTTTTTCTAAGCTTATCAGGTGTATTTCCTTACATGAAATAGGAAACAAGAGCAGTTAAAGAGGTTTGTGTATGGAATGCCCAATTATCTAAAACAGAAATTCATATTATAAAATTCTGACCAACTTCAATTGACTGTTTTTGTGAAGTTGTCTGTGTTTTTCATCAGTCCCTTAATTAGACACATAATCCTACACAGTAATTACATTTCATGACATGGGCTGGTCAAATAAAAATTAAATTTATCAACCTGTGGTATATCCATAGACAACCATAGTGGGTGCAAATCTTCATTTTTAAAATAAATGTGTTTCAGGGGAGCTAACTGGGAAATCATTTTCCTCAGCATATGGATGAAAGTGTAGGATTACTGTTTTGTTCTACCTGAATTGAGATTGCTGGCAGGTTCACGAAATAAAATTGATGCAAGATGTGTTTTTTTTTAAATTGTCATCATGTAGTGTGGTATAAATTTAAGGCAGTTCTCTCCCTAACTTGTATGCATGTGAATAAGAATAACTTTGGTTGGAAACTGAGAAAACATGAGACACACAAGTTGCTACAAAGCAGTCTGGCCATAGTGACACAAAACTCCTCATGGATCTGTTTACCTACTTACCTCCCCAGGGCAGTGGAGAGCTGGGGGAGCTGTGACAGCACAGAGGTGGTATCAGAGCAGAGAGTATGGCACTTCTAAAATGCCAGAAATCTTCGAAGAGTTTCAGTATGCTGGGGCTTTGTCATTGCAACTTGAAGCAAAAAATAGTTGTGAAATTCTGAAGTAGGCTCAAGAGGTATTAATTTTTTTATTGCAACTTACCTTGGAGAATTAGGCATCCTTTTAAGTGTAATTTGCAGTAGGCTTGTGGCTTGTTTCCCTAGTGTTCTTACAGTGACAGCATAGTTTATTGGTCCTCCTGAGGCAGAATGAGCTTTCAAAATTTTCTAGTCCAAATAGAATTATTTTGCTGAGAGGTTGTCCTTAACTTGCTGACTTAACTTGAGACGAGTTGAGTGCAGATAATCAAGATTTAAGTAGTATTAGGAGTCTATAAACAACTGAATGTTTAGACCCACTTCTGTTCTTTTTAAAGGAGTCTATGCATTAAATTGTCCCAGCAGAGCAACTTCTGTGTTTCTTAGCAGTGGAACTGGTGTTTCATTTTGCCACTTGAGGAATGAAGACAAACAGCAATGAAGGATTATTTGTTCTCCCCTAGAGAGACAGCAGTAGGCATCTAGTCCTGCCATAGACTTGAAAGGAAGCAATGGCAACTCTGAATGACTACTTGGTGGATGGATGTTTGTATTTGGAGACAGTAGTTGTGGAGCCTTGAGATGTCAGCATGTTCTGGAAGCAGGGTTCACATTCTCTGTCTGTCTTCCTCCCCTGAACTAGCTGTCTGGGCCCGAATTACTCTGTTCTTGGGAGCCTGGAGGAAAAGGAATTGCCATCTGTTACAAAATTGTGATGTTAGTGCCTCTTCATCTTCCTTCTAACAAGGCATATGACAGCATGGACAAAAGTGGGAGAGGGGCAGAACAGAGAGAGAAATCTGTCAGTGTCTGTGTGCTGCTGTCTGCTTCTCTTCCAATTAAAAGCAGATGTTACTTAGATAACTTAATGAAATTGTACTCATCAACCAAATGTGCCAGGCTGAAGATGTAATAAGTTTCATCTCTTACAGTATTTCTCCTAGTTGGTTCAAATAAATAAAAAACAAGGCAAACTCAAAAAAACCCCAAGCAAATTAAGGTGTTTCTGATCATGAAAATGGTAATCTTACAACCTTGTTGCCTTAAAACCTCAACTTCCAGATTACAGAGTTTTACTCTGTAGAAAAGAAACCACACAGAATATCAATTAAATAACATACACTACTGTTTTCGTGATACACAAAGAAGTCTTAAAAATTCTTGGAACAGTCTTATTCTCATTTGCTTCCATTGGTATTTTGTGGGTCATACTCATACTGAAAAGTCTTTAACTTTGCATGTCCCATATGCATCACAACCTAAGAATGAACCAAGTAAACCGTTGTTAAAAGTCCAAATTGAGAAGTACTAAGGAAGAGAAATGGAATGTTTCTTCCTCTTTATTGAATATAGTAGTGACAAGGAGGACAGTGATGGCATTCACTTGCTGTTTTTATTATAAGTTTAAAATTAGTGGTTTTCCTTTCCTACAGCTCTGCTGTGACTTTGCAGCATGTGGTAGCCTGTGTTTTTAACAACAATCTTGGATTTATCATTTCAGAATACCTGACGGTGTTTTCCCAGATGATTGCATTCCATGATCCAGAACTGAGTAACCACCTTAATGAAATTGGGTTTATTCCAGATGTAAGTGCCTAAGGGTCTTTTATAAGTATTATTCAAAGGAATTAAAAAATAGAAAATGAGGGCAACTGGTATGGGATGCCTTTCTAGATTGTTTCAGTACCACTGCAAGAGATGTGAAGCTTCCATATTAATTGGACCTTTCTGAATATGCTGATAAAATTATATTTTAATTCTTATTTTTCATGCTTACCAGTTGTTCCTGTTCTGTTGGGATGGTAAATAGCAAAAAAATACTACTAGCCAGCTATTATAACTTACAGATTCGTCTTAAGAGGTGCATATATTTATTTTTGAAGTGTGGATTAATAAACAAAAATTGGTGTGGCAATAAACGACTAATAGTAAAATTACTGCCAGCTGTTGAGCAGCACAAAAGACACATCATTTTGCAATTAATAGAAAAAATATGTGCAAATGATGGTTAATCTTGTAGATGTGTCCAATGGTGGAAAAGGCTTAGCAGTCATTTGCTGGAGTCTATCAGAAACATGGGACAAGTTTTACTTAGACACAAGTTTTATGCTTTCTTTGGAAAAAAGGCTGTAAAATGGAGGAAAATGAGAACTGAAAACACAGCCAAAATGTAGTAGAGAGGGTGGGCTATGATGGAAGTAGCAAAACAAGGCCTTCTTTAGCTCTCACTTGTAGTTATCAGGGTAAATAGTAAAGCTGTCTTCCTCCTTTTAAGAGAGGCACGTATAGTCCAAAAAGCAAAGATAAAAATAAAAATGTTTGTCTGCATACTCCAGCATTATTGAAGTTTATGACTTATGTTTCTGAAATGTAGATTTAGGCAAGGCTATAGAGAGAACAGTGTTAATTGATACAGTCTATATCATTCTATATTTGGCATTTAAAAATTTTTTAATTACAGGTTGATCATAAGAATGTGATGACTGAGGTCAAAATGGAAGAAGGAAACTGAAGTCAGGAGATGTTGATTTAGAAATAAAAACTTCATAAATAAGAAATTTATTTGCATTGGTTGTATAAACAATATAAAGCTTACTTTATCAGGAAAGTCTTATGCTTATTAGGATATATTTTAAGTTGGAGCAGCAAGGCCAAGCCTCTAAAAGTACTTTGTTCTGCACAGTTCCTTTATGGATTTGTGGATCTTTGGAACTGGCAGATACTTATTATCACTGTTTACAAAGATTGTAATGGAAAAGCAAGTTTATATATTTTCATTTGTAGGGGTATTTTTAATGTAATGATGTTGCTTGGCATTAGAAATTTAAAAGATACTGTGGTGTTAAGATGAACAGAAGAGAAAGCCAGTGTATTGCATTATAAAGAGAGGAGTTTGAGAAGGCCACATGTATTGCCAATGACCCACATCTGAAGGCCATGGGTGGGAGGAAGATAAAAAGGAAGATCAGGAGAAGGGACAACGCTGATCTGTAGAAAGCCTGGATATTTGAGTAGACGTAGGGCAAGGGTAACAGCAACATTCAAGAACCTGAGGGAGAATCCATTTTGCAGCATCACTGTGTAAATGTACTTGATGCTTATTTGTTAAAGGCTGCAGAGGACGAGAGCAATTGCTCTCTGTATTTTGTCCAGGAAACTAGTTCCCACTGAAGAGGTAGAGATGTAATTTCCCTGACCATTTTATGGATCCTCATTTGGGCTACTAATCTGCTTGAGAGCTCTGTAGCAACCCATCTTGGCTCTTAGCTGATGTTTCAGCAGCTCCTAGTGCCTGCTTAGACAGTTATATTTCAATGTTCTCCACTGAAAACTTTCAAGGTACAAGTCAGATGGAATAGTTTGAAATCATGTTTTGTTATATTTTAGATTGTGTTGTGTTATTTATTGGACAGCACATGAGCCTTGTCTCTAAATCTTACATTTAGAAATTATTAGGCAATACAGTAAATAATTGCAAAACAGAGGTATATCTTTGAAAAAAACCTCTTGCATTGACAAATGCTAGTTCTAAGATTAACACTAACCTTTAAAGAGAGTTTGCCCTTTCTAAATTGTCTGTCTGGTTTTTGGGGGTTTTTTTGGGGTTTTGTTCTTTGTCAGGTTTTTTTGTTTGGTTGGGGTTTTTATGAATAGAAGTTGTTCAGCCTTTTAGATTAGTGAGAGAGGTGATTTTTTTTATTTTTTTCCTTTGCACCTGTAACAAGGCAGCACAGGATCCATCAAGGTGAAGTATATGCACTGCAGTAATGAGATCTGAACCACAGTTTCATGCTTCAGTACTAATCCTATCAAAGTAAATCCTGATTAATCTTTCATCATTGAAACACAGGCTCCACTGCAGGGAAGATTGTGTTTCCTGGCACCCTTCTCATTTGCTTCAGGTCACGTAGCTCTCAGAATATTGAACACTGCTAAAGCTTGAATCGTGAATATTATTAGCTGATGTGCTGGCTGGATTAGGTACATTGCTGTGGCTATGTGATTTACATGTAAATACAGGAGCGATATATACAGTGGATCTTACAGTTCTTTGCTCACACTCCCAGAGTTTATAATCTTCCCCACCCTATGTAATGCTTTATAATATGTTTCTTAATTTACTGAATAATTCTGACCCTAAACAGCAGACCATTTTGGACTGAAATAGAACAAGAAAGTGTACTATGTTACTAAAAGTGTAACTATAGCCATAAATTACTCAGAGGCTCTGTCAGTTGTGAATTGTGAAAGCTAGAAACAGTTGTCATTAACAGAGATGTCAAAGTCTCACTGCAGTTACTTAATGTGCTGGAGCCGCTGGCACAGTAGAGATACCTTAGCTTGGTTTTGGTGATATGCAGGAGGTGTCAGTGATAGGGGCACTTCATCTAAATGAGAATTAAAAATCCTGCTCTTGAACTACTTTATCTCTGTTTGTTCTGTTATACAATTATCTGGTGGTAATTACCTAGAGGAAAAGTTTCTTGCTGGTATTTTTATCTTGTGAAGAAGTGATAATTCTTCAAATTTTGTTTGTGTAGGTGCATATAGGTGGGTAGAATCTAATATTATAAATTTGACTAAATTTGCATTATCTTTTATACTGTTCTGTAGCCTTTAAATATATGATTAATTTTCTAGGCACCATATAGGATTGAAGCTAAGCCATGTGTATGTATATGTTTAAAAGATGGAACAGGAAGGTTAAGGATCAGGAGTTTATACGATAGACTATTCATTCGGAAGGAACCTACAAGAGTCATCTAGTCCAACTGCCTGACCACTTCAGGACTGCCTTAGAGGATGCTGTTAGGGGCATTGTCCAAATGCCTCCTAAACCCTGGCATCAACCACCTCTGTAGGAAGCTTCGTGTTTGACACCACCCACCCCCCGCCCCCTCAATCTTCTGTAGACACAAGTGTGTAAAGCTCTCATCTTCTGGAGTCAAATAATGAAACAATCTAGACAGTTATAACAGGCAATAAAAGAATCTTCATGGAAAAAGCTTTCATCAAGTTTTGAACTGGTATCTCTGAGAGCTTTGAATGTCTAATGGAAGATGCATTTTTCTCAAAATACGGTCACCCAGCTATGGGCAAGTAAACATCTTCACTCTGCTGAAAAACAACTAACTGCATTTCCAAGCTCAGGTACTGAGCAGAATTTGTCATAGCACAGCACTATTAGAAAGGAAGCTTTAGCTGGGGATAATGGAAAGATGGAGGAAAAAAGCTTAATCTGAGATCAACAGATTTAAATTTTAACCAAAAAAATCCTTGTGGTGTTCCGGCGCGGGGCCGCTAGAGGGCAGCGTTTACCCGCCCTGCGGGTGCGCTCCGCGCTGGAGAGCCGCGGGTCAGAGCGGCTCCCTCTGTCCGCCTTCTTCCCTTGGTTTGCGGGGTGCGTAATCCCACCAGTGCTGTGGCTTTCCTCTGCTGGATTAGTAATACCAATCAGAACCTTTACAGGTTTACCACGACCTCCTTGTCTTAAAACATTTTGTTTATTAAAAACAGAGGGGGGAACTCCCTTCAGCAAAAATTTCACTGATAACCTTCTACCTAAAGTGTCTGATCTGCTTTTCATGTCAGGGTTATTAGTTTTGGTGAGAATGGTTTAGAACTAAGCAGTGCTTTTTCTTGTAGTTACCTTTTAATAATCTTTGAAGTTTTACGTTTTGGGTATTTTCTTGTATATTTTTTGTAAATGCATATGCAATAGAGGTGTTTGTGAAATTAGGTGAAAGTTCAGATCTGCTTTGGTGAAATGTTTTAGTCAAATATATGAAAAGAAGGAAATAATAGTTTTTAAATACCAAGGAAGTAATGTACCTCAAAATGACGTCCACATAATGGGTACCTCCAAGCAAAGTAGAGCCTGGGGGAACTAGGCTTGCTTTCCTACTGCATGGGAAGCAAGATACTGCATGCAATCAAGCAGGTAAACAGGTATTAGCTGATCACAACCACTGTAGGGGATATTTCGGGGAAGAATGCCATCTATTTAAGGCATGACATACATATACTTGGGGAAATGTATTATAAGATTAAAATTGTGGTAGAAATTGATTTGCTTTAGGTTTTGGACCCTTAAAATCTATTGGCAGGTTGGAGGTCAAGCTTCATAAAAGCCTTCTGAATATTAAAAGTGGTGAACAGTCTGGTCATTGCAGCTTTTTTAATTTATGGACAGTATGGTTCAGATATAATCAGATGCTCAGATGAAGTCATAGGGATAAAATTTAGAGAGAACTGTGCTAAGGTTTTCAATAAATGTGTGCATCATTTAGTCAGTGCCATAACACAGTTGAGAGTTTATGGAATAAGTAGCAATTTATTAACATAATATCAATTATACTTTCTGCTTTCCATTTGTTTACTTTGAGAAGAAGCTTAATAGGAGAACTAATTTGCGCTTTTTATGAGGTAAAAAGTAATATATTAAGCTTTATATCTAACTGTAAATCTTCAGAAGTGTAAAACAGCGCGAGCTATGCAACTGAGTAAAATTTGACAGTGATCATTCTTGCATTCATAATTTATCGGAGTTTTCTGTGTAGTTTGTTTCAAGAAAATGGATTCTCTTCCCTTCAACATGCTAAATGCTTCATTGAAAAATAAGAAACTCTCAGTGTATCATAAATGCTCAGCTCTTCTGTTTCTATATGATGTCATGAGTATGAAAGTTTGCAGAAGGTAAAGGTTTTCTGTAGCTGTTGCAGCAGCACAAATTCTTAGACAGTCTTGTAGTGGTGTAAGTGCTGAAGCAGGACGTCAGCAGATGAAACCTGCCTTTAAAGGTCACAGTAGGACTACATGAATGCTTAACATGTTAGTAACTGATACTGCTTTTGAGAATTAAACTGTTCTTAGTTCCTTCACTGAGAAGTATACATTTTAGTAAATGCCAGCAGAGGAGAAAATGTCAGGTGTAGTTATTTTTTCCTTTGGAAGTTGTGATTTGCCCTCTTAGTTCTTTATATAAAACCATTTTCTAATATAGTCAAAAATATATATTTAATCAGAATGGTTTATACTTTTGCAGACATCCTTGTCTAATTTTTGCTTATCTTAGTGAGAATTGTAACAGTTTAATACCGCAGATTTTTTAGTTCTTTAAGACTTTGGGGTTTATTTTTTGCAAACACAAGCCTAGTGGAGGTGGTGGCTGTTTTTGTTGTTGGTTTTGGTACAGTATCCCAAACTGGTGATTTGAAGGACCAGAGAACTGGGGTTTGGGAATGGAAAAAGGTGCTGAGGGGCTAAGAGTTGTATGGTAGTGGATCTAACACAGCATTATTTTCCATTTTAAATGCATTCATGTGCAATAGGCAATTTTTAATGTAGTTGACAGACAATGTGAGTTCTCAAAACATTTTTTTGTTTTCTTCCCTCCGTCTTTTGCAGCTTTATGCAATACCTTGGTTTCTTACAATGTTTACACGTGAGTATGCTTTTTTTTATTCTCTGATTAAATAGTCTTCTATTTCTTAAGCATATTTTTTCTCACTTTTTCAGCTAAAGTTTTCCTAATTGGTATGATATGTAATTTAGCAGTATGCTTGTAATTCACAAGGATGTGTTCTGGTTTGAAACTCAGCAGTACCTGTCACTTACTGTCTCCCCTGATTTGGCAATAATTAGAATTTCTGGGTTTTTTAATTACTATATTAAATTTGAACTGGATTATTTCACACATGGAGTATTTAGAGTGTATGCAGAAAAACCTGTTATCTGCTGGAAAAAATGTAATAATAGTTAAAAAACCAAAACTGAATCTTACCACCATCGCCTGCCCTCACCCAAATAATGTGAGAAAGATAATTTTATTTTTGAAGATCATCAAAAAGAGCTTTTTTTTTTGTTGTTGTTGTTGTTGCACTTAAGCACACTGTTATTCTAGTAGCACTGGTTGCTATCATATTTGTCCACGTATGGTAGGAATGACAAGAACTTTAAAATTTGGTGAGCTTTTAATTAAAGAGGACAATGTTAATAAAGGAAGTCTAGAAAGCAATTTAAAAACTTCTTAAAGATCTCTGTGATTATTTTCATGTTGTGTCAACATTGGCAGACTTTGAATTCAAATTTTTTAAAAAGTGGCAAAATGAAAAGAGCTGATGGATTATTTCTCTAATGAAATATCAAAGAATTTAATGTGAGATTCTTGATTGCAATTTCTAAAGGTCTTGACTGTAAAGCACTGGTTCTTACAGATGTCTATTTTTCTATAACTTTCATGAGAATCACATTTGGAAAACCAGGATGGTTTCTTTTGGCAATCAATTGCAATAAAATCTTAAAATTATTTAGTTGGAAGGTAGCTTATTTTAATTTTTACCTTCAGCTTATATGTTAAATCTTGCTATTTTTAATAGGCTGTTCTCGTTGTCTTTCCTTTATTCTGCCAATTTTTACTTTATTCTGCTCATTTTTTGTCTAATTGTAAGTAGTTGATCTTATTGATTAACTCATTAATATCTTCATACCATGAAAAATTGATACGCGTGTCCTAATGCATAATTGCGCTGTACCAAAAGAAAAATAAATTGCCTAAATTTTGTGTAAGCTTGAAATATGAAAACCCACACACTCCCAAGTATTCATTCATAAAAGAAGGCAATGATTTCCACAGTAATCAAACTGCACATCTAGACAAACATGATCTTAAAGAGGCTAAGTTCTTTTTTTCTTCCAAACACACAAAGAGTAACTCTAAAATGGGAAATGAAAAAAGTATGTAGTCAACTCATTAACACTGTAAGTGTGTGTATTTGCTTATAGGGGTTTTTTTATTGTGCTTATTTATCATGCAGATGTCTTTCCTTTGCACAAAATTTTTCACTTGTGGGATACATTACTGCTCGGAAATTCCTCCTTCCCATTCTGTATTGGAGTTGCCATCCTTCAACAGCTGAGGGATCGTCTTCTGGCTAATGGCTTCAATGAATGCATTCTCCTTTTTTCAGATTTGCCAGGTACAGATAAAACTATTTCTTCCCTCTTTCTTTGCCTGCCCCAGTGTGTTGCTGAATAAAGTATGTGCCTGTGTGTGAATGTATATTTTGAAGTCATGGTATATTTAGGCAAACTCACTGCCAATGTGTGTAGGTCTTAACTACAGTTTGTTGTAGTTAGTTGAAGTCTTTTTGCTGACATCAGTAAGAATTCAGTAAACTTGTTATTTCCAAGTGAAGGTAACAGTATTTTGTTGTGAAATATAAAACAACTGAAAATAATTCATAAGTGACTGTTTGTAGACATGCCATGTACAGAGAGAATCCAGCTGATAAGAATTTTTTTTAAAAAAATGTAGTGTCATTCTGAACAGTCCTTTTCCACTTTAATGCTGGTACTAGCCTGTTTTCCTTTCAGACATAATTAAACTTCTACTGTGAATGCAAAAGGATTAAGGAAAGCAGTATAAGAAGCCATTGGAATTGCTGTATGTTAAATTAGTTTCCATTTGAAATTTCAAGTTTTAAGAAGAAGTTTCAAAATGGTACCAGAGTCTGTGTGATCACTGTCTCCTTGTTCAGTGGGAGATGGTTAACCTATCCACACAAACAAATGTTGCATCTTATAAAAAATATTGCCATTAACCATGAAGTTTGGATCTTCTTTATGAGCAAGTATGTAGTGAGACAGTAGGAATGCATTTGAACTAAGTGATGTCAACTGAAAGATGGGTTTTAATTTGTAATAACACATGAATAGGAAAGCTACCTCACTCAGAACATACTTATGTTCTTGTATTAATTTCCCCTCTCCAACCCAGGATCTTACTAACATAATAGAAACTTTGGTTAAGAGGTGGCACTGTTTTAATTGTGTGGGTTTTCTTTAGATAATTGTAACTTCTGGGTAATTCCTGGGCTAATTATAGTTTTAATGGGCTCCATTTAAACACCATGTTCATAATGCATTTAAACAGAAGTCATTCTTCAGAAGAACCGAAGGAGAGAATAAAGTTTAGAAGAGCATTTAAGCTTAAAAGGTCTTGTTAAGTGTTGCAGTCTTCACTACTGAAGAGTTTACAGAGGTTAGCAGTAGTCTAGGATATGACAGAAAGCAGTCTGAGGTTGAGTTCATAGTTGCATAAATCAGTCTCTCAGAAGTTCAGTGAGTTGTCATAAATGAAGCTCTGTGATTTCTTTAAATACTGTTGTCACAAATTCTGTCTCTCACGGTATACCCTTTCATGTGGGTCTAGATTTCAAAATTTTACCTGTCTATTACTTACTAGTTTAGTACTATTTACTTGCTACTGTGTTCTTCAATTTGTATGAAATTTAATTAGGCCATTCTTTATGATGCAGATTTTTCATTTTCAGTCTATATGCTTGGTCATTTCAAATGCTTATTAATTTATGTATTAAATTTAACCAGATATCTTCAAATGGCTGAAATGTAAGTGCTAAACTAAAAAGTGGTCTCTCCCCTTCTTCTCCTCCCTCCCCCATCTATTAGCTGTATGTCTTAGTTAAATACAGATTCATTAATGTTAAACGTATTTTCTCGCCTGAAGTCATTTCTCCATAATTTTTTTTTCTGTAAAGGGTGCTAAATTATAGATTCCAATTTATCTTGAACTAGCAGATTTACTGACAATTAAAGTACTTTATGCTGAGATCATGTGTAAGAACAAATTAGTTCTCATAATACGTGTCTGTTTATATAATAAAATTAATTCACTAAAATTGGTAGTGCTGTAATGTACATGTGTTCTGCTGGTTATAGTTGATGACAACTTTGCTGATACTCTGATAGGAAATACCAATTTCCAAACAGATTTTTTTTTTTTAACGTCAGTGATGTCTGTGATATTTTTGATGTCAGCAGTTGAATTTGGATGGCACTGTTGAGTATTGTGGGATTAATCTAAAGCATATCATAAAAGACTACTAGTAAGTCTACTAATGGAAAAAAGAATGAGGTTGGAAGATAATCCTAGTGTGACTTAATGTTGATCTAGCTTAATCAGCTATTTTTTGAAGATATAGTTATCATAGTCTTCTGCCTTCTCTTTCTGACCTGATTCTTGTTTCTGATTGAGAAGTATTGAGTGATTATGCTTTTTGTCAGTTGTGTCTTCAAAACAAGATTTCTGTTATTTCTGTTATAATAAATGGTGTGCCAAGGCTGAGAATTTCCTGGAAGTAATTTACAAACAACCTTCACCTGAAACAGGGTCATCCCCAGGAAGAGATTAGTTTGTTGAAGACATCTAGATAATTTTAATCTAAAATCACTTGCTGCTCAACAGTCTGAAACTCCTGTGATTTTTAAGTTTTCTGTGCACTGGATTGGGTTATTTCAGGCAGCCAGTGAAAGTAACTTGTTTTCCAGGCTGATAAAGGTATTTTACTGCAGTCTTGCAACTTTGTGGAACACTTTTTCTAAGATTTCTTCTTTTTACAAAACAAATGAAAACACCACTGCTTTATTTTCAGTTCAGGGTATATTAACACAGTTTCACTTACTGTTTAAAAATGTTAATGATGTGAGAAAAAAGAAGCAGCATCATGCCATTATTGATTACTTGATTCTGAAAACCTTTTCAATGCTTGTCTCAACACTTTGGCCATATTTTACCTATGAAATCAATACAATTGAGCATTACTGGCTATTTTTGGGAGCTCTATTTGAACGTTTGATTTATTTTTATATAGTTTAAATAATGGCCTAGCATAATAGGAAATTTGTTCAAAGAATTTGGCAAAATAATTGGTTAATTAAGAACACTGGGAAATTCCTTTGCCAAATGTGTGTTCATTCCTTGTGGGGGCTGTATGAAGGGGACATATAAGAAACAGCTAAAACTTAAATAGAATTAGATTGTTTAGGAAATTACTACCCCAAGGTGTTTGGGGGTTTTTCTGCAAATTCTCTTCATTTTTCTTTCCTGTTTTTTATCTTGTGTTTAAGGAGCTCTGTTAAGTATGAACTTTATTCAAACAATGTAAATACCAGAGAAGATTTAGATACTATTTGAGACAGACAAACAAAACCAATGCTGAAGTCACTGCTAATGTTTTATGTGTAGTTTAGAGATTTAGTAAATTTTGTCTTATTCAGGTGATGCAGAGAAAGCAAAGATATGCATTACCTTTGGATTTCCTATAAGTCTGACATGTGGCAGAATTTGGCAGGAAAATGATGATGGTAATGATGGCATTACCATGATAAGATTGCTGAGACAGGACTCTACTTTCAAACCAGTGCTGACTTGTACTCAGCCAGTTTGGATATGTCTAAATCTCATGTATCAACAAATTTACAACCCAGAAGGCTCTTCCATGCATTGAGAACTAACTGTGTAAGTTTACTTTAAAACTTCCAGTTTTACTTATAGCTTAGTCTTTGGAATCTTGCTGTACTTTTGTGTGATAATGCCTATTATTCAACGAAAAAAGTATTACTATTTTATATTGACTTGATCACTAAGTTCATTACCGACTATTTCTAATGGCTTAATATCTTTCTTACATTGCAGTGCCCCAAACTGCACACAATCTCCAAGGTGAGGCCGCCCCAGTGCAGAGCAGAGCGGGACAATCCCCTCCCTCGCCCGGCTGGCGATGCTGTGCCTGA
>JAWWEU010000125.1:25297878-25357508 GCA_035583155.1 Acropternis orthonyx | reverse complement strand
CTGCTTTCCAGCATCTCATTCCCCAGTCTGTATGAACATCCAGGGTTGCCCCATCCCAGGTGCAGAATCTGGCACTTGCCCTGGTTGAACTTCATATGGTTGGTGATTGCCCAGCCCTCTGATTCATCCAGGTGTCTCTGCAGGGCCTCCCTGCCTTGAAGGGAGTCAACACCTCCTCCCAGTTTTGTATCATCTGCAGACTTGCTCAGTATCCCTTCCAGTCCAGTGTCCAAGCCATTTATGAAGATGTAGAAGAGCACAAGGTCTAAGATGGAGCCCTATGGAATCCCACTAGTGAGAGGTCACCAGTCTGATGTTACCCCATTCACTATTACCCTCTGTGCTCAATCCATGAACCAACTGCTCGCCCACTACATGATGTGTTTATCCAGCTGTGTGCCAGAAGGATCCTTTGAGAGACAGTATCAAAAGCTTTACTGAAATCCAAAAAGATTACATCAACTGGCTTCCCTTGATCAACTAGGTGGGTTGCCTTGTCATAGGAGAAAATCAGGTTTGATAAGCAGGACTTTGCGCTTGTGAAGCTGTGCTGGCTGTGACTGATGACTGCATTTGTCTTTCAGGTGTTTTTCAGTGTTTCCCAGAATAATCTCCTCCATAATTTTACTGGGAACTGACAGGCCTGTAGTATCTGGGGTCCTCTTTCTTGCCCTTCTTGAAGATTAGAACAACATTCACCAGCTACCAGTCAGCTGGGACCTCTCCAGATTCCAAAGACTGCTCAAAAATCATAAAGAGAGGTTTTGTAATGACATCAGCTAGCTCTTTGAGGATTCTGGGATGAATCCCATCAGGCTGCATAGATTTGTGGGGATCAAGCTGGTGTAGCAGATCCCACACAATTTCAGGGTCAACTGGGAGTCACAGTCACAGTTCCCCAGCACATCTGTATGTGATGGTAGATATATTTGGGGAGTATATATCTAACATTGTAATAAAGATACACATAACTACTTAAATACAGAAGAGAATACTACAGAATAGAGAATAAGGACTGAGAAATGAGTTCTGTTTCAAGTGAATTCTCAGTGTTCTTATACTTTGGGATAGCTGTTAGTTCGCTTTGGTTTACTTTCACATAACATTTCACTTAAAATCTTACCTTTATAAATCTGCATGAGGCTTTTGATTCTGCCTGTCCAAACTCTTTGTTCTTAATATACTTAAAACTGGAGTTTAGTAGAAAGCAACAGAAAGTCCAAAACTAAACATGGAGAATTAGAGCAGGGTTTATACCTAAAACTAACACTTTGTTGATATTGCAAGTTTGGAATAAATTTCAGGACTGCATTTAGTATTGAAGAGCAACACTTGGAGATAGGAGAAGGACAGATATCCCAACTGGGATGAGCTGAATGTTGCCAGTATTCTGAAAATGGTGATAAGTGGTCTAAGTACCCTTCAGAGGTGTGTCAGGTGAAACCTCTGTCCCTGCAAAAATTTACGAAGTCTAGACACGCGTCTGTAGGGGATAGGCTGGCCACATTGCATTTGGCTTCAGAGCCAGAAAAGGAGCTAGGCAGTCTATTGCTGGTACTTCAGTCTTTATGCTAAAAAAACCAAAAAAGCATAGCACAACTCTAAGGAAACGAATTCAACAAGCATGTAAGTTGATAGAGTATAAACTACAAGCGTGTCTCCTGGGAATGTAACCCTGAAATGACAATCTTAAAAATGTCTTGAATGCACTTAAATACTTTCATGTGTAAATTCAAATGAGGAGTGTTAACTTTTCCATAGAATAGGGCAAGTTTTTTCTTAAGCTGATGAGTAGGGTAATTATGCAGCAAGCTTTAAATAACGTAGACATGTATACTGACAAGGTTGGCCTGATGGTAGTTACTTAAAGCTATTAGTTTTGCAATGTGAAACACTAACATAGACTTCATTAATGGTAAACACTGGAAGTTTTGGATCTCAGTAAGTTGTCTACTGTAGTGCCAAATGGCAAGAATATTTCTTTAGAAATGGGTAGATAAGCAAGTTATTATCCTTCCTGTTTACAGTTGCTGTATTTGTGGGAAATAACATTTCAGTCTTGAATAAGACATTGCTTGCTGTGGCAGTTTGAGAGCATTACATGGTTTGGGGTATTCATTTGGCACATCTAGATATTCTGTTTGTATTTATCTTTACCCAGAGTTTGTCCATCATTGATCTAGAATGACTGAGTCAAATTAGAGGTTTTCATCCTTGTCTCATGGCAATAGCTACTGCTTTTCAAGATTTTGAGGATTTTGTCTTATTTTAAAAAAATGGATAATCGGAGTTAACTTCATGTTATTTTCCTAAGAATATCCTCAAGGCTGACAGGAGGAGAGCTATGTTAAAGGTCTTCTACTTATGGCTCTTTAGAGAGTCATCAGTTTTACAAGCATTTGGCATGGTCAGAGTTTGACTGCAGATTTTTTACAAGTTTATGTCTGTTATGCCTGAAAAATAACAGAAATAGCTCATAGTTACCACCCAGATGGAAACCTCTAACAGCACGGTCTCTGTTTATGCATGCTGAGTTTTAGTATTTGCGTATTATTTCTGTAAAACACAGGTTTAGGATAAAGGTGAGTTTCACTGGCATTTCAGATTCTAAAACTGACTCAGCAGATATTTAGCAAATATTATAACAGACCATATAACATATAAAAGCAAAAAAAAAAAAATGTTTTTCCTTCAAAATTGACTGTTGTTGGATGTGGCATTGGTGGCACCACAAGTTCCTGATCTCCGTGTGTTTCAAACAATCTTTCCTCTGAGTGGATTCCTGCAATTTTATGTATCTTTTGTAGATGCTTATTATCTACCTATGAAATAATGTTCATTCTTCTGCTGAGCTGCTCTGTTTTCCATGTGTATCTCTCAGGTTTTGCATAGTAGCCTCCATCTATTTCCATTATATCTTCTGAATGCCTGCACTTTTGCTGTTGGCCAATATCCTACCCTGTGGTAGGGCTGGTTCAGATGTATTAATCATTTTATTAGTTTATAGAAATGTTTACTGTTAAACAGCCCTGACACAACTCATAACAATGTTTAAAACACACTTTCCTGATGGACCTTAGCCAGCATTACAGTCTTTATGTAATCTATTTCTGTCTTCTCAGTAAGACATAGTATGTGGCACTTGGTGTTTCACTTACGGTAAAGCTTTGCTCTTTGTATAGTTACTTGGCATTCTGTGTCTTTCCTGCTCATCTTTATCAGTGCAGGACAGCATCGCGTTTCCATACTGGAAGGCACTATTTATTAAACCTTTTCACTGAACTGCTGAGTCAGAGCAATTTTTACAATGACAAGTAAAGACAGGATGCAAGTTTGCCCTTTATGCAGTCTAATGTCTTGGGGAATAATTCATACTGTTTACTACTGCTGCTGCTCTCTGTTGCTGTCCACAAAACAATGAAGTCACGCAGCTATCCTGTAATATATAAAATAAATTATGTAAAAAGAATAATTTTGCAGTGACCTTTCGATTTATAATATACTTCTAGCACTAATAGAGACAGAGGTGTTAGATAGAAATGTCACTTCTCTTCCTAGATCTGTCCTTTTAAATATGCAGACTCTGTATCTATTTGTGTCCTCAGGGGGAAAAAAAAAGCTTATGGTCTTTCGCCTCTGTTTCTTCTGAGAGCAGGAATCAGGAAATCGAACTGACTGACCTATTCAACTTCACAACTTTTATAGCACAGAGATTTTCTGGCCTGTTTTATGTGGCTGTGTGGTGAAAGCTTATGTTGCCTGGCAGGGTCGCAATAAAGTATTTCTGAAGGAGAGGTCAAACCAAGCTCATACTTCTGGGCTTTTCCCAAAATGCAGAAGCAGTTTATTTTGGCTGAATTTCTTAACTGGTATCCAGTTACCCAGGGAAAGGGTTCTGGAATTGATTAACTGCACACAAAGACTTGTTCTGTGTATGCTTTCATTAAGAAAGAACCATTCATGTTCCATTTTTCTCCATTACTCTCCTTCACTTGCTGTAAATGACATATGCACATCTGATTTTGCTGTAAAAATAAAAAATTCTATGTGCTTTTGTCACAGGTGTGTTGCATTTAAGCAGATGCTTTTTCAACATCTCTTTCAAGTGCAATCTACTTCTGCACTAAATTTTGAAATGGTAACTTATTTTTATAGTATTTATATTATGTTTAAAGTCAAGCTTAAGTTTTTTCAGAGCACACATCACAGTTAATGACACTGTGTTATGTCAGCACATTTTTATTTCGGATTTTCTAGTGAAGGAATTTGTATTAATAAATACAGATGGCACGTGCTTTTTAAACTACAAAGCACCCCTGTGTTGGGACCTTGGAGAGTACAGAGATGTTATATGTACATCTCCATGAGTGAGGACGCCTTCTCATCCTTTCTAAATGTTTCTGTTCACTGCTTGCTGATGCCTGGAGATGTGTACAGAGCCTGCTCTAAGAAGGATGTTCTTCTACGTTGTTTGCACTTGTCAAGTACTCTGGTATCCTGGTGCGGTGTCTGTTTGTTTGTTCATAGTCCTGTTCAGGAATCTAGACGCTGACTGGATATATTTACCCTTCTGACATCCCAGTGGTATGTTTTAAATAATGTGTAAGCTCTAATGTTTTCTGGCTTGTAACACATTTACTTGGGAGGCAGGAAGAGTACAAGCAGGATTAATACTGTTTGAAGGGAAAGTCTTGGTGCAGTAACAAGAGATGGACATTTCACCAGAGATTGTCTCATTTGTCATATATTTGAAAGGGCATGGGAAGAAATTGGGACTGAAGGTTAGCACAGCAGACCCTTACTTTTTAGTCAAAAGGAGGAGAAAAGATCTTATCCAGCAAGGGTGCAAGAGATTGCATTGCATTTTAGTTACTGAGAGGAAGTAATTTTTCTTAAACTGAAATTTCAAACAACTGATGAAGTCAGTCTTGAAGGTTACCCAAGTGTGAAGCCTGTTGACTAATGTCAGTGTGTGACTAATAAATATTCTGTAAATGTTTATGCTAGTTTAACAGAGTCTTAAATTCCAGTATCCTGAAAGTAACTGTTCTTAGAAAAGGAATGTAAGCTCTTTGAGTGAATTTTTTCACTACCAATTGTCCTGTCTCCCTTGTGGGTGCTAAATGGTGACTGTTCCCATATATATCCATGCAAGTGCCTATGGTTCACATATGTTTTTGGGAAGGGGTGGATGGGGTGCTGTGAAGGCGTTTATTATTATTGTTAGTGGAAACCACAATAGCCTTGTTATCTTTTGTTTTGCATTATTTAGAAGCAGATCAATTAATCAACAGGCTGTAACTTGGTGTTAAACTTCTGATGGCCTTCCTCACAAACCATTTAAAATTTGTTCTTGTTCTGTGGAATTTCATTTTCAGCCGTGACCACTGACCTAAAATGCTGCTTAAAAGAGATGAGAAACCAAACAGTCAAAAATCACAGAACAACAGACAGACTCGTAACTTTTTTGCTTACACTCTGATGTGTGAGAACTGGTTATTGTGTTTAGGGAAACCTATTGCTGCATTTTTCACTTCTCCAAATTAATGCTTTTTGGAATTACAGAGCTTGTTTCTGGGAAAAATATTTTGACCTGTCTCAATGTTTCACACTGTCAGTCTCAATTTCTGCTTTTAACTTTTTCGTAGCTTAACACATAGAGTTCCTATTCCATCCCCCAACTCTGTTTTCTGTTTCAGATATATGTGTGCTATTATGCTATCCCATAACCAAATGTTTCTCATGCTATTAATTATTATTGTTCAGATTTTTTTATTTTTTTTACTGGCTGCTTCTGTTATATTCTGAGCTTTAGGAGTAATAATGAGTGAAAGGCATCTCCTCTCTTTACCTGAATTTAGAAACTGTATAAAATTCTTCAGTTGCATGGGTTTTCCTTGGAAATTATACTAAATAACAGCCTTCCATTAAAGTATATTCAAAATTAAAAATATGTTTCTCTCGAAGAATGAAATATTGTTAGTTACGGTTGAGACATCACATTGTCCGTTTATCTCTGGCACTTGTTATCTCAAGTAGCTAGGGAACCTTATATTGTCAAGGAAAATTGTGATTTACTTTTACATTTACAAAAAAGTTTTTAGAGCTAGAATTAAAATTAGGTGAACTACAGCTTTGCTCTCAGATTTTTCAGACTTTCAGAAGCAAGATGGCACATTAGCATGTTGTCGTCAATTAAATTAAAGCATGTGCTACAGATTGTGTTCTGCCAGAGTACAAACAGCTTTTTGAATGTGAGATTAATAGATCATTCATTCAGATTTTAAACAAAGTCAGTGATCTCATCCAGCTGGAATATTCTATCCCAAGCTTCAACTTCAGCTTCTTTTGCTCGCCATCCTGCTCATGACTGAGGTTTCTGGAGTAACTCCCAGACTGATGGCAAAGCTTCAGATCTATTCATGGCAATGAATGATTCATGGCAGTGCATGAAATCTGTTTGAAATATACAGATAAATCTTGGCTACAGTGCCTCTGTTTTCTTCATAGAAGCTGATGCTTTAATCTACTAAATTGTGACGGTTGTAATGAGTCATCCAAGACACTTGGAACAGACACCGGAAGTGCTGATATATTGTTTGTGTATCAGTGCTGTTTGTCCCAATACTCTCGTTTTGTCATGAAATGCAAGTTAGGATAATTTTTCTCTTCATCAGACCACATACAGGAGATGTAAAACTAACTAGGTCCTTTTATTGTGGCAGAAAAGTAAATGTTTCCTTATGTTACATCTTGTTAGAAGATAGACATATGCAGGATACTTAGTGTTACAAAAATTGTATTTCTAATAGGTTTTACTTTATTTTATATATGTATTACATTCTGCTTTCCTGATTTTTATTTGACCACAGCTTATTTTAGGATATTTCCCATTTGATAAGTGTTAGCTTTTCTCCCAAGTTGAGTAATATTTTGTCACACGTGGCACCTTCAGTCTTTTAGCCAGAATGTTTCACTGTGAATGTCTGGTTGGATTTTGGACTGTATTTTTGTCTGTTTGTTTAAAAAAGTTACTAAAACAAATTATTATGTTTGACACCAAGTACCATTCAGTGTTCAGAACTCCTGTTTTCCAGCAAACAGATAACACGACGTGTAGCTTTGTCAAAATGGCAGGACATGCAAAGTTCAGTAACTGGAAGCTTTCAGTCTGGCTTTTAGCAGTATTTGACTGAAAAGTAAGACATTCAGTTGATCCAAAAATCCTGATGTCTATACACTGCATGAAATCTACTTTTGATGTATTGCAGGAACTTAAAATGAAGTGTGACTTGCAAAGACTTTTAGTGAAGATGCCTTACAGCAAATAGGATTTGATTATTGGCCTGCCTTTGCATTGTTTAAAGTTCTGATACACTTCTTTTTCTGTAATAGATTTACTTACATAACTAGGGGTAAAACTAATCCTTAAAATGCCTTTGCTAGTTTTTAATTAAAAAATAGAGTGCTTTATTGTTTTTTTAATGGAAAAATGTTTCTGAAAACTACATGCCCTTTGAACAATGGAAAGAGACAGCAGTCTAAATGGATATATGTCTATTTAGCAATGTCATATCTAGGTTAATTGGCTTTACTGATTTTTTCTTTTTTTTTGCTCGTGTTTCTTGTTTTTTTCCTTAAATCCCTTTCAGAGATTGATATTGAGCGTTGTGTTCGTGAGTCAATCAACCTGTTCCGCTGGACTCCGAAGAGTGCCACATACAGGCAATATGCACAGCCTCCACGGCAAGCCAGTGAGAGCAACGGCACAAGGACTTCCATGTCCTGCTTTTCAGCAGACTATCAGGAAGCACCTCGAAGTGACCTAGTAAGTAACCTGGGAATAGGAGGGGGGAGAATTGTTCAGGTTGCATAATGTTTCTCCTGCCTCAGGTAAGGGTTTTTTTCCTGTTTAAAATTTAAACAGGAAGAAAATACCCACCAAACCTTAGTTACTGGCATTTATACTGTCACTTCAAGCACAGGGATTTGATGCATTCATTAGATACTCTGATTTGCTTGTCAGCTGGTGCACAGTGTTAGAACCTCTGCTGTATTCTTAATTTTGATGAAAAATCCAATGCAGTCTATGAGAATTAACTCCATGAGTTGTTGGGTTTTTTTGTAATTTTGCTGTTTTGAACTTTGGCTTCTTTGATGTACAGGCCAATAAAATTATTTCTTCTTGTGCTCTATTCTTGCCTCCTCCAACTCCTGTTCCTTTGGTTTTGTGGTATTTTTTACCACAGCAGACCAATGTCCACAACCCGCCTGCAGAACTACAAACGGTTTATTGTAGGAGAAAAACAGTAAGAACAGTTTTCCAGTGAGAAATAGGGAACTGGAAAGTGATGCCAGCAGCTCTGGCTGCTTTTACCATCTTGGCATATCAGGTAAAAGGTATGGTGCAAGTTATTCTCAGAGGTAGTATGTGAGTTATGCCTGTGTTTATCTTGGCAAAGAATAACTAGTGACTAAGAGAATATCTGCATTAAATAGGTAACTCAGTTTAGCAAAACAATTTTTCTCTCTGCAGTAAAATCTGGTGATTGTTTTTCTTGTCAAATGCACCGTCTAAAGAATGTTGATGTGAAATTATTCCTTTTCTTTCTCTCAGCAGTATAAATCTCAGCAGTCTCTTAAAAATTAGTTTTATTTTGCTAGTGTTTTTGCTTCCACTTTCTTCTACAGAGTTCATTCATGAGTGTATTACAATAGTAGGGGAAGTATATGTAGCCCTGCCATATCTGTTTGGTGAATTGCATTAGGTTTTAGTCTTTCCATTTGTTTTTCCTAACTACCAAGTGTTGTTGTTTAGTCCTTAAACATCAATTTGATATTCAGTCATTTTCTTGTGTTTTGCTTTAGTTTTTATTTTATTTCTATTGTAATTTCTGGAAGCCTTAGCTACAAGACCAGGACTCCAAGTGTAGACATGCAAACAAAACAAAAGTAAACTTCAAAGAGCTTACAGGATTTAAGAAACAAGAGGTGGATGTAGAAGAGCAGTGGGGAAGAAAAATGAAATTACAGGAGAATACAGGTTGTTGTTATACAGGAATTGTAGCCAATGCAATTGCTGCTGTGTTGCTCTAGAGATATGTAGAGAGGCTTTCTGAAGGAGCTAAGGGTTGCACATTCGTAGAATAATTCATGTAGGACCTTAGGAGATCATCTGTTACAAATTCCTGCAGAAAACAGGCCCAACACTGAATTCAGATGGGGTTGTCCAGGGTTTTGATCCATGAGGTCAAGAAACCTTCCATGGGAAGCATGCAGTCTGTCTTAGGAGTCCAGCTGGATGCCTGACAATGCTAACAATGAAAATTATTTTCTGTATGTGCTAGCTTTTCTGAATGTTACGACAAAGGAGTAAAACGACAAGTTTTCTTCTTCCTTAGCATTTGCTTGTGCTTTAGGTGTCTAAGCAAGAGTCAAAGCACTTGGAAATAACAAGGAGACAGAAGAGAGCAGCAATGGTCTACTGAACTAGTAAATAGAAAAAATATTTGTATTTGTAAAAGAGATAAAAATCCGTTTTTTTTTGGATCTAGCGAAGTTCTTTCAGTATCATGTTCTTCCATTTCCTGAGAAATTTCTTGAGTGTTTTTTACTGATACTCATTTTAATTTCATACCAGAAGTTCTGTTTGTTTATAATGCCAATAACTAGGTTCATCCATCCCACAATTTCCAAGAAATTAGGCAAATGTTTTTGGTATGTTAAGGAGGAGAGAAATTAAGTACTAGAATCTCTATTGCCTTCTTTCATTTCTACTTCTTTCTACTTAAGAGCAAAGAACTTTTCATTTACTGCATCATAACTGCTGATTTAAGATGTTTTGAAGCTCAGATATATTGGGTCTTTTGGTTACTGCTATAGATTTTGGGTTTTTTAGTTTCTGTGTGGAGCAGGGCTGTGTGACAGAAAGATGTGAGCATACTCAATCTTTTTCTATAGCAAAGAAGAAACTAGTCTCATGGACACCTGAATGATAGGGAAGGTGATTCATATCTTGAATTAATAGTCTGCAAATGTGTTTGCTCTCACATGCTCTATTTTTGTATGTCAGCTTTTAAGACAGATAGATACAAGTTTGTTACAGTTCAGTCAGAAACTGTAGTTCAGACTTGGAAAATCCCACGTAACATAAGTCAATAATGAGCTACCTCTCACTTGTGCCAGTTCTGTGCTTTTGGATGTTTGCCTTTATAAGGTGACACTTCCCAGGGATTAGAGCAATATTGCTAAAAAAAAAGAAAAAGAAAATTTTAAATATTGATGAAATACACTATTTACACACAAAGGTGCATGTTTGTTTTTTGGGGAGGTTTTTTGTGGTTTGTTTTGATTGTTTGGACTTTTTTTAACCATAATCCTGAAATTATTTATCTATTTCTTCAAACATGTCCTCTACTGGTGTTTGCTGCCATAGGGAAACTTTTTATCCACTTGGAAGTGGTGGAATTTGAATTCAATCTTTAGTACACACAGTAACCATTAAGGGATTTTTCTAAAATACCATTGTGTCCTTGCTGTTCAGTGTAGCTTTTAAAAAAATTACTTTGCTTTTCCCTGCCTATTTAGTTGGTTAGTATTTAGACAAATACTTTGCACTACATTTCTATCTCTAGCTTTGTATTTGTGGGTCACCTCTGTATTTGAAAGTGGGCTGAGTGCAAAACAACACGTTTTTGAACCAAGTTATGAGTTTGCTTCTGAAGGTAATTTATGATTTCTTGAAACAGTAAGCATTTAGTGTTTTTAATTGTAAACACCAGCTGTCTCTGACCTCTGTCTTTGTATTTTCCTTCTAAGCTGCTTCAGTGTGTTCCTTAAGTGCTTTTTATTGGCTACTCAAATATTTGTGTGTATCTGCTTGTTACTGTGCTTTGGTTAATAATAACATGAGAAGTATTTACCCCCTGGGTGTGCATTTTTCTCTCTAAATCAGCAGTCAGTAAAACAAAACTGTTTTGACTTTTTTTATCTCTAGCATTGCTTAGTTTTCATTTTAGTGACACCTCTTTGAAACTTCATAAATAGGCTTGGGTGCTCCCTGTCCTCCTGGTCTTGTGTGTTACTTAATCTTTTACCCTTTCAGCCAGTAAGCATATTTCTACTGAGATAAAATCTCAAGGAGGAAATAGTTTTAGAGAGGATGAATGCATCTTAAGTGGTTTTGCATGTTTATTTTGAGAAAGATAAAATGTCGAAAATAACAATAGAAAAAACCTTTACATTCACTAATGAATTTACACTACAGTGTACTCAATTTTATGTCTGTAACTTTCCTTTACCATTACATGGATAATTTTTTTTATTCTTTCTCTTCCTGAAACTTACCTTCATACCCTGAAAACTCCCAAAGTATTTTTCTTGAATGTCCAGGAGTCACAGAGACAAATAACAGTCATATAACAGTTGTCTGCTATGTCTGTGTCTCTATTACAGACATGCAGACATACACTCTCTCCAGCTACTTGTGTAATTCTAAATAAAAGGGAGAGAATGCTGCAGCTTCTGTACCAGTATCTGCTTAGGTGTGGCAGGTGAACTCACAGAGGCTGATACAGTTATGCCATTGCCTTGTTCTTCTACTGACAATCCTCTTTTCAAGGGTGGAAGCTCCTGGTGGATATTGAGGAATGAAAGCATTCAACTAGAGAAAAATCTGCTAGATCATTATTCATGCTTCCATGGACTTAAATGCCACCAGTCCAGTTCAACTTTTCCTTTTTGATGAAGTAGTAGAAATATGTAAGCAGCAAGATGACCTAATGGCTTGATCAAACAGCGTAAACATGAAAAACAGTTGTTTTTATTAAAAATAGTATGAGCAAAGTTTCCTGATGATAACTTGCCTTTGCAGATAATCAAAGATAGCTTGTGTGATAGAGTTCTTATAGACAACCTATTTGCAATAAATACACCAGCACTCAGTTGCTTCTGTGTTCTGTGCGTACTTGGGATGTATTTGTCCATGGACTAGGTTGATATTAGACCATTAAATAAGTGGTGTGTAAATTTCATTTATTCTTCTAAAAGAAGCATGCTAAGTAGTGTATACCACCATTTCTGTTTCAGTGTACAAGCTAAGAAATGTCCCAATGCAATGGTGCAATGTTCATGCTGTTCATAATGGCTGTTATAGATATTCTGCCTCAAGGGTCTTCTGACTGCCTTGCCCATTTCAGGTTTGTTTTGTCTCCTGTTTTTGTGAGGAACTTGATTTCATTGTCTTATTTCATTGTCCTACTACTGAACAGAAAGCTGTTACTCAAATTTGTATTTAGTTCGTATTGTGCAAAGCATTAACTGATGGGGATCTGAGTTAATGCTTCGAACTTATTTTACGTTTCCCTTTGATGCTTCTGTTTTTCTGGTTGTATCTGCCAACAGCTTCACTGACAAATTGGGCTTACTTGTCATTTTTCAGATGAGTTGGTTAAAATGCACTTTTTATGTCACTCTCCTGTGAGTGAATAAACAAATCACTGCTTAGTTAGGTGTGTCATAAACTCATAACATTCTGGCAAATATTTTTAGGAGTTGTTGCAGCCTTCAGAACTTTCTCTGTCTTTGTTGTTAGCTTTTCAAAGTTCTTTTGATGCTCATAAGCTGGGCAGCCAGCAACAAGAAAGTGGGGAGCGTAAGGAAACCTCTGCTTCCAGTGCTTTGGTTGTGCAGATTAAATTAGCTAAAGGAAGTCTTTTTTAGCACTTCCTTTACTCTGATTGTTTTTAAAATACAATATTTTCTTATATTTTGGTACTTTTTCTGGTAAAAGAAATTAAATCAGTTAAATCAGTTAACCAGAGTGGATAAACACAAAATATAAGGCTTAGGAAATAACTGATGTTACATGTTAATTTAGAAGTCTCTAATGAATGTTGTGGTTGTTTTTTTAAGTTGTAATGTAAATAGCTAGTATTTTAATTGAATGTGAATTCATTGAAACAAATATGCTGCTCAGCTGAGGCAGAATTAAAGGAGTATGTTTATAATAATCTAAATACTATTTATATGAGGCTTTAATAGTTTGTGAGACACTCACTCTAGATCATATTTAAAGATTGCAAGCATGTTTTGCACAGACTTGGTTTTCAGGTCTCCCTGGGGTGTGTTTATCTGCGGTGAATGTAAATGGAGCAGCTGCAGCAGCCAGAGTACTCTCTGCTGCAGCCTTAGGCTCAGGTTCTGGATTCACTGGTTGTCCATCGAGTCCTTCCTCACAAGCCTTTGTGATTATACCCACTTTGAAGTTGAAAGCTGGGTATATTTGACCTTTTTGACCTCTCTCAATTGGGATTCCGTGACTGATTAACAAATGTGCTGAGGGGGAAAGGGTAATTGTACCAGTAAAATTAATTACTAAAAAATTATCTAGCCACTTCTTTCTGTTTGCATCTTGTGGGAATGTTCTTTTTAATTTTTTTTTAATTTGGAAATTGTTTTAAAACTAGATTTTGGGTTTGATAGCCTTTGATTGCCCTTTATCAATTAAATATTAGGAATGTCTCTTTTTTTTTTTTTTTTTTGATCAGTTTTGCCATACTACTGAGGAAAAGAAATTTATTTAAAAAGCCATAAGCAGTAGCCATTGTATGGGGGTATAAGGAATATGGCAGCTGTCTTCACCACGCTGAGGTGCGGAATTTACTGAGGAATGAGCTGGTTACCAGACAAAGAAAGGACAGGGCCTATAATAAAGTAGCAAATACAACAGAATAGTACATGTAAGTTTGCTACAGCTACTGAATAGTTTGGATTTGAGGCAACTCTATTTTTCCTTTCTATGCCTGATTTTAGGCCCTGTGGAGTGTATCCCATGAGAATACATTGTCTGAAATGCCTATGGTAGCACTGGTAACGTAGTCTGAGGTCAGTCCTTGCAAAAGTAAATTATTGGAATATTGAAATGAAAATTGGAATCAAACCAGAATTTCTGAAGTTTGACCAGTGTTACTTACATCTGCCAAACTGTACTCAATACTCAGCTGTATCTAACAATCCAGATCTGAGCTCTGCAAAGTGGCACTGTGGTTTTCACCTGTGCTTCTTCCATCCACGTTGACTGATGTAGTTTTTCTTACTGATTATTGGTGGGTGATCTCAGTGGTATGATTGCATTCTTGAAAACTCGGTGTTGTACAAATGTTTCTTTCCACTGGAGCAAAGCCTTATGTTTTATCTACGTTTTAGCAAAAAGTAATTTGCTTTGTCACATTGAAGAGTGCTAGCAGCATTAAGCATTTTTTGAACACTTTTTTTTTAATGCATATCCAGTGCAGGGAGAATGTTAAATAATTACCTACCTCTGTGTTTCAGTAATTTTTCAAACTGTGGTGGTCCTGAATTGTAGGCTGGCTGGTTGGCTGAAGACACAGTTGTTATTTTGTTTGTTTTCATGTGTTTTATCACTGACTAGGTTTCTTTTATGTGAGCTTACTTTAGGTGAGAAGTAACACTTAGAATCACTGAGCATGCTAAAAATATGCATTAGGACCACCACAGAGCTAAAAACCTTAATGTTTTATTCAACTTTTGATAAGCACAATTAGACAGTGGAGAGAGGAGTTGTCCACTTAGTATTACATTTTTTATGTGTGTGCTTGTAGCATTAAAAGACAATGGAGTTCGGGAGAAATTTTCAAAGTCAGGTTTTGGAGAAGTAAACTCAAGGATCTGAGTGGTTTCTCTCTCATACAAACAAACTCAGGTGCACAGCTATAGCTGCCCCCTGCCACTTACAGCACGCTATTTCCAGTTTGAACCAACTCCTATGTATGCCATATCCTGCGGCTGTGATAATTATGTCTTACAGTACAGCGCCACATAACAGTGTTATGAAGAAAATGTATTAAAAGTGAATTTTCATTAAATGGGGAGGGGGTGTATTACATCAGCCTAAGGTGCTTTTTTTCTTCTGCTCCTCAGTCCTCTGACCTACCTTATTCTTTTCTCCACAGGTATCTCTATAGGAGCCTGCCTTGAGCTAGTCTTGAGTTTAGGATTCCATCAGATTGCTTTCTCAGGCCAGACTAAGTGCAGTGTGTTTTCTCAGTTGAGTCAGGATGTGGCATCATTATGATCTAACTTTGTTAGGGAGTGCAGTTAGAGGATAGAAAATACTTTCCTGAATGCAGCTCTCTTGCCTAGTGCTGTTGCTGTCTTCTTGCAGTTGATAGCCTAGTACAAATTGACTGATGACCTATGTGATTGTATCAACATCATGTTAATCTACTAGTAAAATTGTTACAGCTATGTTTTTATATTTTTTTCTCATCTGGCATTATTAGCATTGAAAAATTTGATTTTCAAATGTGTATGACAGCATAACTAGAAGACTCCATACTGAGCAAAATTTGGTTGTGGAGCTCACCCTGCAAATGTGAATGGAACACATTTTAGACTGATAGGCAGGAGTGTTTCTGTTGATGCTAAAATCATGATTTTCATGTGGCTCACCAAAGCTTGGGCCTGGGCCAATGAGCAGAGTGATGCAGAAATCCAAGGAGATTTATGTGAAAAGCACATACAGCTTACAGGTAACTGTCTGGATAACCATTTTTTCAAACTTTTTAACAATTACTCAGATTCAGCACTCATCTTAATAGTCACCAGTAAAGGTAGAGCCTTATAAGTATATTTTAAGTCTTCACACAGCTATGCTGCCATTGTTAATGCCAGTTCAGAGAACAGGAATCATGACTAAATAGGAACTACAGAAGAATACTGAAAAAAGGTGGATTGTCCAAATCAAAGGTCTCTCTCACCAAGTGAGAGATGTTATGAACACATGATCATGTTATGAAGGAAATTCCTCTTCCAGTTGCAGTTTGCATTGAGCTATGATACTAAATTCCTGTAGGTTTTGTTTTTAGAGGGGAAAAAAAAGAATCTGTTTTCTAAATGTGGTACAATAATTTTTCTCAAGTCAAAGAAATACAATTTCTTGTAAAGGAGAGAGCATGTATGAAGAGGGGGTGGGAAAAAACCAGGCACTGATGGAAAGCAGGGAAGGCTGGTAAGATCATTCTTGCTGCTGCTTTTACTTCAGATTTTATTTCATGGTAAAGCATCTTGTGAGTATTTTCAGGCAGGACTGGGTTATTGCTCAGCTTTGTATTTTGAAATGGTTCCCTGCAATGGTAGGAAGCCTTTACCTTTTTTATTGTGTCAGAGGCAATAACTGAAACTTTGCAGCATGTCTGCCTAGCTGCATGCAGGGAATAACTTGTCTTTTTTATCTGTTGACTCAGCTATTCACTCAATTATGTTATTCCAGGGAGAACGAGAGAGGTTTCCTTAGAAATGAGCTGCTTTGGCAAGCAGAGCTCACTTTTGTTTTCGTAGACTGCCTGCAGTGTTGTGTGAAGACATGGGGAGGATTTTTATGATTGACAGTTGGCTGGAAGATGCTGTTTGCACACTTCTTAAGGTGCCAATTGTGGAGCTGGGAGCTTTGTGGGGGAATCCAATTGATGGAGGGAGTGGAACAGCACAGCTTGCACAATGAAATGGGGCAAACTTCTAGGGGAAGTAGAGGGAGGTATAGAGCATAGAGAGGGTAGGCATCAGTGTGTTGACTTGGAAATATGGAAGCAGAATATGATGACTAGGAAGAACTGAATATGAAGTGTAAGAATGAGGGTGCTAGAGGGGTTGTGTAGAGAATAGTGGCTCTTAAGTGTTGAAAAATTTTAGAAAAGATTTCCTAAAATCTGAAAGTTTGACTGCTCCTCCTTTATAAACAGTCATGATTGAACATCAAAAAATATTGAAGCCTTTTTGTATGTCCCTTTGCTAATAATAGCCATTAAAATGGTGAGGAGGTGTGTTGGGAAGCTTAAACCGTTATCTTATAAGCTTGTTTTACAATATTTTCTTTGTCTTTTTTCTAGATATACATGCATACATTGATTTTAGAAGCAAGACATTGTGTTCCAAAAGTATAGAATGCCTTCAGTGAGGCATGTTTTTTTATGAAGGACTTTGCTATTTTGGATAGAATATTTTACTTGAACCCCAGATTTTAATTATACTGAGTTTCAGACTGAAGTTCCTTTTATATTAAATTAGCTGTAGTAAGCTTTGCCAGCTTCAAAGACAAAGGGGAGAAACCCTGTATCTGCTCAGATAAAGCTATCCTTCCCATGGATAAAAAGTTGCTTTATAGCTACTGTGTTTATCAGCTGGAACTGTTAAGTTCAGGTTCAGCAGAACTGAAGATACTTGAGTATTTTCTTTTTAAAAGTGTATATCTTCATTTAATAGCCATGATGAAATGCCTGTAAGAGATTACAGGCTAATGGGAAAAGAGATAGGAGCTGTGATTGTATCAGCCTCATGTTCTGGAGTGCTTTAATCTTTCTGAAACTTGACTTCCAAATTGAGAGTGGTTAAGCAGCTTTAATTGCTAATATTAAAAAAAAATTAAATTCTTAATGCCTATTTCTTCTTATTAAGAGCAGTAAATACATATGGCTTAGCAATTCCCAGACCGATTTTAAAATTAATGGGGTGAGAAGAATAAGTACTTTGAAAGTAAAGAATTTAGGGTGTTGTCACAGAAACTTCTGGGAGACAAGGAGACCCCAGACTTTAGCTTAAGTACTCTTTTTCCTATTACCATCTTGCTGATTAAGCAGTCTTCCCTGACAAACAGTTTCATATGGCTGAACAGTCTAAAGCACGATTCATTCTTGAAGTTAGAATATGCTAAAAGAAGTTTCACTTCTTTGCAGGAAAACAGATAAAGCAACTTATATACTAAGCTCAGTATCTTAGCACGTGTAGACTTGTGTGTGCATGTGTGTGAAAATGTGTATGTATCTTTCTGATAATTCTTTCTAAGTAGTGACAGGAAGTTCATCTCTGTATATCACAGAATCGCAAATACCCGTGAGGATATCGACTGGTCTGTAGCATGTGACTGGACATTTAACTACTCTCTGGCACTGTGCTTCAACTAGAGCATTTCCCTTTTTAAGAACGAGTGAGAGTGGGCTTTTTTTAGAAAGGAAAAGAGTAAGTAGAATACAGCAGGAAGATAATTGAAAGGAAAAGGAACAAACAATTATATATATGATGAGCTTTTTAGCTTTTTTTTAGAAAGTGGTTATCCTGGCTTTTTCTTTTTTTTCCTTTTAAATTGTCCTGTTTGTAATCCCCATAGATTATTACTAGCATGAAAATTTGGGGTTATGGGATAATCCTTACACGTCTTTCATCGCTTAAAACAAAGAATTGCAAGTGATAAATTCAGTGAGATATTGTAAGCAGCTGTCCTGAGATATGACTACCTGCGACTTAATTTAGCTGGAATCAAAATCTCACTTGGATACTTACAGCCTGTTCGCAATTTGTTGGATATTTGTAAGCAATCACTAAGAGTCTATCAGTGTCATAAACTTTCTCTGAGTGCAGCTAACCTAACTCAAGGGATTTGGTTTAAAGGGGGCCCTCTCTCTTCCTTTATCTACTTTTCCTTCTAATTCTTCACAGCTGGAAAGCAATGCCTGCAATGACATCATAAAGCCTAAACAGGAATTGAAACCATCAATGTGAAGCCTCCTGTCTAATATGTCAGCTTGTATCTTGTGCATCTCCTCTTACTTGGCCAGGCCCAGGCAAAGAGAGTAGTCACTGGGGTGGTAGACAACAGCTGGAACACTGTGTGGAGAGCGGTAGGGAAAGCATTAGAGGTTCAGAAGAATCTCCAAGATTTGGGTATTCAGCAGCTGTGACAGCCACAAGAGCTGTCTGTGCTCAAGTCCAGTGCCAAAGTGTAGCAGGACAGTGTAGAAGAGAAGGTGTGAAGATTGGGTATAGAAGGATTGACAGCTTGGTGTTAGCCATGTTTGGCTTGTGCTGGCAGTTCATTAGGAAATTCCTGTGAGAAAATGTCAGGCATGAAATATAGTTGGTACCAGATACAGCAGATAAAGTCAATTTTTGAAATACAATTAGGAAGTATTATCTTATAAGTGCATGCACGTATTTCACCTTGCAATTTGGAGAAAATAAATTAGTCTGATAAAACAGTTGTTAAGGGAAAGAATTGATTCAGCAATTCTGTTTCCAGCAAGTCTGTTGAGGAGCTTCAGCTTTGTTCAAAGCCTCTATAGACATGTTGTATCACTAAATACGCTATTTGTGCAGATCTGGACATACTAGGTCAAAGCAAAGATTGATGTAAAATTCACAGTTGAATGTGTTTTTTCCTATTTTCAACCCAGTTAAAGGAAAAAAATGCTTGCCCTGGTTCTTAAAACCTATTAGCAGGACAGATAGTGTGTTCCTGTAGAACACTCTTTATGGCTTTATACTTCTGGATAAGGCAACAATGTTTTTCTGTTGGTTTAGGTAAATTTTGGCTGGTTTGTTTTCTGCTGTACACTTCATGTTTTCCTAAAAGTTTCATTCTTTCCTGGGGCATTCATCCCATCTACTGAATTAGACAAGAATTGTATAAATAAATGTAGGAAGTGGTTGTGTGATTAGAGAACATAATAATGTAAATGTTTCTCCAGAAGACTTAATTCAGGTCATCTCAGCCAGCTTCACAGGCATAGACTGCACTTACAATGCCTGACTTCTCTACCTGAGTGCTCGCTACCTGTGTGACCATGCTTCAAGGGTTGAACTCTTCGCAGCAGACTTGCTTCCCTTCCCTCCTTGGTATTGCTCCACAATCACTCTCCTGAGGGAGAAGCTGTTGCTGAGGAGGGTGCAGTGATGTATGCCAGTTTCAGTCATCAGGCAGATTAAGCTGTCCCAGCCAAGTGTGTATTTATGTAATCGGTACTCTTTCTACATTGCTACCTTTCTTGGACCTTGCAAACGTTTCTGTGTGAATTCCCTAGGTATGAACTGCTGAATTCATTTGGCAAGTCTGAAGTCGGGGAGAAGAGTTAGAACTTTTTTTCTTCCTTCTCCCCTTTGATGGAATTCATTTCTTTGGACTCCTCTTGGGAAAATTCAGCTATTCAGCTGGGAGGTGGCTTTAGACAGCAACTGGAAGTTGGCTGTGCCACCTGTTACACAGGAAACAGGTCTCCCTTGAATATTGACTGTCCTGTTGAAATGAATAACACGTTATCCAGAAACCATTTATAAAGCATCTTGACCTCTGTTATTCTGAACTTGGGAGAAAATTATGTGTTGAGACTAACAAATTGGAAGTTCTTTTGTTTTTAATACTGTCATGTACAGTGGAAAAGTAATGTATTACCTGAAGCAGAATTACTGATTTTGTTTGTAATTTTGAGTGCTTTTTGTTAACCTTCTTTACAGCAGAGGTATTTCTCACTGCTGTACTGTCTAGGAAGTCTTTTCTGGGATATAACTCAGAAAAAATATGTGTACATCTCTCTGTTCTGTCTAGCATATTCTCTAAATTTGGAATAGTTCTCAGATCAACAGAAAATAGGACTATAGTTGTCAGATAGGCATTTGGCACTGCTCTGGACCTTTTCTGTATGGATAGCTAACTCTGACTAGTTCAGAATTATAAGGAAAAGATGTCTAACTGGATTGTTACACTTTGGGGTTGTCAAATAAGTTTTAAAGAAAACAGTGTCTCTAATACTTTGACCTGTGATAAAAATTCTTTTCTTTTAAAGTCTAGGGATTCCATCAAGTTGGATGACCTGAAGGCAGAGGTGTCACCACGAATTTCAGCAGAAGATCTGATTGACTTGTGTGAGCTGACAGGACCTAGTCATTCCAAAACACCTATAAAGAAAACAAAGCCTAGCAAGCCAAAGCTGCTGGTGGTGGACATTCGTAACAGCGAAGAGTATCCTTCAGATATGAGTGCCAGTCTTATCAAATCATGCTTGTATCAATTACTTCCTCATTGTCTGCAGGCAATGAGATGTTAGAATGGAAAATATTGGAAAGGGATGTGGTAGAGGCAGAGTGGAAGAACTGAAGGCAGAGGGATTTTGTCATAGAGAGGCCTGGTTTGCAGAGAAGAGGACAAATGGTTTTCTGCCTTCCCATTTTAAGCTGTGGGTTTAGTGACATTACTTTGTACCAGTAACATGACTGCTTTAATGATACATTATTTTTTTTTATAACTGATGTTGTCAACAGGCCTTCCCTATTTAATATGAACGCTAGTTTGGAAGGGTGTGAGGCTTGCCAATTAAGTGGAAGGGAGATAGGGAAGAGTTGATAGCTCGTGTGCTTTGGCAATCCCTCACTGGAAAACTGATTCCTATTGGGTGTCTTCTTGCTACTGTTAAGTAATGCAGCCACACAGCTGTCCTAACTTATGTTCTCTAGTAGGTGATAATCAGAAAAGTCTTAAAGGTATCTTGGAGCTCTATTGTTAGCAGGTCACTTCTAAACCTTACTCATTTGTTCCTTTTCAATTACGTATTTCTTTGCAGGTGGAGTGGTTTTGGTTTTTGGTTTTTTTCTGAAGTACTGTAGTTGCAGAGCTGGTTTGTTTGAATTTTGGAAGGGTTAGTCTTTTAAGATGTGCTTTTCCAGGTGCACACATTTTGGTCAACATCCATCTAAAAGTGGGAACAATGACAAGACTTTAGTAGAGGTAACTTTTAACGTTATACAGAGTATTTTGGAATATACTTGTTATTGGTTTGTATAATTTTTTTTAAGCATTGCTAATTTCATAGTAGCAAAGATGATGTAGATATGGGGGAGTTTTTTTGAGGCCTACTCTTAGCTTCCTGTGTCAGAAGCTAACAGACAAACAATACTCAATAGAAAAATAACAAAAGACTCAGAGATGTTTATCCTGGAGAAAAGGAGGCTCAAGGGACCTTATTGCTCTCTACAACTACCTGAAAGGAGGTTGTAATAAGTTGAGGATTGGTCTCTTTTTGCAGGTAACAGGTGACAGGACAAGAGGAAATGGTCTCAAATTGCACCAGGAAGGTTTAGATTGGATATTAGGAAAAATTTCTTCACTGAAAGGGTGGTCAGGCATTGGAATGGGCTGCCCTGGGAATTACCATCTCTTGACCTGTTCAAAAAAGTGTGAATGTGGCACTTGGGAACATGGTTAAACGGTGAACATGTGGTGGTGGTGCTGGGTTACCAGCTGGACTTGGTAATCTTAATGGTCTTTTCTAACTTTTAACTATTCTGTGATTCTGTGAGTTTTAGTCCACCTTTTACTTTGAAAAAGGATGATCATTCCTTTTACCAGTGTCAGGCTTATCCTTAAAGGTCTTCAGTAACAGAGATTCAACAGCTTCCCAACATCATTACCAAGAGAAAAGATCTTCCAGTGTCTAATGCTACTAACATACCGTATGTGTATTAGAAGAGTGTGATTTCTAGACAATGAAGTGAATGATGGGTCAATGCCAGTATTTGGGCTAAAATATGCAGTAAAAATTTAAATAATGTTTAGACCTCATATTTTCATCCAATTTGTTAAAATACCACTTTAGAAGTAATTGTATATGTAGAAAGGCACTGCCACTAACATTTTTTTCTATTAAATATTTGCCAATATTTATGATAAAGCATGGTGAAGTAGAAAAGTAGATACTCTTTTTACTATGTAGAGGTAAACTTACCATAGTAAATGGAATGTTGTAATATTCTAAATTGAAACTGTTATTTTCAAGAAATTATACTTTCATTGTATGCAAGACTTGAACCTGTAATGTGGTCTGTTGTGTAGATAAAACAAAATGGTCAACGGAATACAAAAAAGTAATTTTTCTTTTGCTTACATGTATTATTTTCAGGGATCAATTAAGGATTCTAATTAGGTAGAGATTCATATGTCTGAGTAGTTTGACTCCATTTTCTGAACTCCAGTGTTTAATATACTCCTGGATCTAGATTGTTGAAAATGTGGTCCTCTTTATTCAGAGAACAGTACAAACACAGACTATTTTCTGAGAGATAATTTCTTCATCAATAGAGAGTACTTTTTAGACTCCATTTTAAAAGAGAAGTATCTGGAAGTAAAAACTATGAAAGGTTATTGTTACGACTTAGAAAGTTTTGATACTACCAAGTTAAATTATGTTTCTATTTTTACATGAATCATTGTGTTATTATTTAAGCTACTTCCTAGTAATCACCAAGGATAAAGCAGAAGGAAAGCAAGTAACATAAAATCCCTAGACTGCAATGATTGAACTAAAAGGTAATCTGTGTACAGTAATGGATTTATTTATAAGTCCATTAATCATCATGTAATCAGTATAAAAAGCAAGGTGTTTGCTTAGATGTTTCTGTAGTTTTTCTAATAGCTTGATAATAGGCTCTACTCAACTGTCATACTAATTCTAATCTACTCCAGCAGAGTGGACTCAAATTTTCAATTATTTCAACATCAGTTGAGTTCTATGAATTAAGTGGTTTTATGAGGCTGTCTTTCATATTATGAAATCTTAATCAGACTTTCTATTTTTTGAGTAGCCGTCCTGGAGAGTGGAGATCTCCATTGCCTTGTATAGCACACTGTCATCACTGCTGCTGCCGTTTCAGTCTGGTTGAAATTTATGATTGATGAAAATGTTCTTGTCCTTTAAATAATGGGTGAAGTGAAATCTTAATACCCATCTGATATTAGGAGGTAGGAAATGTCATTATTAAAAAGACAGCCTGGTAGTAAAATTGCCCTTGAGTGCATTGATTTGTGTGTCAGTTGCAGAAGAAAATATATGGTATGTAGAAAGCTATTAAACTGTCAGCAGTTACGAATATATGTGGCAAACCATAAGAATGCTGTGTTCAGTGTCCTGTTCATTCTTACAGTAAGGAAACAGTCTTTGTGTTTGTCACAAAATTTCAACAAACTGTATTATAGGATTAGGCAGTGTGTATGTTAGTTACTGTGGCATGTGTTTTAGAATGTGATAGACCACTGTGAGGTCTTTCAAAAATATGATCATTTTCTTATGTTTTGTTTTTAGTTTTCCTCACCATCTATACCTGTCATGTTAAACCTTACTCTCACTTTGTTCTGGAAGTGATTTGAAAAAAAGCATGAGAGGACTTCCAACAAGCATTGAACATGCTTCATATTTCATAATAGGCTGCTCTTGAAAGCTAAGAGTTTGTTTTGTAATGAATCTCATGTTGACAAGGCAAGAGCTACTAGCCCTCTTTCCCAACAGAAGACTTTCTAATGAAAAGGTTTTATACACAAAGCACTGTTTCAGTTGACCAGCAATTCATCTAAGGCTTATTTCATTAAGCATGTTAGCAGATATATTGGCAGCCTTCCATTCATGTTTTGAAAGTTATACCTGCATACTTACAGTCTCAGTTTGTGGCAAAAAATATTGGCCTTTTTGTTAACTGTCATAGTAATTAGAACTTCTTAAAAATATTAGGACAAGTCTCTCTGAGCAGTTAAGTATTCTCAGTGATGTAGGTGTAAGCAACTAAATTTGACCAAATTAAGTTATTTTCTGTCTAAATATGATCGTTTCAGAACTTGGTCAGTATCAATGAGAGTCATGTGGTTATAAATGGGGTTGGCACAGATGAGGTAAGGAGGGCTATAATTTTCCCATTCAAAATAGAAATAAACTGACAACATTAATGAATGGTATGTGATCTTCTTTTGTTCTTTCAAATGTTTTTATATAGGCATATAGCAATTATAGTCATAAAACTGAAACTGTTACATAAATCACAAGAAATGAGTGCTAATATTAAACTAAATTAATTAAATCTTACCTTAATTTAAGACGGCTCATTTATTTAAGAGGATTCTGGGATTTAATGATAAAAATAACTAGCTTTCTGTAAGTACGGTAATAGTGACTAATCTGGATGTTTGACATTGTGTATATTTTTGCAGAACTTGCATTTTTTTCATCTCTTCAAAGTTGTTCTTGTTTATAGTCAGGGATGGGGAATGTTCCAGATGTGTGTACAGTCTAGAAAAGTAATTCAGAGTTTTGTCAAGGTTGCGGTGCATTTTCAAATTCATAAAAAGCTAGGTAGTAGCAAGCCAACGTAATTTTTATTTAAGAGGCTTTCACAATCAATCTCTTTGAACATTCATTCTCTGAAAGTGAAGGACAGCTGACTGTGTCTCAGAGTTGTTTGCTTTTCAATAACCATTGCACAGTTGCTGTTAGTGGGACTCCAAATAATATATGTGGTGCTCATTGCCTGGGAGTCTGAGGGCGTGTACATTAGAATTTCAATTTGGATCAAAATTGTGGAGGGCTTGGGAGGGTTGACGGAAGTTTTGAGAATGTTTCCCAATAAACCCTGTTTAGCTTTGGTTCTTATTGTAAGTACTTCATTGCTTTTGCATAAAAATCCTCTAGAAGAGGTGCTCCAGCTGCTTATTGGTATTTTGCTCCTATTATCATACTAGAGCTAATTAGAAGTAAAATCCACAAAATTACATATACTGTGGATATTGGTTCTTTAGCACCAAGTGTTTCATTTATCAGATCATTTTCTGTAGTGCTGTGCCGTGTAATACAGAGTGTCAGAAGTTTTTTCCTCCTTACGAGAAAATAGTAAAGGAAGTTTGTCAAAATATACTATCCCTAAACATCAACACTGTTGTATCATGACAGCCAGGATGGAAGAGCAGGTTCATCCTACAGCTGTGCACGTACCACAGATTTCTCTACCTTTCAGATCTCCTTAACTGATCCTCCTAAGCTTTAACCGTGGCCATATTTCTGGCAGCATCAATGTGCCATTTGCATCAGCATTTACTGCAGAAGGGGATCTCGTCCAGTGCCCAGCAACTGCAACGCTCCAGAGCTTTAAAGGAAGAGTTGTGGTGATTGTAGGCAGTGCAGTGAAGAACACAGCTGCTGTAAGTATATTGCTATAACATGTATTTTTTGTACTTAGAAATACATTCATGGCATGAATACAGACAGTAGTAAATAAGTGCCTGGAAAAATTAGATTAATAATTTGGTTTATGGTTCCAGGATTTGGAGTGATGGTTTTTTTTTGTTGTTTATTTCTGCTTCTAGACAGATATTTCAAGTGGTCAACATCTGAGAAGGTTAATGTTTTAAAATTAAATTATTTCATATTATCTTCTTCAGCTTTAAAATTTTTATTTTTGGCATGTTAGAGGAGTGACATCCAACACTTCTAATTGCATCAGTAAGACCCTAGTTTTCAAAAGTGACATGCATTTACTTTCTGTGGATTTAGGAACACATACAAGGTAAGTTGGATGTGGACAGATACCTTGTAAAGTGCAAAGGAAATAAGATGTAATTCATATTGCTACTAGTAAGTAGTAAAACTAATAAGAAACAATGTATTGCTGAGTTCTTGGAATCATTTGTTCATGCATTTGTGCTCAGGAAAGATGAGAATGGTTCTTACTGGTAACTTTTGTATGATATTTTTATTGTGATTGCTTTTAGCTAGACAGGGAGAATATTCAGACTTGCCTACTCCTTTCTGTAATTAAATATTTGATGGTGTTGAGAACCACCAGAATAACAAATAGAAGTATGTATTTCTCTTTTTTAAGACATGCTCTTAAGTATGGTATACCTTTAGTTCACCAGTTTCTTAAACCTATTTACTCAAGGGTCGTGAACTACAACCCTGATATAATAAGAAGGGTTGTGGATCATTGAAAGATCTTTATGTCAGGAATAATCAAAGAATCAGCACGACACTTGATGACATTTTTTATATATATAGGGAGTTGTAGAGTGAGAAATTCCTTTCATTAACCTGCATTTTATTATTTAGAAATTAACTTGTGATAGGTATCAGGCTTTTTTAAACGGTAGCAGAGATTGCATAAAAGAGATTGTACAGCATATCTCAAACAGTTTCAGTTACTGAGTATCTGGGTTTGTGTGGGAGGTCTGGGTAAGTTCATGATAAATATTGCAACATCAAATTAGTCAACTTGAATAATAACAGTACCTCACTAAATGCTGAATGCATAAATCCTCCCTGAAAAGGACAAATGCAAAATGTATAAAATTGTAAGAGCAAAATGGAAATTATTTAAATGATCATTTACATGTTTGATGGTGGATTATAAACTGTTTTCAACAATTATGTTTTAAATCACCAAACATCTTAGTTTATCTCAGTAAGAGCCTAACCTATTCCTCACATCCTGAGGAATAGGGTCAGGAAAAAGGAAGTGGTTTGGTGTTCACTAATGAGCGCCTTTATGGGATATATTCTATGTACTACCAAGTTGTTTTCTGCGAGTTCTGGAGGAACTAAAATAGATTGAAGAAACTAGTTGTAGCAAGTTTCTGACCATGGAAAGGACAGAGGCTTTACAGTGCAGACTGTCAGTTACACCACAGCCACAAAGCTGCCATTTTCTTCTAAGAGTGACACTTCTGATGCAAACGTAGATTTTTTTTTTTTTTTTTTTAATGATTTATTAAATGGAAATCAAATGTTTCCTCTGCTGTGCAGCTAAAGAAAACTTGCAGTGTGCTTAGTAAGTGCAAGGACTTCAGTCACGTGGGAGGTGCTGTCTTATCCTCTAAACCCAGATTTTCTGCAACTGAGACAATATTGACCCAGGATTGTCAACATTACAGCTTTCTGTAAGGTAGAAATGCTGCTTTGCCTCTTGATTTGCTTTTAGAGTTCTTGAAAGTCTAACTGAAGAGTGTAGAGATTTAAATAGCAACAAAACACTGGATTGACCAGTTTGACCACAAATTAATTGAATACTTAAGCTTAAATACTGGTGGGGACTTACCACTCCTATCACACTTTAAAAGTACGTATTAATCCTCAATTTGACTGTGTTGATAAAACTTAGAACTTCTTTCTTTTGTGGATAATTTTTTAAGGCTGATTTCAGTTTTACTCTGCGTGGCTGCGTAGAATTGTCTGCCACTATTCATGCCAAAACTATGTAGCTCAAGTCTTGACAAGACAATAGTTATTTAATTCTAGTAGGTAATCCAATCATAGGAAAAAACTTAAAAATGAACATATGGAAATAAAACTATGTTATAAGATGCTCAACTTAAAATATATTTTTTCTAAACAGTTGTGTGTTTTGAGATGAAATGCAATGAGCCACAAATTGTACCCTCCACCAAAAAGGAGAATTTTTTGGAAGTGTTCACTGATATTTATGCCACTAAAAAAATACGGAGATTGGCACTTTTGTATGTTTGATTTTAATTTATATAGAACTGAGAGGTGGGGGTAATTGTTTATGGGGCTGTTTGTAATTAGAAGGTTGAATCATTCATATTAGTAGCCTACTTAGCATTACTTAAAAAGTAATTTAAAAAGCAAAGTTGAGTATACTTAAGCAGACCTGTAGAAAAAGCCTTTTCATACTTCATATCTGTTTCTATCTTCTGTACTTGATTTGGAGATAGATGATAAAACATTTAAATTGGTAAGAAAATGCTGTCTAGAATTTGAGAGGTGAGAGGGAAAACTGAAAACTTCACCCTAGCTCTGTTCCAGCAGGAAGCAAAGGAAGCCAGCACTGTCACATACTGGCTCTGGCTCTGACAGCTCTGGCTCTAGTTGAACACTTCCTTAGGATGGAATTAAAACAGGGTAATCCTGCATGTTAAGACATTTAATTTACTAACCCTAAAAATTAAATTAGTAGGTTGGTTGATGTGCAAGAGCCTTACTCAATGTGCAATTAGCAGCATAAAGGTATTGTAAAAGACATATCGTGTGGTGGTGCTTGGCTTGCACTTCTGTGGTGACTATTCCTTCCTTCAGGCTGGTTCTCACTTTGTGCCAGCCTTTCTTCTCATGAGAGTTTCTGGGCGCTTGTTAACAAAGCAGATACTTGTTTTTCTCTTAAAACAGCAGGAAACCTCCACATAAAAGGCATTATGCTGGAGTTCATCAACCAGATTCTATTTTAATATTTAACTTTAAAATATGTTAAAAGAAGCTGCCACTTAAGTGAATTGAATTCCCTTCTCCCACATCCATAGATAAATAAGTATGTTGTAAATTCCATTATAGGCAAGGGTTCATTACAATTGGAATATAATAGTTAAAAAGGCAGTCAGTGCTCAACTGTAGCTTCTATTTTTGGTGCACGACAAATAACATCTCCTGATTCTTGTCACTTTCAAAGTCAGAGATACAGCAAGTAAAAAGGTGGATTATAGATATGCATATGTAGGACAGGGATTGGTTTGGGTCTTTTTTGGGAAGGGTGACAATACTTCATCTTCTCTTCTTCAGTCAACTTTGCAGTGCTAAGCCATTATCTGTTTCCATTTCAAACTTTTGTCTGTATTACTGCAATGATGATTGAATTTAGAATAGGAGAAAATATCTTACCTGATACTAAATCATTCTCTATCAACTCAGTTTTGACAGTGAAGTGACACACTTCTACTTGTATAATGTGGTTGTTTAACGTGTTTCCCTGATGGTTTAATATATGTGTATTATTGTTAGTTACACACTGAAACAGAATAAAATATACAGGACACTTTAATCTGTCTAATAATGAACAACTCATTTATTTTTTGCTGTGGAAAAGGATAGATAAGCTGTGAATCAAGGCTTAAAAAAAACATGTCTTTATAGCTGGGAAATAAATTCTAAATTATAACTTCTAAGTGCTACATTGATTTTTTTTTTTTATCTAGAGAAGTTATGCTTCTATAAATATATTGTCTAGACAATTTCAACAAGTTACTGAAACAAAGTAGTCATTCTTATTGAATGAATTATCTCCAAAGCAAAGACAAGAAATCCTGACTTTTTATGAGATCTTTCTGACCCTTTTCAAGGCAAGAGGGAGAGGGTCAATTTTAAGATTCTTTTTGTATAACATATTCCTGGCCTGAAAAAAAAGTATTTTTTTTTAAAGGAAAGAGACATTTTCTCTCAGCACACTATCAAAAATGTATTTCTTATATGAAGACTGAGATATGTATGTTAAAGTGTCTGGTTACCACTAAATTTGTGTGGGGTTTTTTGGTTTTTTGCTGTTGTCATCTGCCTTGGACTTTTTAAAAAGCCCTTGCCAGAGAAGCAAATCCTTGCATGCTGAAGCTGTTTCTTGTTATAAGCCTGTCTTAAAACTATAAATGGATACTTATGAAAGTTTATAGGGTGATCTGAAGATTAGGTGTTACATAGAATACTAAAGGATGGGTTCATTTGTGCTTCTAAAGACAGCTCAATTAAGTTGGAAGGGCCTAATGAAACTTCTAACGTGAAAGTAAATAGAAATTAGGGAATAAACTTCTTGAGATGTTTCCACTATGCATCTTTTAGATTCTATGTTTCCTTGCAAATAGTCTCTGAAGAAAAGTGGTTGAACAATTGGAATGAACACTGAAGATACTTCCTCTTTGCAGACGTGGAGGGGCTCCTTATAATCCCCAGAATGGCTCCTCTTCATGTGTGTTCTGTTAAGGCCCTGTCCTCCCATCTGTATTCAGGCTCAGAGCTTTCTGGAATCATCAGGCACCTCTTTGTTGCCTTTAAAGATGAAGAGATTAAGCTTGCATTTTGAAAAGTTTGGAATGGTTTAGTTAGTCAGCAACAGTCCTTCTGACTGTAACACTACCCAATACATGGTTAAGTCTTCATTATTTATTGTGTGAATTTAGCCCTTTGTATTATTGTAACGTGCATGTTTTCCTTCTTCATCAGAAAGCAGGCCAGCTGGCATTGCCAGTACATGCTCTTCACACAGCCTGAGAAAGACACTTGGGCTGCCAGCCAGGAGTTGTATTATGCTGTTGTAATTCTGCCCTGACCGTGGCTTTGGTTAGCAGCAATGACCTAAATGTTCCAACTTTCCAGCTAAGTGTGAGAGAGGAAAGGGGCAAAATGAAAGATGGAGGCTCAGGAGCAGAATTTGAGTGTTCCTTTTCCTCCTCTGAAGTAGGTGACAAGGAAAGCAGACTAATTCTAAGATTCAAAATAGATTCTCTTTTTTAATTTTTACTGAGACCAGTGTTAACAGTCATTGGAAATTTTAGTTGTTCATTTGATGTAAGTGTTGTTTGGCCTGCGTGCCTTACTATGCAGAGGTTTGAATGTTTCTGAGATGAGGAATCATGGAGTCCTCAGCTTTACCTATCAAAATATGTCTGAGAGATGCTGGCAAGCAGGATCTCAGCTCTTCTCAATCACCTGGGAAATCTCCAAGGACAGGAAAGATGGGAGAATGGTGAATCTGAACCTTGGAGTGGTGCTGGCAGGCTCCAGAGTTCCTCCAGACATCTGTCTTGGCTGTGGTTATGCTGTCTTTGTGGACTGCACCTCTGAAAGGGTACTCTTGAGCTTGCATGGATTAGGTTGTATACATATAACTCAGGACTACTGCCTTATAACAGAGAATTATCACTTTCTGGGGCTGTTTGCGTGCTTTTAAATTGTGTTTTATATTTCCTGGTGTTGTGGTTCAGAGAATCTGAAATAGTGATAACGGAAAGAGAGATGCTAATGAACGATATGTTTATAGATCCAGGAGACTTGTATAAGGATATGCCAGTAGAATGGTATTGGTGAATTTGGCAATTCCAATATCCATAAGGCTTGTCTGGAGCAATATTTTTGCTTTTCTCTAAACTGTGTCTGAATCAGCTTTTGAAGAGGACTGACTGACAGCTTCAGGACGGATTGCATCCATTTCATGGAAGGTCCAAAGACTTGTGCTAGAGTTTAAGAAGAACTGGACAGAAGCTGCAGTTCGGGTGTAGTGTTAAAAAAAAAAAAAAAAAAAGGTGCTGCAAATCACAAAGAAACTATTTTCAAGTATTTCTTTGAAGATTTTCCAAGATCCAGGGCAGTCTTTAGACTTGGGGAGAGGAGATAAAGTCTTTCATGAAAGACTCATGCTTTCATTTTTATATTTAAGCCAGCTGTTATGCACCTTTTCAAAATTATGTATTTCTGTTTGCTAACAGCTTTTTTTATTTTCTGTTGAGTCAAAAACAGAATAGTTTGCTTGCTGCATTTTTATTGTACAATCAATTCAACTGTGTTGGGTGTACTGCATAGATTTCGGTCAGTATAAATTAGCTGTGTTACACAATCTCTTCAATTGAGTTTTCATTTTCAAGTACTTTCAGCTGAGCATTTTTTAATGTCTATAATTTCTAGGTGGAGATTTTAAAGTGCAGGTGTTTAAAATTTATTACTTGAAGGAATTTGAGTATTTACTCTTACTTTCATTCTCAGTAGAACTTACTCTGAAACCAGCCATTAAGTATCTGTTTGTGTAGACTTATTTTAAAAGCCTTACATGTAAGTCCTCTAAGTTACTGCTGTGTTTTTGTGCTGATGGAATGAAAAACATTCCATTTGGCCAGTCTACATGTAGAGAATTTTCCCTTGAACTTGTTAGAACAGTAGGTTCTATTCTTTCCCACCCCACAGTATGTGTTTGCACCAAGTTGTCCTGTCTGTGAGTCTTTTACTTCCATTCAGTTTATGGTAATACTGTAACCATTAACTTAGGCACTGTTTTGTTGATATGGGAGGCTTTATGAACCTATCTTTCCCATAGAGTTAAAATATCATTTTTTTTTTAATCTGAAACTCTTTAATCAGAAGGAGCTGACTAAAAATAATCTTGTGTGCTGGTTCTGCTTTGTGGCATATGGAGAGTGCCATTTAAAAAGCTCTAGACTGATCACCTTGACTGTGGGGTTCTTTAAGAGACGTGAAGGTGAACTCTTGACTGAAATCACAAAGCAAATAGACTGCAGTCTGGAGAGGTTTGTGTAGTGTGAGTTTGCAAGTGAAAAACTAGAAACAACCTTGTGACAATAGATGAATGCTACAAAATTTGGTTGATATTTCTTCTCCAACGTCTCAAGTATCTTTTTTTTTTTTTTTTTGACTCTTTCAGAGTATGCTATTAATATTTATACCCTGGTAACATTAGTCACAGTAGTCTATTTTGGTATGCTGGTGCAGTATGTTACCCCTTCTTCCCTCCCAATGTGCCCTTTAATTACAGCCTGTCCCAAGAACGTCTGTGAAAGTGAATAATGTGTACGTAGCAACCCTCGTGGCTAGCCTGAAGGGTGCTGGGAATGGGGCTGCTCAGACTGTTGTGTTATTAGACTCTCCTCTGTAGACAGTCTAAAAATGTAACGTGCCTGGCATAATACATTCAGCACACTTGAAAGTTGTTATTTTACTGCTTGGAACAGGGTAGTAGAAACATTTTGATAAATGTGCTAATGTGCAGATTGTTAAGGTTCTTGATAGTACTTAAAGGAGCAGTCCTGTTATGCTGTTTGTATTGAGAGCAACACCAATGCAGGGTAAAATGTTTAATATTTGCCCAAATTTTGATATGAATTTGCTGTGATCTTGTCTGTCTTTGAAAGCCTGACTTCTTGTATCTGCATGAAGAGTCTTAACTGACTGCTTTCAAATGCAAATTACACTTTTCTGGCTCAGTTATGCTCACCAGGAGGGGTGTTTTATGTGGAATTGATTGATGCATTACTTTATAGAGGAACAGTGTTGCCATAGTCTTCACCAAAGACATCACATAGTAGTCATTGTACAAGTTGCTCACATATTCACCCTTTAATATGTAGTATTTGCTGTGAAAGTAGCAAGAGGAGGTTCAATTCAAACACTAGATGCAGCTAGTGAAAACACAGTAACTAAATCTGGGAAGTGCATTTTGAGGAAAGGTCACTAAGGCAGAAAGGAAAAAGTATAAAGTCTTGTAGCATCCCTTTAATCCTCTACCTCAGATAGACACAACTCTATGTCCTCATGTAGTGTTGTTGTCTAAATGAACACAGAAGCATTACAGAGGAGTGTGATCCATTGGTGGTATGGGAAAACTGATATATCCTAAAGTTATGACAACACAAACATTTGATAAATTTTTGAAAGCATAATCACCTTATAAATTACAGCTTATTTCTATTTATAGAAGTGTATTTCTGTATAATGGAAATTTAATTGTGCACTACTTTTATATGTTTCAGTACATCTCTCTTTAAAACATAGGTGGTTTACAGGTCACTAAGGATGACATAACCCATTTGCTTATCTCTGCACCATGTTATCTTCTGTCTTAACAGCACCCCTGTAAATTAGGTTATTTAGTGGACATCAAGTTACACAGCCAGATGCCTGTTTGTAAACTTCTAGTTGCAGTTTATGATAGCATTTATAAAGGAAATAGAGCCCAGGCATGCAGTCCAAGATGCAGTTTTTGCTGTAGGAAGTCTGTGGCATTCATTGAGAAGAGCACTTTGGGCTTTTTTGAAATGCATGAAATTTTGCTCTCTTTGGATCACTGATTTTTGGTTTTTTTCAACCTTTTAGGAAACATTAACTGTTTTTATCTTTCTTTATTTCTTGGATTCAAGCTACTGGTATTTGACATAAATTAGAGGCAAATTGGGGAGGCAACATGTGTAGCTATTTCAAGCATTCCTTCCTCTCATGCACCTCCACCAGTGCACATGCCAGAAATAACAGTCCCATGTGTTTTGAAAATACGGACTTCAGAGAGTGTATTTTGGCATGGAAGGATACCTGGTGGTGTTCGAACATTTCAGAAACATGGGGAACATGTTCCTGTACTTGTCTGTGGCAGATGGGCTCCTCTGCCTGGGAGAGGAAGGCACTAACATGTACTGAGGAACAGAACTATAAAAAGTCAAAGCTTTAATAAGGAAGACTACAATGCTAGTAAGTGACTACTTCTAAATCTACTCTTTGCCACAAGTTACTATTTCTGCTTTCAGTGACACAGTGTGGGAAGGCAGGAGGTAAAACTAGGAATGTCTTTAATCAGATCAAACCTTATTACCATATGAGTTAAACTTGGACTCCTCTTTGCAGTGCATGGACAGATGTATGTGCAAAGCTCTTGGAGTCTGCTGTTTGGAGTCTGATGGCAACTCTCAGCCTCTGTCAATGTGTATGCCTCTAGGCCCCTGACTAATTTCCACAGCAGTGAGATGTCAATAGTAGTATATTTCCTGCTCAGTGGATTTTCCCTCACAGAATGTTCAGATGCAATATTCTTAACTGTAATTGCAGCCTTTCTCACTAAAACTAGGCAGACAACAGCAACAGGTCTGTGACAACTTAAAAAAATTAAAAAGGCAGTTCATGTTGTCGTATATCATCTTGTGTTCAAGTGCTTTCTACACATCATTTGCTGACAGCCACAGATTTTGCAGTTCTTGCTTCACAGAGGCCCTGGAAGAAGCGAGAAATTCCACACCATAAGGTTTTAAAGTAACCTCTTGTCATATGCAGTGAAGAAAATTTATTTTCAGCCATACCTTGCTACTAAAGCAGTACTAAAATACAGTGGGACATAGGTCTTAATGCTCAAACCCTAAGTACAAAGCATTGTTTGAATATTTTCTTCGAAAACTACGCTGAATGGTAGTTATATAGGATAGGGCATCCAAACACTTGGAGCAGAGTTTATGGTTGATTATCAGCAGTTTACAATTATCACTAGTCGGAGAGTGAAACCTCTGTGTTGACACATGAACACTGTGCTCAGGAAATAACACGCTGCTTCCTGTCAGCCCAAACACTTGTTGTCATTTTTCATTTCTGCCAGCTATGAGCAGCACTGGTGTCCAAGACAGAGCACTATCCGTTAGTCACAGGTGAAGACCACTGTGAGATGATAGATATGTACATATGAAGTAAAGATGTCTGATAGAAGTATTTCACTAGGAATGTAAACTATTTTTGTAGTTCATGGTATGCACAGCTGAGCGCTATTTTTGACAAAAGAGAATTATCTTTGTCTCTATTTCACTGTGCACCACATCTTTGGACTATGACTATAGCGAGAGGTATTTGCACTCTCCTACTGATTTGTCTGTGCAGATTACACCACCTGTGCAGCCAAGAACCTCTCTAAAAGCATGGCATTTACGTTGCTCATGAAAACTGCCATCCACATATGGTTAAACTTTACTATCAGTTGCTTTGACTGCTTGATCATGGAAGTTTTTTTCATTTGTTTGTTTGAATCCAGTACTGAATGACCCAGACTAATGGGGAAAGAGGTGACTGAGCTTCCTTTTGGTCTTTCTTAGGCAGGTACTTGAAACAAACATAACAGCCTAAATGTCTACTGTGACCAATTACTCTGTCCCAAAAAGTCCTCAGTGGTTACAGATCATGTACTAGTTGCTCACTCCCTGGTTAAATCCATCCTAAACACAGAGAAAGGAATGCAGTAGCTATATAGGTTCGACACATAAGTGGACAGAGGTAAGTTCCTTGCATATATAAAATACCTTCAATATGAAGCAAAAGTTCTGGCTAGGGAAGTTTAGAACTTTGCCACTATGAAGTCTTACTTATTGAAGAGATTATTTCAGGACTTGTACTTGATCAGGTAGTCATGTAGTACATCTTGTTCTGCCTCAATATCTGTTGCACTGTAACAGGTAATTAGGAGGAATGTAAATGAAAAAATAAATCCCATATTCTAAATTTGTTTGGGGTGGCTACAGTTGTTCTTGGGTTGGTAATTTAGTTTTTCATATAAAGTTAGTTATTTGGACATCATGCTTGCACAGGTTCTCAAATAGCATCACAAATTACTTTAAAGAATCAAATAGGGAATTACAAATGTTTTACATAGCCCACTTGAAAGCACTCAGTGATTTTACAGATGGTACTAATTTGTCAACCAAGTAAGATGCAACAATCTCAAAAACTGGGAGGGCAGGGCAGTCTCTCACAGCTATTGGAAATAAAGTAATAATATTAGTTTTTCACCGATTAATCTATTTTGGTGACTTGCTTTGTAATGCATTGTTGTCAGTATTTAGAAGGCAAGTTTTACATGTAAATAAAGAAAATATTGTTCCTTTGGTTTTTATTTTGATACATAATTTTGATTTTTCTTGTAATAATTATTTTTGTATACAAAACACTGTTTCTTCCTCACTGTAGCAATGTTTCACGAAGTTACTACATGGAAACTGGCTACCGCTGTGTTTGGTTTATGGAATGAACTAACTGGGGATAGAGGCTTCCAAGGAGGGGGTGGGATATATACTTCCACTATTCAACCTGCCTATGGGCAGATTGGTGGGGACAGGGGAGAGTATAGCCGCTAGACCCCAAATTCATTTCTGGCATCTGTGAAGTCAAGTCATGTCAGCCAAGTCAAGACAGGTAAGAAAATTACTACGCCATGGCACTGTGATGCTTGTACACTTGGGAACCTACAGAAAACAGCGGAGAGTAGAATTAAGGCAGGGAAAATATCTGCTAGTTCGTGCTTTGAGAGAAGTTGCAGTGATTGCTGTGAGATGAAACAGTCCTGTTAGAATGAATTAAAATCCTGTCTAAGCAGAGATAAAGTTCCATGTTATTAGTGTGACACTTTCATGACCACCAAATTCATCCCAGCTGTTGCAACAGATAGGCTTGGACTCCTGTGTTGGGTTAGTTAGTGCACAGAAAGAGGCTCTAGGGTCTGAGAAGTTTTAATTTTTTTTAACTTGCTTTACTTAACACAAAGTTATTTTAATTTATGGACAATAATATGCAGTATGCTAATGATATATGTGTTTCAGTTTGCAGCTCATCTAGTGAAAAACAAGTACCCAAGGGTCTGCATCCTAGATGGAGGAATCAACAAGATCAAGCCAACTGGTCTCCTCACTGTTCCTTCTCCACAAATTTAACTGACTGTAAACATTCAGGACAATCTGTCTGAATGGGAAAGTCATATGACATAACACAGATATCCTGAATCTAAAGGGCATTATGGCATCTTCACTATACAAGCTATCCTGATGATCAGTGTTTTATCCCACAGATCTAGAGCACAGGAGCTTTGCATTTATTCTTTAATGTAGAATTTCAGTTGAAACAGATGAAAACTGAAGCTTCATGCTTTCCAAGAAACCTCTCTCAGCATTGGTGTAGTGCACAAGTGGTTGAGCAAGTCTGAACATAGAATAATTCATCTGGCGTTTGGAATCCTGTATTTCTGCAGACCAATATAAACTGGCCCTTGATGGCTCTAAACTGCACTTGGATTATTTGAAGAAGTATTTTACTGTGAATATTGAAAGTAACAAGCTGAAACGGTATCGTGTGTATCCTGTGAAAGTGTGTTCTGTAATATTTTAAAGGAGTAATTGCTGTATCTTGTGACCTGCTTTATTTCTGAGAAAGCATCTTTTCATCTGGATTGGAAATAAAGATGTGTCCCAGATTGGAAGTCACTGTAAGAGCAGCTGCTGAGTCAATCCAAAATGTACCAGGAGGTGGAAAAGTTCTACTTCTCTGTGGAGAATTTAAGGATCTGTTTCCATAAACACATCATAGGCAACAGTTTCTGAAACAACTATGCTTACCAGGAAGGTGGGCTTTCAACAATACTGTGTCTTAGGACTATAAATCATTTATTCTGCAAATAATAGGGTGTTTCCATTTTAGAAGCTCGCACCTTAAAAATTACATTGCAATTTTAATTTTCCTATGAAAGCATTCTGAAGTAAACACTCTTGTAAGAATTGGAAGTGAAGAATTCTCTTTGATACCCTCTACTCTTTCCGCTAGTGCTGTCAGTTTTGTTACTTTTCTTTAAGTCCTTAAAAATGAACTTACTGACATGTTGAGATAACAAATCTGTTTCTAAACTAAACTGGGTGCAAGTGCTGTAGATGAGTGAAAGCAGACTTCCACAAAGGCCATAAGGTGACTGTGTAGTAAGGTGTGGGAATTACTTTGCAGTAAGAGGCCAAAACTACTTAAAGCACTGACAGAAACAGGAATTGGCATCTCTCTGTTGCTGAGAAGCTAAAAATAAACTTGATTCAGACACCTTTCAGGAGGTGTGAAGAGGAAAAAAAAACACCCTAATTTCTCTCTCTTGAATTTCCAGGTTAGGTTTGCTAGCTTGTCAGACCCTTTATTCTACAAATAATGGGGGAAGTGCAAGAAAGACTAGGAAAAGAAAATAATCTGTCTTCAAGAATGCGACTTGAAAATAGTACCTTTAATCCAGGAAAATCAGTTACTATATAGTGGCAATATGACACTGAAATTTAATGGGAATTTGGAAGAATTTGTTTTAGAAGACGGGAAAGTCTTTTTACATGAGGCTTAATATTTACTGAAGTATGGGAATTAAAAAGTACTTTGTAAAATTAACAAAATTACCCCAAAGATCTGTTCACCAGGTTACAATCATATACGAGCTTGCACCATCTCTTATTAGAACATCACCTGAGACACGGCAGTTTCCACGATACGAGCAGGGTGACAAGGATTTGCTCTGGGAGATGTGATTATTGTATGCCTTCTTTGAGGTTTTTGTATCATGAATAGTTTTTAGTTTGGCAAACAGAACACTGCAACAGCTGACTTTAATTTTTCTTCTCTTACAAGAGGTTACTAACAAGAGTTCTGAGAGAGAAGTGGTCAGTGAGAAGGCTGTGAGCAGTCTCTATAAATCACAGGCAACATCATCTCTTACTCTGTGGAATTTTTCTAATGGTGGTGGTCATGGGGTTTATTGTTTTGTGAGGGGTTTTTTGAACTGAATCCAGGGAAGGTGAGACTTTGTAAAAGGTGCTGAAAGATGAAGTCTTCATTCTCACCTGTGCAATGCACAGAAGATTTTATCCTGAATCCTCAGAAGCTGGTCAGTAGCATTGTGTGCTGTCTCCTGGGAGGTTTCCTCTTGCCACGGCTATGGTTTTGAAAATCCTATTGGAAAAATATGATGAGTGGAAAGAATGTGGGGTAAGAAAGACATCTTTTAGCTCACTTTAACTCAGCTGTGGTTTAAAAAAAAACCCCATGAGTCAGAAAAAAACCTGTGGAATTACAACATGTTGAGATATAGATATATACAGAGAGAGATATTTGGGCTTTCTTTTGTCCAAGGTCAGCATAATATACTGAAGCTTTCAAGAAGTTTTTACTTCAAAAATCCAAGATGCCTGGCAGAGTGACCAAGTAGGCGATCAAAAATGAAATGTCGTCACGTTCCTCTGTTAGCAGAGCATTTCTGCAAAAATCTCTGGTGAGGCCAAATGGAGTGGAGCAGGGAGGTTAATAACAAGCTTCCTGATACTGCAAAATCCACTGTGATCAGAGTTTGGGCTGGCTGCATGGAGGATGAAAAAGATCTTGTGTGTGTCACAGAGGTTCACTGTGAAGGGGTACACACTGGATGCTGCAAAACAACGTATTAACCATATTTGATAGAGAAATCATTGACAAATGAGACATTGCTGTAAACGTCTAACAGAAACTAGAAAGCCACACAGGTTATTTGTGATTGCAAGGAAGCAAATGAACCAAACAAGCATGCCATCAGAGAAGTAACCTGTATGGTATGTTTTGAACACAGCACAGATGCTTTAAAATACAAAGCACAACAAAAAAAAAAAAAAAAAAACGATACACCGGATTAGAAAGTACTTAAAATAAAGTCAGAATATGATGATGTTAGCCGTGTTGATTGAAACTCTTGGAAGTTTGGAAAAAGAGGCAACCAAAATAGAATGTTACAACTTTTGCCAAATGTATATTCCTAAAATGTGGAATTTGTCACCAGAAGAGGCCACTAGTTTAAGACATACTCATAAAAAAGTATTAGGCAGCTTTGTGGAAGAGCTGTCTGTCTGACTGTTAACCACCATGGTTGAGAAATGGTATTCAATGCAGGGCTTTTCTGATGTGTGGATTAGGAGAGGCTGGGAGGATACATCAGAGAAAGATTTCACCCCATTCCTCACACTCCCTTTTCAAGCATTTGCCTTTGGTGAGTGATTGTTGGGCTGTACCCAGTGCAGCGGTTCAGAAAATATTGTATTTAATCCGAGCTTGATATTTCCTTCTTTATACAGGTATTCAGAAAAGGACAGTAAGCACAAAGAATAGAATGCCTTTGAGGAAAAAGGATTTAGTGTGAACCCAGGTACCTGTTATTTTGGTAAGAAGGGCAGGAAGTGTACTGTATCTCCTGCAGATATTTTAATTCTTATAGAATCCAAGTTATTTTTTTCAGTAAAATTACCTAATATTTAATAGCTTCAACAAATCCTTTCTGATAAATATGACTGGTTTTAGTATTAAAATGCTGACTATCTATAGATTTCAGTTCACTCTTCATTTTCAATTTAGCTAAGACTCGTAGCCTCTGTATTCCATTTGTGTAGGGATATTTTTGATGAAAGACTTAAAAGCTGCCATTAAGTAAAAGTTTACATTATAAAGTAATGTTTATCTGTATTTTCCATGAGATGTTGTGAAAGAGGATGTGTGTAGAAGTACAAAATATCAAGAACTGCTGAACAGTATTGAACTTCTTTCCCATGTAAATAGAAAAGCGTCTGGCAAGTTCTTGTAACTTACAGTTGCCGAAGTACCTGTACTTATGACTTTAGTCAGCATTCTTTATACCGTACCAATAAATAAGCCTATTATGAGTATTTGTTTTAATTCAGTTAGTTAGGACAAGTGCTCAGCTTCTGATCTTCTATTTCATAGACAAGGAAAACTCTTGCATTTTTTTGTAATTTCTCATTTAATAATTTTATCTAGATTTTGCAGCATTTGCCCATTATAAGAGCGTAAAAATGTATTCCCCCCCCCCCCCCCCCAATATTTAGTGTTCTGGTAGGGCAAGCAGTTGTCAGGTTTTATAAAGCTCTTGAAAGATTTCTCAAGGCCACATTTTCCAAACATGTACATTTCTAGCAGCACCATTTGTCCAGCTGCACCATTGTCATTCTCTGCTTTAGACTGCAACTGGATGCCATAAAGATCTAGTAGGAGAAAAAAAAACAATATTAATGTTCCATGTGGATGTCTTCTGCTGTTTTAGCAGAAAAATCTCCTAACTAAATATTTCTCACTGTTGGGCCTGGAAAATTGAGCCGCTCCTAGTCTGTTTTTTCCTGCCTTTTTAAAAACATGCTGAATCTGCCCCAGTGCATAGCTTCCTGCCAGGACAGCAATATTCCCAGAGAGTACCCAGGTAGGCTTCTAGGGAGAACAGAGACAATGAGTTAAACCTTCTTTTGGCAGTCTCAGACCTATTGGTCGTTGCAGACTGTGAAACAATTGCTGCTGACACTAGAGTGTCCTTCTTTAGATAAGATACAGTCCTTTGAAGTTTTTATTGCAGTTTGTGTGTAAGTTTCTTGGGTTCGTTTTTCTTTTTACAAGTGGATATTTGTCCTATTTGGTCCACTTTCTTTTTGAGCAAAGACTGAGACTTTTTGTTCTAATCCTAGGAACCTCCCTTCCTGGACCCATCTTTCACAGTGTTCAGATGTACTGGGAGGTCTGGGAATTGTGTGGGACTGAGTACAGCCTTTTTATCTCCCATTCCCAGTTATCTTTTCTTTTCTGAGGAGTTACACTGGCCTCTCCCATTGTTATGTTAGAAATTTAAGTACTGCCTTCAGTCTTATCTTGCTATTTTTGGTTTCTTCTCTTGGGCCCAACTTGTGAAGACTGACTGAAAGAATTATTATTCTTCCCAAATGAGTGTTTCTTTCCAGGACAAGTAATGTAACTTGATCTCTGCTGACTGAGCTAACATCAGATTTGTATATTTGACTAGAAAAAATTAAGATTTTCCTTTTTCTTTGAATCCAAAGCTAGTATTGTCAATCTTTTAGACTTCCAGCTTTAGTGAAAAGGTGATGCCAGAAACCACAGACTGTTTTGGAAATAGTGTTTAATTTGCCTTTCAAGTAACTGTGAGGCTTGAAGTTTGTTGCTGGTAGTACCTTTTAAATAGTAGCACCAAAATACCTGTTGGACAACAGTCTGTGTTTCAATGACAACAGTGTCTGTATTCCATTAACTGCGGTTGAAGAATTCTTCTTGTACTACCATAAGCATGTGTTTGAATATAATTCAATATTGTAGTATAGCTGTGTTATTATATCAACATTTAGTAGACATAGAATCAGTAGAGTGTTATTACTACTGAAGCAATACGTAAGTTATTTTTTAAAAAAGCCTTTTCTCAAAATGTGTCTAACTGTAATGTAAATCTGTGTTCAGATGACTCTCTGATAGTGGTTTTGCACAAAAAGCTAGAGAGATCCCAGTGCACGTGCTCTTGTAGTTCATGTATTTTACTTCCCTGGTGATGGGTCCCTATGTGCTTTAGGAGCACAGGCACCAAGTTTCCAGACACAGTAATTCGTGTAAAAGAGCAGATACAGTAAAGCAATGCAGTAACCCTTATATTGAGTGAGAACAACCTAGGGAAATGTTGTAGATCACTGGTTTATTTAATTTCCTAACTGAAGCAGTATTAAATTTACCTCCTCTTTGTCTGTCTAGAATTATCTGGCACTGCCTCATTTTAGAGAGAAATAGCATGTGATGGTATCAGCTCTTGCCAGCTGAGCAGACCAAAGGAGTAAAACTCAGAGTACAGAACAGGTATATGGAGTTTTAACAAATCCAGTGATTATGGCAGTAGCTTGAGTTACCGGGCCATTATTCCATTCCTTGCTACAAACTTTTGATATGCCTTGTATAATTTGGGTGACTCAGTTCCCCTCACTAAAACAAGGCTAATAACACTTCCTGATTTTACTCAGTGTAGAAAAAAGAAATACAGTGAATACTGTGACCACAGTACTTTGTGTGAATATGAAGAAAATGCACACAGCAAAGACTAAATACATTTTTCCTAGAAGTAAGCTGTTTCCTTAAGAAGCCAGAAATAAATGACATGATTTCTTCATCACTAATTTTGTAAACAGTCCTTTCACTAGTAAGTACTATTAAAGAACAAATTTCAGCGTTGCCACAAACAATTCACAACACCTATCAAGAATATAGTAATAGTGATGAAGAAGCCTTCTTATTACAAAGCTTGTTATAAATTTTCATTAGCTACATGCAGCAATCATGTTAATAGCGTATAATAAAAACTCTGCTGCAGTTAGGCTAGAATAAAATATGATGTTTTTTCAATGACTACAATACTTAGATTTTTCTTTAATGTTAATAAAGATTGGTACTTTCTGAAAAATTAACTAAATACCAAGCTTTAGAACCCTAGAATACTAGGAATAAAATTAAAGCCTGTCTTACAAAGTAGAGGTCAGAGCATAATAAGAAAGTGGTTTTATTTTTAATTATCAGTTCTTTTTTTGTCTTTTAGCAATTCAAGTGAGTTTGTGTCGTGTGCAGAGTTAAGTGTAGATCAGTTTGCGTAGTGTTTTTCTGTACTACTATGGCTTGTTAAGGCATAAAAACTCTGCCTGCCTCAGCAGTAGTAAAATGCCAAGATCCTTTTGCTAGTTTTCTCACAACTTCTCAAAGGGAAAATGTAGGCACTGAGGCCTGCATGAAGGTATGGTGCAGGGGGCTAATCTCACTGATGTGTTTATATGCTATACTAAAATACCAAAAGCTAGGAAGTGTCAGGCTTTCTGGGTGGATCTCGCCCTATCCCATCCTTCTTTTCTCCACTTCAGATTGCCATTAATGACTTGATAAGGAACAAATAATTTTCATTAACTGGGATAAATCTAGACTAGAATTTTGAAATTAAATGTCATGGAATCAATGGTGTGATATTTAGCCTTTACTAGTCATCATTTTAGATAAATTAGCATGTGATACCCTGCTATTACTCAGTTTTAGACTGTCAGTGTTTTTATATAAATTGAATATATTTATCCTCTGGGTATTCCTGACATGTTCTAATACCTGTTGAAAGACAGGGTTTTAGCCTTAAACGCTTCTCATGTGGCTTTCTCACAGCAAGCTGACTCAAAACAAGTCAGAGCTGTACGTTTGTTTTTTAAAATCACATCCACAGAAAGAACTTTATTGTGTTTGGGAGCTTAGTGTGTAGTTCTGGCATGAGTGAGGACAAGAGTATCACAGTCTATCTTCTACTGTGTAGATATAATTATTACTTTAGTAGCAAACGTGGAGTTTCAGAAACATACTTTTAGCGAGCACACAATATTCGGCTTCCACAAACAGGTTGACTTTTTTGCCATTATGTCAATTAATTTGATTTGACTCAGTTGAGTTCTTACCCTAAATATGATTTTTCTCAAATCCTTCAAAATCTGAATGTGCTAATATCTCTGGTTTAAAATCTTTATCTTAAGTAAAGCTGTTATTTCAAGCAATGTCACTTCTCCAGCCTCAAAGAGAAAGGTGACATCAGATGTAGGATGATGTCCTTAAGAGAGGCATTTCGTGGTTCTCAGGTGTTACATGTCCTCAGTGCAGCAGCTCTTCAGCAACTGGAACACTCCTACTCCAGGTCTGAAAGGATGCCCCATGTCCAATACAGACATGGAAGAAGGAATATGGAGAATAGGGGGAACTTACTTTAGAATAAAACTATATGAATATATATATATTGGTATAATATGTATATAACTGTAACGGCATAGGTAGCAAACAGCTTTCTTTAAATTGAGAAGTCTGTTAAAAACTGCCAACCCTTTGGAGGATCCTCTGAACTTAACTAGAATAGCTCAAAGAAGTTACAGTAATTAAAATTTCTCCTTTGCAGTATTTGTATAGGTATACAGCACACCCACATACACATGAATTCAAGGGCTTTAGTAAAACAGGTAAGTCGCCTTATAACTTCATGCAGAGATAAATTTTGCAATTACTTTTCAAGAAGAAACCAGCAAAATGGGCAGTTAGAACTCATTGTTGTTGCAATATATCTGGGCTCAATTCTTTCCAAATATGCTTACTGCATTTGAAATTCTTTGTGTCACTTGGTCTTACATGTGCAAATCTGCCCTAAGTTTCTTCTTAAAGTCCTGTAGGTAAACCAGTGTTTGCCTGTGCTTCTTGGCTCTCTGTCATGCTTCCTGATAGTGCTTTTACTATGTACTTTACAGGCTCTCTCTCTCTCTCCCTCCAGGATTTCATTCACCTTTTCACAGGCCCTTACCTTTGCTCACCCTGCCCTATTGGAAACGTGATTTTTTTTTTTCCCCTCTGAATTGTTTCTTAATGCACTCATTGTGCCTTCTGTTCCTGGAAACTATTTGTTCCTTATTAGCAAATGCCCAAAGCCACTGACATTAGAATCCCGGGTTTGTAATGAAATGAGATTGCTGCAGTGCACAGGGGGAGGAAGAGAGGGAGAAATGAAAAATTCCTCTCAGTGCCTCCCTTTGCAAAGGCAGCCCTTTCATAATGAATCACTGAGAGAAGTCTTCGTGATGATGGATGAGAACCAGTGGGGGTTGCAGGACAGATTTGAAGACATTAGGGAGTTATTCTTTAATTACTCTTTCCTGGTGAGGTAGAATAATTGACACCTAGGGCTGGTGCTTCAAACTGCTGCCTCTTGCTCAGTGCTTGTTATAGGAGCACCAACATCCCTCATGGACTACAGCTGCTCTCTTGGGTTAGCACATCCTGAGACAGTGTCATGAACTGTCACCTCCTGCTGTGACAAAGACAGGGTGACTGCCTTTTTTTTTAAATAGTGGGAAAAAACAGGCAGTGGAAAAAATCAAGCAGCTCTACTGTGTGAGCTGCACTTAAAAGTTGTGCAATAAACAGTCACAGTAGGAAATAATCTATACATAATATTGAGAATTTATTATACTGAACTTGAAGGTAGCCTGTGTTTTTGAGCTATCATCTGGTGGATTCCAAAAGAAAAAGGAAATCTCAGCCTTCTTTCACTTTCTGCTTTATTCACACTTCTTTTCATCTTGTCTCATCTCTTCCCTGTGATAGCCCTCCCTGTGAATCCAGAACTGGATGAATCTTGTCCAGTTTGCAGTAGGACAGACCTGGTGTGCTCAGCAAACTTGATGAGAATTTGAACCACTTAAAGCTGAATAAATAACATTCTCTGACTGTGACAGACTGGTTACTGTGATGCCATGTTACAAAATGGAATGTTGGTGGCAAATGGAAATCTTGTCCAGTTAGAGAGCCCTCAGAGTTTTTTGCCTCTGGGTCTTGTGCAAATATAAATAGATACCTAAATGAGTACTCCTCATTTTCATACCTTACCTGCTTATGTGTGTATGTGTTCCAGGAGGGAGAGGGCACACTGAAGTGCAGAAGTCATCACTGTCTGGGAAAAATCACCACATACCCTCTGCTATTCTTGGAAAGCCAAGACCCGTTTTTTCCAAGAATCTTGCAGGTCTTCCTAGAGGCATCATGGGGTATCTCTAGTCCCCTGAGGAAGCAGGGATGGAAGGCCTGGCTCTCCAGGAGCATTTCTGAACCCAGCTTTCTATTGCAGCTGCAGCTTCTCCAGTTTCCATGGCAGGTGGTCCCCAAACAGGCTTTTCATCCTCTTGGGTGACAGGATTAAATCTGCTGAGAGCATTGAGAAACCCTTAACTGGTACATGTAATGCAGCATATGTATCTATCTCTTTCTCTATAATTACAGAAATTCAAATATATGCACACATGGTCAAGAGGAAGTCCCTAAAATTAAGGTGAGGTCTGTCTAAAAAAAAAAAAAAAAAAAAAAAGGAGTCCTTCAGATTGCAGCCCTTTAACTGTTTGTTTGTTTGTTTGTTTATTTATGTGTTTATAGGGAATTGAATGAATCTAGAATAAATGTGGGAAGTGGAGCTTAAATCCATTTTTTAAACAAGCTGTAAAAGGTAGGATTTTCTGAACGTTTCAGAACTACTGTTGACTTCAGTCAGGAACTCAGAAAGATCACTGCAGAACCACCACGATGGGGGGATGATAAACTGCTAAAAAACTTGTCTACAAACAATGCTGTTAGCTGCACCCTGCCTGACACTTTGCGACTAGCACACGGGACCGTAATTTCTTTCTGTGACCTTCAGCTTCTGCTGTAGTTGAAGCAATAAAAGCATTTAATAGTTCTGAGTTACAAATTACAAAAGAACATGCCCAGCAATTTTTCTCGAGAGTTTGGCTTTGTGTTTTCAGGATTTTGGTTTTTAGCACAGGTAAACATGTGAGAACAAAATTATGCTGGAGAAGCCCCTAAGCATTATATCCTACAGTTTTGGGATGGTTGGTCATCCATAGCAAGCAATTTATATGAAAAGTGCAGCAGTGGATGAGTCACAAATTTGGATGAGAAACTGGGCAGAAGGGACTGGGAATTTTGACTCAGTATGAGGAAGTTCAAGGTATACTTTTGTATCTGGGTAAATTTTTGTCTAAAACTTTAGTCAAGCAGACTGTCGCAGGGATCAGGAAGTAATTATTCCTGTGCTCTTACACTGAGCTAGGCTTAAGCCTGTATTTGCTTGAGATACAGAGACGAATTCACCTTATTGTAAATTTTGGTCTAGCTGACTGTCATTACTGATGTATGGAGCAGATGAAAAGGACTGAATTCTTGCCCCAGCCATTTGGTAGGCATTAATTGCATGTTGACTCCATTGTCCTGTGACGTTTCAGGGTTAGGGTAGTCTCAACTGGATACCTGTTCACTTGCTGCAATGCTGTGTTGTCCTGTTGCAGAGCCTTGCCTGTTCATGATGTACAGCATCTTGAGAGATTACTACAGCACTGGACTCTTGCAGTTTTGTGCAGAAATGTATCAGACTACTGTCTGTGTCACTAGGCATGAACCAGGTTAAGTAAAGGTTATTTCATGCAATAGAAACTGCTTCTTGTAACACATGGCCAGTTTTCAGAAATCTTCAGTTACTTACACAAAGGTCTTGCAAAAATCTGAACCCTTTGTTAAATGTCTAATGAGACCCAAGTTCCTGGAAATCAGGCCTTCACACTTGCTGCTAAACACTTAACAGTTTGGATTGCAACTTGGAAAATTTGTGCACATAAGGGTCAGGATTTACATACACAGTCTATAAATGGTTTCAGTGGGAAATGCTGGCAAAGCCATCCCTCTAGTGTTGTTAACCAGTTTTGCAGACCACCCATTCTGCCTGTGCAGTAGAACTAGCCTACCTGAGGCATTCATTGACAAGAATTTGTCCTTACTGATTTGATTAACAGGAAAAAAAAGGAAAAAAAAAAAAAAAGAATTATCTCCTCTATCTATTTTCCTTGTGAAATCTTAGACTGGCAACAAAATCCTTTTAAAGTCTCTGCTGACCATCTTTCAGATTTCATTTTCAGGGGAGTGCTTTTTAATAAGAAACCTTAAGAAGTTCAGATATTTGCAGGCACGAAGGTTGTTTTCCTGCACTGTTTTATTGATTCAGCAAGATTCTTTTGAGGATGAGCAGAGGCAGGTTGAAGATAATGTCATGACTCATAGCTTTAAATCAGAAATAGGCTTAAATTCCTTGAATACTTTTTTCTAATCTGGCAACAGAAACAACAAGGACGATCAAAATGTCAAGCTTTGCCTGAATCCACTCAAAAACCTGAGGAACTTTTGCTATGTTGCTTTTTTAAATTAAAAACCAGAGAGTCTTAATTGCACTAAGGAATAGCTGTTAGAATAATAACAAGGATGGTACTTTGAGGGAAACAATCAAAAACAAAATGGAGAAAGGCCACCCACCAAAGACATGTTGAAGGGATATAAACAACCTTGAGAGTACACACCAATCCTGGAACTTCTGGTGTGCAAGCAGCACCTCCCATGTGCAAGCAGTTACTCTCAGAGGTAGGAGGAGCCTATAGCTGTTGAGTTGCAGCATCCAGTTAGGTAATGTTTTGTTTCAGGGACCTGCTCTTTGGGAGGTACTGCTTGTGTGATGGCTGCCTTTACTCAGAGATTTGGAAGTGGTGTTAGCTTCCAAGGAGAAAAATTATCTCATTAGCTCTTGGCAAGCAGAGGTTTGCAGCCAGAGCACTCAACATGTTCGCAGCATGGTCTTTGTCACATAATACAATTTGTAATTGCTGATTACATTTTGGCTGATGTTGAAAGCCTGTGTGTCAAACCCCACCTAGAGTGCAAAACAGTAAGTAATCATCCTCCCCCACCTCCAGTCTAGTTCAGTGTAGGGCAGGAAAAGTCTTGCTTGCAAGAAAGGCTCATAACCTTTGGTCATATACAAGTCTCCAAAACTATAACTTAAGTTCCAGAAAGATCCTACTGTAGGTAGGTTTTGTGTATGAGTGCACATATGCATAATGCATTTCAGAAGTAGTTTTTTCCCCTTCCTCTATTATTTATTTTTTTTAATACCTGTTTGGGGCTTGGGGGATTTTTTTTGGTTTTTTTTTTTTTTTTCCTAATGTTCATTGTGGAGCTTGGGAAATCATGGGATTTCTCATACATAAGTGCATCCAGTACAGGGTTGTTCTTGCTTGAAGTCAAGCAGTAACAATTATCGAAGCATATTTTGGAATATTTAGAAGAAAAGCAGTATTTGGACCAAAAGCCGTTATTTATTGTAGCTTTTAAAAATTAAATACTAGGAAAGTTGAAATTATGTTGTTGTCATCAAGGTGATTAAAAGTTTGGAAAGCTCATGTCAGTGAAAATAAATGAGTGTGCAGATGACAGAGATACTGAGTAGAAAAGATGTTCTACCCAGATTTGTCCATAAGTCAATCAAGATCATTCAGCAAGGACTCAGTCTCAAACCCTGGTTCCTTCTTAAGCCTATCTGCATGCTCCCAGTTTTCTCCTTGTATATGACCACAGGCTGTCTTTGCCTGCCTCCTTCCCCTGCCTCACTTCCCAGGTGCATGTACGCTCCTGAAAGCAGCGGTGATGTTTTTAGAGTCTAAATACTTTATTGTGTTATCTGTTATTCCAAGTGGATAACTGAGGGGGGTTTTTTTTAAGTGAATGCTTCCAAACCTAATGACATAACAACAAATTATAAATGGCAATTTCTCTGAAATAAAGAACAATTTGAGAGAGGGAGAGGAAGAATCTGAATTTCATATTCCCTGCGTTTCTTCAAGATTGTCCCCTCCATGCTGAAACTCCATTTTCTGGAGGAACTGCATCTTCCAATCTCTAGTACACTGGTGTCATTGCCAAACCAGGTGGTGGTGTGTAAAACTATTTCTGTACCTTTTCTAATGCAGCTGCCTCTGTGTTACAGCAGCACAGCTGTGGATGACAGGCTGTTGCCTTTCTCTGAAAGCAACAGGCCTTACACACACAGCCCTGCCTAAAGATGCTGCTCTCACCTGTAGAAGTGGAAGTTAGTAAGAGTAAATGTTGGTCAAATTAATAGCAATTTCTGCAATATTTTTGGAGCCCAACTTGCTACAGGGAAAAGTTTTTTCATTATGCCCCTCTGCCCTATAAGCTAGACTAGACTTATTTCGTGGGAAGATGGTATAGGGTTATTCAGAACTCGTGACTGATTAGTCAGGAAGCGAAAACAAGTGTTTCAGTACAGACCGAAGTTAATTTCTGTTCATAAAAAAAAAAAAACCAACCAACCAAACAAACAAACAAAAACATATTTATGGAGCTGTCTGTTCAGTTGACATCTCATACAGAGGAGCTGCTGGGGTAACATTACTTGTGACACTGTGCAAACCTGTAACTGTGTCTTGTGTATGTGTGCCCAGCTTTGACTACAGGGTAGAGGTGATTTAAAAACGCACCAGTAGATGGTGCCCAGAACAGGCTCAAGGTCTGAAATGTCTTTCTCATCTCAATTTTAAATATTTCCTTCTGAATCCTCTCTCTCTGGTGCAACTCTTCTCAACACAACACCAGAACTGGGAGGGCACATGAGAGCTGTTTACGCTGCGTGTAGTGAATGCCCAAGTTGTTATCATGGCAGAGTACTTCTTCCTTCCTCCAAAGCAAATTAACAAAGCTGGTGCTCAAGGGGACCTCCCTGCACACATGTCTAAGTACACCAAGCAAAATCCTGCTCAGCTTTAGTGAAAGTGGAAGAAAGACTTCATTTTAGTAGATAAGTACAGCATTTTAGGGAACAGTTTTCCAAAGAGGGGCAGGTCTAGGAAACTACACTGCCTAGTCACTAGGTTGTTGCTGAGTTGGCTTGTACTGATGATCCCTGGGTTGTTGACATATGTGAAACACCAGAGCTGTGAAGAGAGAGGGAACCTCAGCGTTGCTGCCAGATTTGCCCTACACAGTGTCTTGTGGCAGAATTTGCTTTGCTGAAGGCTGGAATTTATCTGTGTGCTGAATATGACATGTATATACTGTTTTGACAGAATGAGTGTGTGGGAAGCTCTTTGTACTTGCAGGCTGCATTATTAAGGTACAATGATTTATGACAATAGATGTAGGGATCATTTGAACTGTAAAATTTTCCTCTGGGGAAATCTGAGATAGAAAGGTAAGTTAATGCTTTCTGTGCAGATTAATTATACAAAATTATGCTTAATTGAAAGGAATATTTTACTGTGGCTTAATCAGAAAATCCAGTCTTCAGTCTCCAAGTGGGTTTCTTCAGATATCAGTAGGGCTGGAGAATATTGGCAGTGCAGGTGGGAGTTACAGTCAGGTATTTACTGGAAGAGTTTGAACTTCAGACCCATTCAGGGCAGAAAGAAAGGCTATGGGAAGCCTGGGAGACCTGAAAAGTCAAATAAAATGTTTATGTAGGCGTTCAGAATGTACTGTCAGCATGGAAGGTTTTTTGACATTAAAAAAGAGTAGAAATTGTACTCTTTTTTCAGTATTCAGAGTATTTCCAGGTAACAGACTATTCAACCACAGAAAACATATGGGAGCAACTTAATAAGTGAAGAGAGAGGAAAGGGATTAATGTCAAGTGTTGCTGAACTAATTTGTTACCCAGAAACTCTCAACTAGTGCAAGTCTGGAATGTATCCGTTCTCCCAGTATTGCACTTGTGTAATTATTTGTTTAAGAGGTATTCACGTGTTTACTGCCTTTACTGAAGCTGGTGTTTGCTTTGCAGAGACCCACAGGTAGCTCTGGCCTCTTTGTGGAATGGAAGGCACAGTCATGCAGAAATGAGGTACGCTTTTCGTGGAAGACGTTCAAAACATGATGAGCAGAAGATTTCCTGCCGAAGAAATACACTTCTGTCTTGTGGACAGTCGTTTAACATGACAAGTGTACTGTAGTACACTCATGATATATGGGTATCCTAAGAAATAAGCAGTTTGTTTTATATAATGTAGCAGATTCTCTTTTCGAATTTCTTTGTCCCCTTTTTTGCAGCTATCAGCTCTTGCAGTTACTATTTACCAGGTGCATGACTGATTGCAGCATTATGTGGTTTTTTCAAGCCTAGGCTTTTGGTTTTAGCCAGCTTTCATATCCTGCTGTTTCCCTTAATGTCTTTGGGATTTGTATACAACTTCAGTGTCTTCAAGTGGCAATCGTTCAACTTGGAGCTGAAAGACAGGGTGCTAATAGAATCCTGAGGGATGCAAGTGTCCAGTTTTCCGCTGTGACACAGAGTCTGTTTCATGCCAGCCAGTCATTGTGTCTCTTTTCTTTCCTTTTACCACCTCTGGCAGTATAAATGTTATTCTCACTCAGCCTCTGATTAGGCCTGATGATTTCTTTGCAGTTAAAATCGCGCGCAGGAAGTCTTATTACATTAATGCAGCCAGCTTTATAGTGAATGGCTGGGGAAAAAAATTACTACATTTACAATAGCAGTTCAGACAGCTTCTCAAACAGTGGAGCAAATCCAATAGTCCTACTCAGCACAGATCATAATACATCTTTAGCTGAGAATCAAGCTGGACACTGTCTCCTGTTGTTAAATGCATCTGCATAAATGTAGATTTGGATGCAGAAGAAGAAAAATAGAATGAAGCAATCCAGACTGGGTATTTTCTAGATGTGTCATACCCTCTGTCCTTTATTAGGATTTGTGCTGAGTAAAAAATTGTCAGTTAGAAAGAAAACCACTTGAATCTTATGTGCCCCTGAATGAACACAGAGGTGAGATACTGAAGCTGGTTGTAAATAACATTGTTTTGGCTAGAAAATTCCATACTGAACTGTAGGAGGAAACTTGGCTGTGTTCCAGTGCTTGATTTGTCTCTTTCTAGCTCTTTAATACAATGATAGTGGTCATGTTTGTTCCGCATGACTTTGGTACGTTGTTAGGGCTTGATTCTCTGTCACTGTTCGGATATGCTGCTGTTCCTGCGATGAATTCACTTTTTGTTATCTCCTGTTCTGGTTTTCTGGGGTTATTATTTTTTCCCCTTCTAGGTGCGTGCTTTTATGGCATTTCTTCAATGTATTTCAGGGAGTGCATTCCAGTGCAAATCACTGAGATGATACAGTAATTTGTCATTTGATAGCATGATTTTGGCAGAGATATCTAAGCATGAAACTTTACCAAACTGGGCATTAAAGAGCAATGTTGACTTTTCCTCATGTGCTATGAGCTGATGTTAGTGGGAGCTGTGAGAATCGAGCTGAGCTGAGCTGTTTTCCTGTATGCTTATGTGAGATCCAACTATGGTTGGTTTTCTGGATGCTATTGTAGTTCAAATGATGAATGTATTGCAGTTACCAGGTATTTAATACCAATATTTGAAAAGCCTTAATGAAATTATTTTTTCTGAGATAAACCTGTTCCTAATATGTCCAGCAAATAAAGCCTGTGAGAACTGTTTACCTCAGTACTGCATCAGTATTGTGGTTTGTATGCAGAGAACTAGAATATTGCTAATTAAATCATCCTGTTGTTTGTATGGAGATCCAAAACTAAATGACCCCATACAATGCTACAGGCTTGGGGAAAAGTGGCTAGAAAGGACGTTGGGTTGCTGGTCGACAGCCAGCTGAACTACTAAGCCAGCAATGTGCCCAGGTGGCCAAGAAGGCCAAGGGCATCCTGGCCTGTGTCAGAAATAATGTGGCCAGCAGGACTCAGGAAGTGATTGTCACTCTGTATTCGGCACTGGTGAGGCTGTTCCTCAAAGCCTGCAATCAGTTCTAGGCCCCTCACTGCAAGGAAAACTTTGAGATGCTGGAGCATGACTAGAGAAGGGCAACAAAGCTGGTGAAGGGTCTGGAGCACAAGTCTAATGAGAAGCAACGGAGGGATCCAGGGATGTTTAGCCCGGAGAAAAGGAGCTCAGGGGAGACTTTATCACTCTCTACAACTACTGGAAAGGAGGTTGTAGCAAGGTGGGGGTCAGTCTCTTCTCCCAAGTAATAAATGATAGGACAAGAGCAAATAGGTTCAAGTTATGCCAGGGAAGATTTCGATTAGGTATTAGGAAAAATTTGTTCACTGAAAGGGTGATTAGACAGTGGAACAGGCTGCCCAGGGAAGTGATAGAATCACCATCCCTGGAAGCGCTCAAAAAACGTGTGGATGTGGCACGAGGGGACATGGTTTAGTTGTTAACTTGGCAGTGCTGGGTTAATGCTTTCACTCAATGCTCTTAGAGGTCTTTTCCAACATAAATGGTTTTATGATTCTATGATTTACCTCTTTGTTACAATACTTAAAAATATAAACCCAGTCCAGTAGCTGCCATTGCAATGGTCACAGCATTAGATCCTGTGTGTGTGTCTAGAGTCAGAGCTGTTAGACCTTGTTGCCACTCTGCAACCTGAAGGGCTTGTACACAGTAGCCTGTAGAGTTCCCTGAGATGGGAATTCCAAAAGTGACGCTAGAATTTGTTGCTGGTTCTAGTATGCTGTTTAGCCTGTCAGGATTGGGAACTGTTTCTCAGCTCTCAGATGTCCACGCTGGTACTACAAATATGAATCCTCTAGACCAGTGGTCCCCCTGGAGCACCTTCCTTTAAAGCTCATGGGTGAAAGATGTAGACAAAGCATAGTTCTTCATCTAACAATGCTAACCCCTGTTAACCAGAATTGCTGGAAGAAAGGTTTTACTTGTGTTCACCAGGTGTCCAAGGTGTTAACTCTTTTTTGTTTTCATGAGACAGAAGGAAAGTGTATTTTTAAAAAAGAACCATGTCTGAAATCTGTTTGGCAGGGGGTTTTTGTAATCTGAGAACACTATAAGGTACTTTCAGAAAGAAACTACCTTTTTTAAGTGGTTTAGGGATGAGAAGATGCTGCCACTGAGCTGCGTAAATGTATGAGATTGAGAGGTTGTTCATTGTGTACTACAGGATTGTGCCATCAAGAGGACCCATAGCTTGCATATTGTATCAGTGGCAGGTTTGTAATGAGCTCATATATTCAAGGAACAGGAGTTGGGAAACTGACAGACTTTTTAGTTGCCTTTTGCCTGTTTTAAAATATTCTTATTTAAATTAATCTCTTCTTAATGAGAGACTGCAGTGCTGACAGAACGCTCGTGCTGGCAAGTGGCATCAGTGTCAAATGATGTTTGGATGGGAGAGAGCTGGTGCTGACCCCCTGATTTACCAAACATAGAAACAACCAATTTGTTCAGCTGTTGCTTTAATTGGGCATTAGGGTGGAAGCCTGATGTTAAGGACATTTCTTTTGCTGTTTTGCCAGTACTTTCTTGTGGAAAAATACACCCACTCTGCTTATAGCAAGGAGTCCTTGTTGAGCGTAATTATGGTTAAAGAAAAACTGAGTTTAATTTGAGTGAGAGACAGGAAGTAGTGGTTTAATTAAATGATGAACTTTTCTGTGAGAGGTTGAGTTACTCCACATTAGAAAATACCTTGATTTGTTTTATTTTTTAATTTTTGACATGGGTGGTCAAGACATAGAGCTCTATCCAGCTGTACCACTGCTGTGTCAGATCTGTGGATTTAGTTTCTTCTAAGAATTGTCTCTTACCCCTTTAAAACTTGCTTGTTTTCTATTTTGTTGTTTTCTCTTGAAAAGGGAATTATCAAACAACTTTTCATCATTTATGAAATGTTTTCTGTGTAGGGTTTAACTTCCCTGTTCAAAGTGTTTTTTGAGGAAAAAAACTTCATCAATTACAGCAGAAGAGAAACTATCTCTCTTTAAACTGAAAGAGGCAAAATGGAGAGCCAAGTCCATGAACTCAGGGAAGAGCACTCTCAAAACTGAAAACATATATCTGGTTTGTATTTTGCCAGAAATCTAGTCAGGAGACTGCCAATTGCACACACTGAAGAAGGTGGAAATGCTGTAACCTCCTCTGTGGGGCTGGGTTGGCAACATGATGCCCTGCCATTGCACTTCCCTTGCCTGCTGGAGGTGTGAAATAACTGTCTGAGCAGAAGAATGACAATTAATAGGTGATAAATTTATTTTGACATGGATGAGCTGTGTGAGTCAGAGGAGGAAAATTGCAGGCATAATGGATTCAGGAACTACAGTGAAGCAGTCAAAACTCAGAAGTTTGTGAAGCATATTTAGATGTCAGCATCTCTGACAAGTCTCAATAGCTCATACTGTTGCTGAAAATTAAAAAAGGCAAGTTTTTCCTTAACTGTGTGGAGATTTGTTGGACACATTGAGGTCAGGATCTGGAGTTAACTAGACTTAATTAGTCTGTTCTAGCTTGGTAGCAGACAGCAGTAGCTGTACTGACAGTGAAACTCTGCAGATTGACACAAACTATACAGATACAGTCCAACCAAGGCAAACTCACATAATATTTCCATGCATGTGTTGACGTGTGTCCTCAGGCATAAAGTTTCTGCTCTAGGCTTAACACATTATTCCTATGAATGGCTTCTATTTCATTATGATCTTAATTGAATAACCAAGACATTCTGAGGAATATGTAGATTTCTGGATTATAAACAATTTCCAGAAGGAAATTCTATCTTTTTGCCAAATGTACAGTAGTCACATTTCAGTGGGATGTCATTGTGCTTTATCAGGGCACATATTCATTCCATGCCAAACACTATGACAACTATTGGGTTCATTTGGTGAAAAAATTATTCAAAGTGGCCCAGACTTTCAGTGGCAAAACAATAACAAAAAAAAAATATGATAATGTTATTATTAAAGATTTTTAAGGGGGGAAGAAGTGATTTTTAGGAAAGATATTCTGAGGGAGAGGATTCTTAAAATGGATCTCTTCCTGTTTTGGGGCGGAGTGGGTGATAGTATTTCTCTCCCACCCACCCTCCCCACTCTCTCTTTTCCTGAGTTCCAGACACTTAACTTTTCATGGAGGAGATTTGGTGTGACAGCTCTTACTCAGCTAAAGCTCTGCTCACAGTGATTCCTGTAAATACTGATTTCTTTTTTTCTATTGTTGAGTCAAAGTCTCTCAGATTTACAGAGGATCCCTTCTTTTCTGTATCAGAGAGGGTAAGAACAGAGTAGCTCAAGTAAAATCCTGCTTCCATTCTGAAATCTGACATAATTTAGCATTGAAATCTTGATTGTCATGTTTCCCTAGGTATTAGATAGCAGACCTGAGGTGCTTAAGAGACCTCCCATACATATTGACCTTGGCAGGGCCTAAAGTGAAACTCTTACACTCAGGAGACAAAAAAATCTTATAATGCTGAATTGCAGAGTTTTAACTGCTGTTAGCTGAATTCATCCGAGAGTGAGGTTTCTTCAGGACGATGGCACTGTACTAGTCAGGAGGGTATTGCAAGAGTTGAGTCATTTTTTTATTGAAAAGAATCTGTTCAGATAAAAAATATCCTAAAGAAGAGATGAAACTACTGTTTGGGGAGTTTTGTCTGTTAAAGCAAATGACATAATAGGTGGGATTCCTCTGAATAGAAGGCTCCCTGTTCATACAGCATAAGATCTCTCATGGATCACAATGGCACAGTATAAAAATATTTAATTAATTATTGTAGCATCACCCATTTGGGCACTATGGACTTTGCAAAAGCAATTTTTCCCTTACAGTGGCACAGGAATTTCTCCATCAATTCTGCAGATATTTTCTAGTCTGAGAACCTGATGCCTTCTCTCCTGCCACTTTGTGGCATCACTTTTTGATCAGCACAAAGGTGATGCGAAATACACCCTGACCAAAGCTTGGCATCTAGCATTCAGAGAGTGCTGATGCTAACAGCAGGACAGTGATGAATTGTGGGGTAGGAAGAGCAGCTTAGAGGCATCTCTAAGAGGAAGTAATCAAGGGCTGGTGTCAGGCTTTGGCACAATAACAAAATATCCCAGAACTGTCATGCAAAAAGCCTCGTTGCCTGACTACTCATTGCAGAGTCTGTAACCTTCTGTTATTTTATACAGTAGGCTGTGTGATTGTTCAGTGTTATTGGAAATCTGGGACCTGTGGAATTTTCCTAGCAGTGAGGCAGAATATTGGTAGTGGTGGTTTACCTGCATTAGCTGGATGTTGTTACTTATCATTTATTTCTTGATAATTTTTTCTTACCTCTGTAGCAGTCCCTGCATCTGATTCCCACTGTGGGAAATAGATTGATCTCAGCCTGAAAGAGGAGAAAGGGCTGTAACTGAATGCTTGGCAGTGGGCATTGAGTGCTCTTAAGTCCTCTGACTAATTTTAAAGTTGCTGTAGAAGCAGTTGCTTGTGCCATGAATAAAGCAGGCAGACAACTGTCAACTGATGTTTAGGAATGGATTTGGTAATAAAATTGGGCATCCATGCTGCAAGATGGTGCAGACAGACTTTATCTTGTTCCAGTTTCAAAGCCAGTCTAGCAATAGCAACAGGGAGCTTGGCACAGGCTTCTGTGCTCCGCTGGTGAGCCCAGTCTGAGCGCTGAGCTGGTCTTACTAGTGTCAGCTTTGGGAACACACTACTGTCTGCAGTTACAATGCTGCCTGGCTCTGCAGCTGAGTGAAGTAGGAGATCACTGCAAGTTAGATGAATGCAAACAGAGAGGAACTGGTGGGAGATGTAGTGGTTGGAGGCCGCCTGGTGAACATGAAATAATAGAGTTTTCAGTACTCGGAGATGTAAGGAGAGCCATTAATAAAACCTCTACACTGGACTTCCGGAG
>JAWWEU010000125.1:25279589-25297778 GCA_035583155.1 Acropternis orthonyx | reverse complement strand
GAGATTGGACATGGCACTGAGTGCCATGATCTAGTAAACAGACAGGAGTTGGATGAAGGGTTGGACTCGATGATCTCAGAGGTCTTTTCCAACCCAATCAAATCTATGATTCTATGAGAGCAGCATCAACAGTGGCAAAGCGACCGAGAAGTTTGATTAGCCAGGAAACATCAAAAGAACTGCAGGAATTAAGTTTGGCCAGGTGATTAAGACATGACCTGAACTGTGAAAAGACATTTTGGATGGTCTCCCAAGAGGAGGAGCTTCAAATTAGCTAAAACAAACCTTCTGGCTGAAGGTCAGGAAAAGTACTGCAGTACTCACTGCAGTGAGTGTCTGTTTACATCAGGTACCACATGGAAGTGTTGGGCCCTGCTTCCTGACGGCAGGCACAGTTTGGGTGTACACAGAGGTACAGTCTGTTTGCCTGTGAAGAGGGAGTCACCTGGGGCTTTCAAAGCCCACCAGGCAAGGCAACAGAGCAGATACTGTTTCAGAGTTCTGCAGGAGAGGGGGGATAGGTAGGATGAGCTATTGGGCTAAACAAACTTTGCCTTCTGTGATTTTGGCTTAGAACACTGTGGGTGTGTATTTTTAACTAGCTCCTGTTATGTTTCTTTGAACCCTTTTAAAATGTCAGGAGAGTGAAGGCTTTTGTTACAGCAAACAGAGCCTGACAAACTGCTGAGAATTTGCACCTGTGAAATGGGGAAAACCTGGCACTAGGGCAGGTTTTTCCTTCTTAAGTAGTGCTTGCTGCCCTAGGAAGCTCCAAGGAGGGTGTTTGGGAGATCCTGCTTTTCTCAGTACTGACCAGCTTTGGCAGCATTTCTCAGGCAATCCTTGTTAACATGTTTTACCTAAATGCATAAATAAGTATATATATTATGTGATATATATATATGTATGCATGCTGTTCCTTCTATATCAATCAGTGTGGATATTGGAACTGGCTGCCTAGGGGTATGTTCCAGTTGTTAACTGTTGTACTTCATTGTAGATTGCTCAGAGGAGGGTGAAAGTTGGTTTTACTTTTTCATTTCCAATGTCTGTGAGAACAAATAAAGAGTCTGGAAATGTAGATAAACTACTGGAATTATTGTAAGCAATATTGACTAGAGGAAAAAATGCTTCCTTTTTTTTCCTCATGGAATTTTGCTCTTTTTTGTTGAAGTCCTTCCTGTTTGCACTCTGAAGTTACGTATAAGTTGCTGATAACTTTTTGTCTGTTGTTTTCTCATCCAGCAATTGTTAGCATTCAGCTTTAGAGAGCTCTGCAACCCAGCACCCTTTTTTATTTTCCTTAAATTTGATGTGGAAGAAGCGAAGTAAATTATGTGATTCTGACATATGTGAGAATTGAGTATTATTTCTCAGTAAATAAATGATGCTGGAATTCATGGGACAGAAAATCAGCTGATGAAAAACAGCATAGTTCTGTTTGAACCAAAACCTTTATTATAGCTTTGCTGTCAGCTGGATTTATGTGAATGTCCTCTCCTAGCATAGCAGTAACACTAAGTGTAGTTGTGCTCTCTCTGAAGTCAGTAGCTGAGCTCCAGGAGGAGGGTGACCCTGATGGGTGAAGCTCTGACCTGCACGTGTCTCACAGTATCTTACATTCATCACCTCCCTAAGACAGAGTAGTTTGAAGATGGACTCATTGAGTAGAGGGAAAAGAATGTTAACATGCAGGGGAAAGAAATCTTAAATTTCAAAATTCACCATTACCAGTTGCTGGACTCATTGTGTGCCAGTAAGTTAAGTTTTGACTTGAAAGAGGCTTTTGTCTAAGGATGCGCTGGCAGTAGCAGAGGGACTGTGACAAGATGCAAACCAGAGCCATGAGGGGTTGCTCCAGTGCTGGGCACATCTTTGTAGCCTCACAAACATTGCTGAGGGCAGCACCAACAGAGCAGGTTAGGGTGAGGTGGTCAGATGGATGCAGACTTGGTCTGGCAGGGAGAGAACATGGCAAGAGACATTCCCTTCTTCATGAGGGCATGTTGCCACTGCCCCATCTCTGGGCTCAGACAGAAAAAGGGTAATTTTGCCAAAAGGAGATGGACAGAAGTGTAAAAGGATGGGAAAAAAGAAATGGGTTCAGGAGCTAGGAGTGAAAGGTGGATTTCATGGGAATGCTCTCCCCTGGCGTGGACCATGGGCAAACAGAAATAAATTGTGTGACTAGAAAATAGATGCAACTTGCTTACTGAGGAGTTTAACTGAGGGTTCAGACGATGAAATCAGTGGAAGGAGATATTTGTCCTAATTTTAATCTTTGTTTATGTTTACATAGTCTCAGAAAAAATGTGCTGTATTTTATACTGGAGAGCAAGTACAGAGGAGAGAGAACAGCTAAGTGCTCTGTGTCTCTGCTTGCTATTTTAACAAGAGGTCCTCAAGCTGATACGGGTTTGTATCATCATTTGCTATAGACTCTGTGCTTCTTTTGAAATTACTAAGTTGCAGACTCGTTTTACTTGTCATCTCCTGAGATGAAGGGAACAGTATGATTGTTGAAATGGCTGATGTTGGTGCCCCTTTGTGAATTTAAGCTACTAATCTTATTTTTTTAGGTATTGAGAGTGTCGTTATTACATGGATAGGCAACAGTACATTGCTTGGGTTTTGGTTCACTGTTTTTGCCCTTTGACTAGAGGTACAAGTTTTTGGGTGGGTTTTTTTTGTTGTTGTTGTTGTTGGGTTTTTTGGTTTTTTTGTGGTTTTTTGTGTTTTTTTGTTTGTTTGTTTGTTTTTGTTTTTGTTTTTTTCAGTATGCAGAAGGTCCAGGTTGCAACATTCAGGGCATGGACGTTTCCAAGATGTGATGGAGTCTTAGGGCAGGAACCAATATGGTTTCCTGCCAGTTTTGAGCTGCTGCCCAGGGGAAACAAGTGATAGAGGAAAGGGTACAGAGATAATAATTTTTTTTTTCCTTTTGACGGATGGCTAATCTATCTGAATTTGGAAGTCAGGAGGCAAGGAGGGAATAATAATAGCAAAGTGTGTTTGATAGAATGCCCTGCTGCTTTATGGCTTTTAGGAAAATACCACAGGAATGAATTTTTTAAAAATAGCTCAGCGTTGCGGGCACAAGGGGTGTGACTGTGGCTGCAGGAAAAAGTTGTAGCTTCTTAGTTCCTAAAGGAAAAACAAAAATCCTGTTTGCTTAATATTTATCTGGAGTAGTAAATTGGCCTCTTGTGCCAGAGAAAACAGTGTTTGGGTTCAGCAGGTCCTGAGGCAAAGAAACTTTATTATTGTTGGGGCAAGATCTGGCAAATGCTGCCAGGTGCAGTGCTTTATACCTGAATTGAATCTTCTTGGTAGACAGGGGGCCTAAACTTAAAAGTATGCAGCTGAGGATAAAGGCTTTGATAACCTGTTTTTCATCAAAAGCTCAAGATCACAGCAGCAACACAGAGCTGCAAGACCCGGAGAAAAATGTTGAGGTCTTGGAACAAACTGGAGGGTAAAAGTGCAGCTGGAGAAGCTTTGAAAGCTGTGTCAGGGATGAGGAGGCAGAAGAAGAGAAAAAGGAAGGGAGTTGAGAGGTACCTACCCTGAACAGAGGGTAGGAAGCTGCATCCTCACCCGGTGTGCTGTGGTGAGCACATGCAACTCCAAAGCATGCACACACATGGCTAAGGTGAAAAAACACTCCAGTTCTGAATTCACAGCCTTAGCTACTTGCTGCTTAATCAAAGATTTGGTTATGCTTCAAAGCCACAGCAGTGCCTGCTCTTCTGCTATCAGTGGAGTGTACCTGTCAGGGTCTCAGCTGTTAGGGCTGCCTTGGCACTGTGGCGTGAATAGTGAAGGCTCCATAGCTGTATGAATTTGGGTGATTGCTCTTTGTGGACTGCCCAAGTGTGAAGGCTCAGGGGCAAATGGGGCTTATTTCAGTTTAATTTGTAGTGACTTGGTTGGAATCTGTTCACAGCAGGGGCTCCAACTCTAGCTGAAGCAGTGGGCAGTGGCAGCTGCAGTGGGTCCTGCCAGGAGTCAGAAACCCCACTGTGGCAAGGTGTGCTGGTGTTGCAATGCCCATGGCTGCCTGCCATCCCACTGTGAGAGACACCTGAGAGAGCCAGCACTGGGTGCATGGGGTAGGACAGCTGGGTTAATACAGGCTGTGCTCATCCTGGTGTATCCCCCTGGAGACCTCAGCTCCCACTGGGAGAAAATGGCATGTCTAGGGCCCATCTGGAGTGGTGTTGGCTTGTCAGTGCAGGAGCACCATTAGCTGTGAGGGCTGCAGCTGGGCAGCAGGCAATGCACTCTGCCCAGGGTTAGAGCCCGCAGCCAGAACTGGTGGTGAGCAGCACAACCTCTCCAAAGTGTTGGAATAACTAGAACCAGAGGAGGCAACCTGAGGGCTTGCATTTTACAGGTGAGTGCTGGTATTTCAAGTATATACAATTGCTGGTAGGTTATTTGAAGAGCTTTTGACAGGTTGGTGTCACTGTAGGCTAGCTTGGAAGCTCTGCAGCAAAACAGTAGTGTGCTGAAATGTGAGGCTGCAAGAGATCTCCCTTTGTCTTGTGCTGATGCTGCCCTGGCTTAGTGTCAGTGCAACTGCACTTTATAAAAAAGGACTTTGAATGTTGGTAACTGCTGTTTAACTAAAGAATCTACTTTGTAGCCTTGTAGAGTGCTCTGCATAGGAAACAAGAATGACATGTAATAGGAATTAAAACAGCTATAGCACAAAGGAGAATGTGGTGGAGAAGGGAGGAATGTTGCAGTGCAATTCTTTGATGCAGGCAAAAGAGTTTGTTCATTTTCAGATGCAGGAGAAATAGGATTATAAAGAATATTCTTACTTTGAGTAAAAACTCCATTTACTACATCTGCCTTGAACTGCTGCTTGGATGTTTGTTACTGGAGCCCACGCAGTGAAGTTTGCCAACTGCTTGGCAAGGGACAGAGGAAATGCCTATTAAGAATTAGCTAGATACTGAGATAAATCACATACAAAGAGCTCAGGGAGCATGGTGAATTCATCAGTTGTCTAATGTACTTGTTTGTCTAATGGTTGCCCAAGTTCCTTTTAACGTTTTGATTTTCTTAGCTCTCTGTATGTCAGCCTTCTAGATGCCCTGTTCAGCAGTTCCTTCAGGAGGGAATGTCAGATGCATTTGTTTGAGAAGCTAAGAGGATTCATTTCAGTCAGAAGCATGGTGTTTTGTCAGGTATTAATGAAGCACCTGATCTTGTGCCACAGAAGCCAGTGGTTGTGGGGTCTGAAATGTCTCGCCCAACTGTGATGCGGTGTCAGAAGGGACAAGGCAGAGGTCCAGGCTTCTGGAAGTTAAAGACAACTTAAATTTGTTTGTAAGTTTCTCCTCTTTAATAATGATGCATAATGGAAGCTTTTAAGTGTGTTGCTGCTTTCAGCTAGTTGCTGTTGCAGGTTGGGTTAGTTGACCTGAGTGTGCTGTGGCTGTGTATCAAGAGGACAGTGTGTAGCAATAGATTTGTGAATAAGTTCAAGTAAATCGTGGTTGCCTACCTCTGGGTGCACAATATAAGCATGTGCTCACTTACCTATCACATGTGTGAGTTTACTCACCCTACTTACAGCAGTATTAATAGGGATGTGGAGAGGTGCACAGAGAAAATTTCTACTAGTCCCTTGAATGTGTTCAGGGAGCTCGTGGGCAGCCTCACCCCTTGACTGTGAGGCCAGTGGGCAAAGCCTGATACCACTGCAGCAGCCTATGCCTGTTCTGCTGCAGCTCTGTTGAGTTCTCTTATGAGTGCTAGATGTTTCTCTTCCCCCCAGGGAGTTGTTGCCACTGAAACATGAAGCATGGTTTGCTTGTATTGAGTGTCAGGACAGAGCCATCATTCCAAGGGTGTTGTTAATAGTGAGGATTGAAAATCCCCCACACGTATTATTTTACATGCTGCAGGATTACCTTGTAGTTGCTGTTGGCAGCCTCGTGTGCTTTGGAGATGCTGTGTTCCCAGGCTGTTCCAGGCAGACGGGCTGTTGGAAAACTTGCCCGTTTTTGTCAGTGCATTTCAGGGCCAGAAATGGAGTCCAGTTGTTTTGCTGTCACATTCTGGTGAGTTGCAGGATTGCCTGCATTCCCTGTTTGTGCTCCTGAAGTTTTACCTGTAGCTGCCCCTTAATAGTTCTGATCTGTTTCCCACGTGCTCAGGATATTGCCCTGTTTGTGGGTTTTCTGTGCAGTTTGCTGCCTGTGCCCTAGGACCTGGTTGCAGTACACAGGGGACTTCGACCGGAGCAGCTAGTGCAGAGGGTGGTGCTGAATAGGTCTCATTAGGAAGAAAGCAGACTTCCATGCTAGGGAAGGAAAAGCTCCTTACCTTCATCAGTGGGCCTGAAAGTTTGAATTTGACCAATGTCTTTAGTAGCACAGGTGATACCTCTGCCAAAACTTAAGAGAAAAATGAAGAATGTTGCATGCATTAGGGACCACTTGGTCCCAGCCAGCCATGGAGAGGGTTGGTCATCGTTTGTGTGTTTGCTGTGATGAGTTGGCAGTGGTTCCTTTTTTGGCAGATCCACTGTGGAGCAGCTGTGTGAAAACTTGAGACACAGGATCTGAGCAAAATGCACTTTAGAAGTGGACTGCGCAGCATTTTGAGTTGGAGTGTCTGTATGGATATAGGTATTACATGCTATCTAACCTCAGGGCCAGAGGACAATCCCAGGAATGTTTAACTGACTGCTAAGACAGTGGCCTCCATGGTATTCATGGAGAACTAATTTCTCTCAAAGTTGATGTTATTACAAACTGAACTATTTTTAAAGGAGAATCTTTCTTAAACCAAGTGGAATATTACATGACTGTGCCACCAAACCTGAGTGACATATATCGAGCACATGTAAGCATGATATCCCATCTGCCTCCCTGCTGTTAAATTAGAGATTTTTAGGTTGTCTGTTTTCTTCTAACATGAACAGTCTACAGTCCAGTGAGAACTTGCATCCAAGTAATTGGATCAATTAGCCTGATCTCAGTAGTGTTACCCAGGCTGTTTTTCAACTTAAAGAAGAGAGATAAATAAAAAATAACCCACTTCCCCCACCCCCCCAAAAATAGGCTATCTCAGCCCAGAGCATCCAGCACAGGACCCTGACCAGAGGGTAATTTGTTTCAAAGCAAAGGAACAGGTTTTTGAACAGGTCACATAAGTACATAAGGAGAATTGGTAAGAGCAGAGTAGCTAGAATGTGATCTGATTAATTTTGGTCTTACAATCCTGAAAACCTGCATGGAGCTGGTTTTTAACCTCTAGAGGTGCTTCAGTCTGTACTGCTAAAGTTGTCTTTGTGGTCCCAGATGGTCTTTAGTCTGTTGGCATCTTCCTCTCAAACAAGTGGAGCATTACACACATTCCAAATACATTTCCTCCTGTATCACCAGGTCGGTTTGATGCAGTAGGTGAGGTCTGAGCATGCATTAACTTTCAAAGCTTGAGGAGATTTCTGTGATCTTTCAAACCACTGCTGAAACTTAACACTAAAATGTCTCATATCTCTTTCTGAAGTTTCAGGTTCACACCAATATATCACTCAACTTCTTTTTCTGTGTTTAACTGATGTGAAAAATCTGAATTCTTAAAACATTGTGTGACTATAGGATGTCAGGATAAAACAGTAGGTAAGAAGGTGTTTTAACCACCAGGAAAACTTTGATAGCTTTGTGTTTGAGAGAGATATTATAGATCTATCTAAACAAAAATTGTGTAAGATTTAACTGAGCATCACTTGCTAATTAACAACTCTATATGTCTTACATTCATAGTTAAAATTTTAAAGGCAGACAGCTATAATTTATCTTGTATATCTTTAAATGCAGAGTGAATAGGTTTCAAGGTGAAATTATCTGTGAAACTTCTCTTAAGAAAAAAGGTTGAAAATTGTCATTCTTCCTTTTAAATAAAACATATAAAGTTCTCATCATATTATAATGAAATGTATTTTGATTTTTAAATCTAGTAACAAGAACTATTTCACTTTGGTTGTATTGTCATCTTTTGGTTCACTTCACTGCAATGAAACTGAGACTTTCAATCCAGAAATGAAAACAGGATTTCTAATTAGTAGCAAGTAACAGTCTCCTTTACTGATTACTTTAGAATAAAGACAAAGTATTTCAACTATTCACAAATATTTCTGACATATCACAAAGTAACATAAGAGAAAAAGATCATGATCATATTTGAAGCAAAATAGTTTAAAATGTAATGTTTACAAATGCATTGAGTTTTTTCCTTTTGCAAATGTTTGCTGGTACAGTTTTGCAGGAGACTCTCTGTTTGGTCATGTACACTTATGCTATACACACTGTGCTTTCTCCTAGGGGACAAATGGGAAAAGTATTTTCAAACTGCTCCTTCATCAGAAACAGGTTTGGAATATGATATTAATGGTCTTGCAATTTTATCTCAATGAACTTTGTGCAAGACTTTACATGCCTTTTTTTTTTTTTTTTAAGGGGGATTTTATAACATGATATGCAGCTGACACTTATTTTACACTATACTTAAATATTCAAAATATCTGAGACCTATGTCTTCTACGTAGACATTTTGAAGCTTTAAGGCTGCACCACTAACAATATTTTACCACTCTTTTGTCATTTTCTTAAATGTTAAAATTAATTCATCAAATTTAGAATTGTTAGCAGTGATGAAGATGCCTATTTAAAAAATCCCAAACCAAACAGAAGAATTCCCTGGGAAACTGAACACCACATGCGTGATACGTAACTAAAAAATTAGTCCAAAGTTTTGATAAATACTTAGTTCCAACCAGAGCTAAGACTTGTTCTAGTTCTAAAGAGTAAAATGTTTATTACATACAGAAGGTTGGATGGAATATGGACATTTGACAAAGATCACTCAAGGCATTTCACGGCCTGAATTGTTTGTACAGTGTTAGTGCAGCTGCCCTTTCTGCTTATGTGTAGGTTTGTGCCACCTGCAGGAAGGGACACCTGGTGGTGTCAACGGGCTCAACCTTACAAGATCCAAGTTCATCTGCTCCCAGCTGCTCAGTCTTCAATGGAACCAGAAGCTTCTTGCAGGACTGAGAGCCCTTTAGGGTTTGCTTCTGAGCTAGATGCAAACTCGTACAGCATTATCAGATGCCAGTTTACATCAGGTGAGTGTTTGGTCTCTTGCCTTCAGGACATTACAACATGAAAAACTGCACCAGCGTTTTTCAGTGAGCACCATTAACTGACTTTGGTAACTTGGCACAACCAGCAGTATTGAAGAATACACTGAACTCCTGTTGTGTACAGTAAGAAAGTACAGCTGCCAATTACCTTGCAACTAGAGTCTGTAAAAATTAAAAACATAAATATGTTAACCATACACATATACACAAAACACAGCAGTAGCAATATTACAGGATGCAATGTCTACTCTATATACCTGGGTTTTGTTAATATAAATGCAACAGGAAAATAAATGCTATTCAATATAAAGCAAACCCTTCTTCAAAGATCAGTGGCAGTAAGCCAAAGTTCAGGTCCAGGCTTTCACTGACCTATTGTACCTCAAGTTAGATCAATCCCATTGTCTGTTAAGTCTAATCAATGAGAGAGTAGCATTAGGGGAAGATAATGACTGTCAGTTAACCACTAAAACTTTGAGCTGGAGCTTTCTTTTGCCACCATTTGTAATTAATTCTCCCTTTTCACAGGTGCTCTTTCTGCAGGGACTCACCAGACTTAACAGGGGATAAAGTTATTACATAGAAACTATGATTTAAGGGTGAGGATTAATAGAAAGAACCAGCCTGAGATTGGCTTTCCTGAATCCTGGGAGGTGCTCTCCACATATTTAAGTGAAGTTTCCATGAGATTGCACTTAGCAGACCACTAAGAACTTATTGCTCTCCCACTTTTCCTTCTTTTTCATGCAGTTCTGTTTCAAAGCTTGGTAGGAATCACATGAGAAGGGCTAGAGGAGATGACTGTGCTGGTCCATTGTTTTTGCTAATGCTCTTCAGAGCAGCGTCCTCTCCTCAAGATCACATCATCTAGTCCAATATCCCCCGTTCTTCCTTTCCCCTTCTCCCCTTTGAAAATAACCTAAGAAGAGAAATAGAACAACTTGAGTGGCGGTGAAGGGGAAAAAGAAAAATGAAAGAAGCATTGGTTGAGAGAGGTCTCAACAATAAGAAAGCAAAAGCCTGAGAAAGTTCAGGCAGTCGTAACTGACTTACAAAAGCTTATTTATTTTGCTTAGAATTATGGCTGCATTTTTCTGTTTCTGGTTCTCTCCCTTCTTCACTTTGGCAGGATCTGTGTGAAGAAGCTCCGGTTGCACCATCTGCTGAGGTGAGATTAACTTCCACAGAAGAGAATCTCAAGCACTTTCTACGTATCATCTCTGCACTGTTTTCATTGTCCCTCATGGAAACATATAAAATCCTCTGTATTCTGAAAAATGCTGCCTTATAGAGAAGCTTTCTATTGCTAAAGCACATTGCAGCTGCCTCAGCTGTGGGAACTAGAAACTGGTCTCTGTTCAAATTCTTCTCAGGTTTCCAGTAGGCACCTCTAAAATAACTAGTGATTAGTTGCTTTTGGCTTTTAATTAGCTAGAAAATAAAACTCCAGCATTTCTGCCTGATTTCTCTGTGGCAAAGGCCTTCCCTGCCTACCTAGAGTTTTCCCTCACTTCCTGATCCTTGGAATAAGTGCTGCTGCAGTGGTTCTGGACAGCAGTCCTGTCTCCCCATGCTGGCTGGAAAAGGTCCCAAACTTGACTGTGCCATGAGGCAGCTCTGGTCTGGCAATCAGGTACAGTTGGCAAGCCCTGCTGACAGCTACTGCTGAGGTGGTCACAGAGGCAGAGCACAGTGCAAGGGTCTTGTCTGGGGTCTCTAAAACTCATTTGCTTTTCTGTCAGACAACACATTAGTGATACACTGTTACGGAGACAGGCCTGAGGACGGCCAGAAATGTGAAACTTGGCAAAGAAATATAGGTAAGAATATGGCAAATATATTGTTCACCTGTTACAGCTGTCCGCATTCTCAGTCTGATGTTCATTTCCAGCTAACAAAGTCAGGTGTCTTTGTTACTGTTGCTGAGGTAAAGTTTTCTGAAAATTATCTGCAGTAATTATAGTCTTAATATTAATTTTAGGACTATATACTATGTGGCTTGGAGTCTGCTCCCACCATGAACATTATGATATGTGAGCTTTTCAGACCACCTAATATCTAAGCGAGAATAGAACAGGCCCTGAAGCACCCAAACCAGTTCTTCAGATCTGAAATAGAAACTGCCTTCAAAGGTAAGCAGAGGTTGAAGAATAACACTGAGCTTTTGATATCAGTTTATCCCCCAATATTTCTAAGATTTCCAGGTATTAAAAAAATTTTCCACAGCACTTCAGATAGCTTCTTTTGATTGCACTAAGCCATTTTGAGTTAGGGGTGTATTTGAGTCATCATTTACCTCCTTGGCCAGATCAGTTACAGGTATGCTGAAGAACATAAAAACACATGTAACCTCCCTGCATTACCAAAAATCACTTATTTTCAATACCTTTTCCCTGGTTTAGCCAGTTACTACTAACCCACAGGGATGGTTCTTGCTATTTCATGCCACTGTATTATTCTAAGCATTGTTCATGAGGAATCCTGATACAGGCTTTTCTGAAGTCTATGTATAGTATGCCTCTGTTCATTGGGCTGCTCTTTCCTATATGGTGATTCCCTTAAAATGGGCTGCACAAGGTAGCTCAGGAAATGACAAAACTGCCTGTAGTATGAGTCTATTAATGCAGGTGCATTTTCTTTTTGGCATAAAACTAATTGAAAAAAATGCACAGTGATTCTCATATCCTTAATGTGATTCCGTTGGCAGGGATCAAAGTAGTAAAACACAGACTGAAATTGGACCCAGAAGACAAACATTCCAATGTTACACCAATTAAGTGTCTTCAGCTTCTCATGCAAAAAACCAAAAGGCAGCACAAGCATCAGTACTTACACTCTTGATGCCTAGTCCTCGTAAAGTTATGTGTGTCTGTCTCCAGCCATGGCCACCATTTCTTCCCCAAACAGCTGGTCCATGAGCACAATTTTTCCTTACAAAGACTTGGAGGGCACCAGCATGCAGTCCAGGCACCTTATGCCTAAATGACAGGCACAAGTCTCCGGCCTGAGCCAAGTGACCCAATGGCAGGATAAGATGTGCTACTCTTCCTTCCTTGCCTTTGGGATCAGAGATGGTAAGATACTGTCCCCCTGCAGTGGAAAAAGCAGTTAGTTATTTTTCTGTTGGGTTTTTTTTAATGCTACTTGTTTGCAGGACCAAATGCACAAGAGTTAATAAAAATTTTTAAAAAATAAGGTCCAGTGAGTGTTAAGTAAGACATACAGAACCAGGACTGGTGCATCTGTCTCCTGCAGAGTAAGGTTTACAGTGTGCTGTTCTTCTCTTTACTTTAGTACCTGGCTAGGTGTTGCTCATCTAATTTTTTTTTTTTGACAGAGCAAACAATACCTCTCTTGTAAACTAAAATTTCATGTATTCCTTCATTTCTGACAATCTCTTGGTGACTGCATGATTTTTAAACCCACGGCAAGATTAAAGTCACTGTGTAAATTTATGCACCTTTCAAGTTTTGCTATTGGATAGATGAATGAAAAGGCCATCATATAACTGAGCTGTGGTTCTGTCCATTCCTCTTGTTTGGGAACTGTGTTAACAGGTTAAGTCTCAAAGCATATCCATTTGCAACCACAGATAGCCTGTTTTAGTTAACCATAATTTAAACTCTTAATCTGGATTAGATACAGAAAGCTAGAAGCAGTAATGATTTCAACATAGCTGTTAACCATGAAGTCTACTCTAACAACAGGAACTTGTCAGTGAACATACACCTGAATTCAAAACCCTATTATTATTTCTGATCATATATGAAGTAAAGGTGCCTTCCAGAAAACACTTGGAACATGAGAAGCTGAGGATCTCAGGTATGGCAACATTCATTAAATCTTAAGTTAAAAAAAAAGGGCACCTTTCACACCAGCACTCAGAATTACACTAAATGAGACTTCACATCTTGGAGAAATCCCAGACCTGTATTTGGTCTTTGTACTTTTCACTAAAACTATTGCAAGGTGGATGATAACTTTAAAATCTGATTGGGGGAAGGTTCAGTCTTAAACAGTAAAAATGAAAAATACTTCTTACCTTACACTGAACCTAAGAATCTTTTTTTTTTTAAAGAGATCAGATTTTAGATATTTTTAATCAAAAAATCCAAGTTTAATGAACTTAATAAAAATATCCAAGTGTTTTAATTAATGTAGGGTAAAGGTAGCATTTAGGCTCCTTAGTTGAAACCAATGATGTAGAAATATTGGAGTTTTGTACTACTGTTGATATACACAGTCTTTATTCAATTACAGGATAAAAACTTATTTTTTTATTTAAATTGCCTCCCTGCTACTACTCAACCTGAGCTGTACTTTTCTGAAAGTTTCTCTTTGAAAGTCACAACGCTTTCCCTCAAAAGCTCTGAGGTTTAATGACAATGTACCAGGGCTTGTCACACTTAAAAGGAAAACCAGCCTTGTCTCCAATTCACTACTTCTCCAGAGCTTTTTAAGTTCTTTGGTCTCTCAATGAGATTTAACAAAGCAAAGTATTGTGCTGCTGTCTGGGCCCCCTAGATCAGCATCTGTTAAAGCCTTTTGGTGGGTATTCTTTCAGATTTTTTTTCTTACATATTGTTTTTGTATCAACGTCACTAACTGTTAAAATAATCATAATAGAGTTTAAATAACTGTACCTGTTTGTGGAAGATAGAGTTATATCACTATAAAAGTGCTGACTTGACTCATTAACTGCATTGGTTTCAGGTAGTTACTGTGACTGAATCCAGTCAATAGGAAACAGATTTAGGTAAGCACAAAGCCAATCTATCTGGAGGCAAGCCCCTGCAGGAAAAGGTCCTGCATTTCCTGCATGCAAGATAAGCTTATAAGGCTTCAGCACAGCACCTTTCAAAATGCAGTTTCTGATAAACCCATAAATAGCAGACTTTGAAAGGTGAAAGCAAACACTCAGGAACAAGCTGTGAAAATAAATGCTTGCAACAAGGTATTCCAGGCAGGAGGGAGTGGGTGGGTGACTTCAAGGGACTAGTTTTAACAGGTTATGTCAACAGCAGCAGAACATACACAGGAAACACAAAGTTCAGCTTGTCCCTGACTACTGGGAAGCAACACAGAATAGTCTGACCAAAAAAATCAGTTAAAAATCATAGTTTTGGAACTTAATATGTATTGACAACTTTTGAGTACAGATACTGACTATGCTTTGAGTGATTGACTTAGAAAGAAAGCACTTTTAAAGCCATTGTTTAAAAAGAAAATGTATGAATTATTTGTGATCTTTTTTCTAAATGCCAGTCTCAAGCAGGAAACAGCTATGTGTTTTCTCATCTACAGGAAGAAGGAGCTGCTCTCCAAGTCATTCACAAGACTTTTTAAATGTCATAAGGAGCACCCAAAATACTAGAACACACCTCTGTGTGTGGAGGGGGCCTGCCCAGCAAATGAAGACAGCACTTCCACTTAGCCAGCTAAACAGCCTGGAAAAGGTGCCAGGTCACCTGCTGCGGTGGCAAATGACTGTCTCATTGATGGCAGCACGAGGACAGACATCTGTGACAACGTGGTGCATAAGGAAAATGGCTCTCACTGCCCTCACCCTCCCTCATCTTAACCTGTAACATTTTAGCTCCTGAGAGTGCAGTTCCGAAGTCTGCCATCCCCTCACATAATGTGAGCATTGTGCACTTCAAAGGCTGCTCTTCTGGGTATGAAGTAATCCCATCATTATGGGGAGCCAGAGATGTGTGTCTAATCCCCAGCACTGGGGGGGCAAGCACTGCTGGGGGAAGGGTAAACAGGCAAGGACAGCCAACCTCTCAGTGCCATCCAGTAAAATCAGCAGGGGCCAGAATACATCCTGCTTCCAGCAGCATGGATGTGCACTTCTCTTGGGACAGCAGAGGTGCGTGAGGGGAGGGGTTGCTGCTTTGGCTGACCACCAGTACAAAGGCCAAAGTATCCTGCAAGCTGCTAATGCACACTCCCCTGTAATGTTCAGTGTAAGGTCACTTTTTACCATCACAAACAATCCCATTTTCAGAAGTCTCTGCATATGAGCACTTAACTTGTCTGCCTTCCAGTTTCTTAATGTCTTTCCTATATACAGATTGCTGTAGCTTGGAGTAGAATTCGGTAAGATTAAACTGAGAGGTTACACTAGAACATTATAGTTGGCAGCAGAACAAAGACTGTTTCCAGCACTGCCTATAGTTTTGCTACTGATAGGGAAATAATTATGGAAATAATTATGTTTACATGGTAATCTGAAAAATAAGATGTTTCATCATAAATAAAAGTTGTCCTCTAGTCCACAATTTTGTTCTTTCAGATTCTTTTATGAAAGATAAACTTACTGAATACATTTATTACTCCTTCAGAGATGTTCCTATTTTAAAGAAAACAGCTATGATGAAAGTGGAAATTTTCAATTGCTCTTTCATGTTGGGAGTCCTCAGTTTTGACTTTTATACACAGAAGAGATGTGAGTGTGAAATATATCCTGGAACTAAGGGGAACAGAATCTGTGTAATTTGTTCTAATGCAGGCACTGTCATCAACCTCAAACCCGGGTGGTTCTTCAACTACAGAGTGTGATCATACACAGAGAACTTACCTGATGCATCTCTCATTGGTTCCCAGTGCAAGTCATCATCTTTGTCCATGATCCATCCACACAGTCCACTATCAAAATTACAGCTGTGTATCAGCACACCTGGCAGAACAGAGCAAGAGGTCACACACAAAAAAAAAAAAAGCACAGTTTAAACAAGGGGCATAAGACATAGGAGTCCTCTAAAAATGTATTAACCCCCAAGAAATCAAAAAATCCTAAACCCTAGACCCTGAATAGGAGACATGGTCTTTACCTGGGTCATCGTTTGCTTCAAATTCATCAGCAGTAATCCCTCTTTCAATTTCAAGTATTTCAAACAGATTGTTGCTCACTCCAGGCTGGCGTGGAACTGTGAAAAAAAAAGAATGAGATAAGGAAGTAGGTCACTAACTAACTTTATCTTTAACAAAACCCAGCAGAGCAGCTCTGGGCATTGTGCTTTTCTTGGAGATTTCAATGTATTTAATTACATTAGACATGAAGACTCATAAGCTTTATGCCTATGTGATTTATGATTTATGTTGTAACATTTATCTGAGCACTGTAAAAGGTGATTCCAAGTCTCCTAAAGGCTCTTTGAATGAAAGCTCCTTTTTAACCAGGGAGGGAAGCTTTAACCTTGAAGCATGCTATTCCTCTCCAAATGTATTTTGAAAGATAGTGGTTTCTCAATAAAATAAAGCCACATTAAAGCCCTTGCTCAGCCCTTCCCCAGGCATTTATTGGAGAACCTCAACAGGAGGCAGCGGTACTTGGAAAAGGCTCCTCATGCACTTAACCTTTGAAATACAGCTAAAGGTACATCCATCTCTCTCCAAAGGATTAGAGCTCCCTGAACAATTATCAGGATTGTACTGAGAGTTGAGAAGGAGGAGCTCTAGTGAAAGCTGGAATTCAACTGTAATTATACTTTTTGCTTTCGAGTACAGTCTGTCCTTCAGCTGCTGTTCCCAGCTGCAAGGAGAAGGAACAGCTCTCAGTGATAACAGGCCCAGAGGTTATTAGACATTCAGTATTCCAGGACAACCTGAAATTTAAAAGGTCTTTGTGGGAATGATGGCTGCCAAAGTCAGGTGGCTGTAGAGACTCCCACATACTCCTGGAGATTCTGTGCCAGTCTGTGTCAGTCTCCAGAAATAACACCCAGTTGTCTTGCCTGATGGACAGCTGTCAGCCAGACATAAACACACTACACTGAATGGAGCTGTCTTGGAAAATTCCTCTTTTAGAGGCAGGTCTAGTGCATAATTCATAATAATAGTACTGTGTTTCAGACATGTCCTTAGATGTTATAGGCACCTCTGACACCTAAGGTATTTGTAAAGGTCTTATCTATTAAAAACTTGACACATTTTCCATTTGCAGTGCTAAAATAACTATCTTGATGTCTCTGTAGACTTCGGAGACAAGAGAGAACAAGAAAAAGTGAGACTACTGAAATAAAGGACTCTTGTTTTCAGAAAAGCAAATCAAAGGTAAGGAGGAACTTCTTTTGCACTAGGATAACATGTAATAGCACTGCTGCAAGAGCTCCTCTAAGTTCAGAAGACAGGCAAAAAAAAATTTGAAATGAGGACAAAATAAGCAAACACTGAAGTATTTTAAAAGTACTATTCTAGGCTAAAGATCTTAAATAGGAATTTTCTATAATAAAAATAAGTAATTAAAAAGCTTGAAGTCTGTAGGAAACTCATTAATTCCTAAATATAACAGTAATTTTTTTAATCATTAGGTCTCTTTTTTTTTTGTTTTCTTGTTCTTTTTAATCCTTTGTTAGATTCTAGATAATGTCTATTTGCAGTCTAGGATATTAATGCTCAAAACAGCCTCAGACTTAAGGTTGACTTGAGTAGTAGAGGCCTGTTGATTTTTGAGATACCTTGTTTGTAATAGTATTTTTGCTGCACAAATGCTGTATTCAATTATATAAAGAAACAGTATATTGCTGTCTTTCCTGGGAGCTCTAATATGAGGGTGGGACAGCTGAAGGAGCACATCCTACAGTGGCAGTGACACCTTCACTGAGGTGCTGACAGTGGCACAAGCTGTCCTGACACAGCACAGCAAACACACTCTTACACTGCTAGAGTTGTGGAAAGCCAGGAGCAGACATGAGTATGACCTGTCCATGAGTACCCAGACCACCTCTGCTGTGGGACACACAGCAGCTCTTGGCACCATTTAAATTCAGCTGCAGTGGGTTTCCTCAGGAATGTTAAAAACTGGTAAGTCCATTTTTTGGACTTACTGTGGCCTGCCAGCTGGGAGAGCAGATTTTGCAGGAGTGTTTAGTGTCCTGGTTATAGTGACCAGGACCAGTTTGTCACTGTGTGGGTGTGGCTAAGACTGTGTATTCTAACACACTCTATGTATTTTCTCATGAACAGCTAACAATGGACCATTTGCAGCAGCTTCCCAGAGCCTGACCCCTCAGGCTACA
>JAWWEU010000125.1:25221935-25279489 GCA_035583155.1 Acropternis orthonyx | reverse complement strand
TTAAATTGTAGTTCTGACTTGCAGTCTTTTTGTGAATTGGGTTCTTTTCTCCTGCTGGTTTACCTTAAACCAGCACAGTTTAGTTACAACACCTGCTAAACTATCAGCGCCCTGTCAGTCACTTACTGTCATTCCTAGCACAAGAATGCTCTGACTTGAAACTTCACCTTAGATAAGCCCTCACAGTGGTGGTTTACCTTGCAGGCTGCTGCTCCCTGTGGAATGCAGCAGAATGGAACACATGGGACACATCTATGCTGCACACCCAGGGACTACCACTTTGCCTTTCCTTATCTCAGTCTGTGTTAAGGGAAAAAGATACTATTTATTTTCCATACTATGAAGAACAAGTTGGCAATTTGCTTGAAAACTGCTGAGCAGAGCATCAGTAGGTACAGTAGTTGCCAGTCTAGAACACACACATTAAAGTGTCTTTACATCTGCCACATCCCCACGACACAGGGATGGAAAAAAGCCATCCCATGGGAGCAGACAGAAAAGCAAGCTGCCCTCTCTCTGAGCTGCAGGACAACTCCAACCTGCAAAGAACCTCACAGCCATCATGCCATGATCCCCTGTGCACCAGCAACGGGATGCTTCTCATCTAGGGGAACACAGAACAGCACTCTGCACCTCCATATCTTCCTGTTCTTCCCCTGCACCTTAAGCCTTTTCCTACAGACCAAAGGCTCGGACCACAGGCTCACAGACAGGTAGCCATAGGGTTCTGAATGAACAGTGTGGCAAAGAGCACTGAGCAAACCCGCTGCCATGCTTTAAGATGCAGGATACTCAGGGGTCACAGTTTCAAGGTACGTGCTTGCCCTGTGCATCCACTTCCCTGTCTTAACGTAGTCCTTGTTTATGGAAAATACTGCAAGAAATATTAGGAATTTATTTTCCAAACTACTTCATTTTACTTCTCAAAATATCATTTCTAAAGCACCGCTATTTTACACAAGCCTGAGTTACACCTGCGCACACGTACAAGCATTCTCCTAATTAAAGTTTATGTATTTGCCTATAATTAAACCTCTAAAGAGATATTTCTTCAGAAATTTCCCTGAAGTCCTTTCCAAACACTGTTTTTATGAACTTCTAGAAGAATGTGTTGCAGTGCATTAAACCAGACACTTCAGTTCTCAGACCTTATTAGAGGAATGTGCACTCAATTTGAAACAAGAGTTACCGTAAGAGATGCAGGAGTCTAAATATGATCCAGGTGTACACTTCTTTTTGCTACAACAACTAGTGTGTTGAGTGGCGATCATGGGAGAAAGTATTTGGCACAATTATTTTCTGCAAGCTTTCCAAGCCCTTTCTGTGTACTTTATATAGTGTATCAGTGTGCTTTTCACTTAACTTCAATGGTTTGATAAAGCTTGTTAAATATAAACTTGGCTTCTTCTTCTTGGAGAACTTTATAAGCTCTGAAGGAGCCAATACATCAACACTACCATATTCTCAAAGTTCAGGAGCTAAGTTTTTCACAGATGCATGAATCTGGGGGAAAATATTAAATAACTGCATAAGAGTGATTTCTTTCCAGGTTTTTAAACCTTTGGGAAAACAATAGAGCTTTTATTATTATTATTTACTTGCTAATTGCTGAGTTTGGGAGTACATAGATCAGCTTGTTCATAATAAACAGAATAATTGCTCTTTTGGTGTTACAAAACCAACACAAAACAGAATGCAACTTCATTCATTGTTAGTATTAGTAATGCAGTTCTCCAGCTTGCAACAAACACTGATTTTGCACTGCAAGAACAACTCCACTACATACAATAATTATGACCAAACTTCCCAGTTGTTAAAAACAACATCAAAAAAGGACAAAAATTTTTTTTGGTTGAATAGTTACAATTGAAAGTTTTTAAATCTCATTTCCAAAAAATTCCCACAAGTGATGAGATCTCACACAGAACTAGTAGAAAACAGCCAAAACTCAGGGTAGTCCAGAGGTCAGTTGGACTGAGAAAACAAGAATAAACCCAGTTTCCCTCCAGGGAAGATTTTGATATATGCTGGGCTAAAAAGAAGAGGCAGCAGAGAGATACCCTTCACCCTTTTGTCTGGACACCCACAGTGTCTAGGATATGTTTCCTAAAACTCTGCAGATTCAAATTCTACAGTAAGAATGGCCTCAGGAAGGGCTTTCATGGACTGTCCCACCCTCTACAGCACTATTTGCAGACAAGGGGAGAGATGGTGTCAGCATGCTACCACTTTGAAGTCCAGTCCTGCCTTTCTCAGGCAGTTACAAGGCTCATTAACTTTGACAGAAATCAAGCATCTTACTATGTATCTTTCCAGATTTTCTGCAAAGCAACCTGCCTGCTTTTCTATGAACATCTATTAAGGAGGTGCAGAGTGCCAACTGAGTTTCAGGGAACCACAGCTAAAACAAGTAGAATACAGAAGCTTGGATATCAGATCGGAGAATAAAACTAGCTGAAAGATTGATCAAGGGTGTTGTGATTTGTAAGACTCCTTAGATCTTATGATCGAGCTCCAGAGCACCAACAGGAACAAAGTGCCTATCTTAAATATTACAATAAACACATTTTAAAAGGTGCCATAACAATGAAAATAAATGCCACTGTAAAATGATGCTACTCTAATCATATCAAGGAATAACAACCCCTCTGCTCTTTGCTTTTAGCATTTCCCTTTTTTCAACAGCTTCAAGGATCACACAACTGCATTTACTGCACTAAGAAATTTTTAGTCACTGAAAGGAGGAACAGGAAGAAGCAAGTTTTAATCTTTAATTTTTTTAATAGCTGTTATGGGGAAAGTTTCCTAATTCCAATCTTTTCAGCTCCACTAAGGACTAAGAAGGAAAATTGCTGAACTGCCTTTTAATATAGATAAGGATTTTGGTTTTGCTCTGCTGATATCTAGTATTACGCTCTAAGTTTATGCTTTTAATGCTTATCACCCAGATCCCAGTGGCAGCAGAAATTCAGTGTCTTATTGAGAGGTTTGTTCTATTTGTTAGAGACTTACCCATCTGAGTAGAAAAGATTCCTCTATATTTCATTGTAGCTTGTATCAGTACTGAAACAGTTAAATATTAAGCCATCACTGCATTCCTCCCTCCTTGCCATTCCCCCATATCCATATCAGGAGAAGATTATCCTTGGTGCCAGATTCCACTGTCTGCATCTGACTAAGGGGTTCAAAGGCCAAGTGTAGAAATTCCATTTTAAAAAATACTAATTTTTTGTTCTCTAAAAAAGCAGCTCCCCAAAGTCACTGCAGGCATTTTTAGAAAAGGGCTAAAGCATCTAAAGAAAAGCAACAACTCAATACCTTTCAAAAATTGCAAAGGCATCTAAATAACATTATCAGCATTTTTATCATTTGTGCTCTTTGTCACCACTGAACAGACCTATTTCACTGGTCCTCAGCTGATTTCAAGCTGAGCAGCATATTCAAGAGAGCTCTGAAGTGAAAGCCTAGGACGAGTTTACTCAGTGTGTGGGACAGCAGGTCAAACAACAACAAAGTGAGGAAAGAGGGAGCAACAAGTCACCAAGGGTCAGCCCAGAAAAGGTTAACTAATGAAAAATTAGAATTTGAGAGATGCTTGCAGAAAAAAAAGTACACTTGTCCCAGCATGTCTCCTCTCCTGTTGTGGACCAATCCTAGACCACCATGATTTCCAGGATTTGGTCTAGTACACTAAGACATCTATCACCGTACAGCAACCAGTGACCCCTTTGCCACCTTCTGCCTAACAGAAATACCACCTACTCAGTGGCAAAGCAAAGCAGTGTTTATTCTCATGCTACTTTGTCAAAGTCTGGCTAAGGCTTCAGAGCCCCAAGGGGAAAAAATGGAAGGAAAATGTCCATGCATCACAAGATAACCTGGTTGAAAACAGCTTTAAAAATTGAGGTCTTAAGCAGATGCTATTGGCTGGAAGATCGGAACTGCCAGTGGTTGCTGCTAGAGTACTCTGTGCTGGGTTCTGCCCATCCCTGTGTGATAAAACACTACCGGTTTGTGACTCTTTGGGATACAGCAGCCCTTGGCGACACAGCAGGAAGCAGCCACTGATGATGACACAGTAATTCTTCCAAAGACTTTACAAAACTGAGGTTAAATCTGACTTCATAATCTGAGTGGATCTAACATCAATTTTCTCCTCCATTTTCCAAGAGAATAAGAGTTACAAGACTACTGAATTGTTGCCTGCATTCTCCAGCAGGAAACAAAGGCAGTAAGAGTGAGGCTTTTTCTTCTCTTTTCAGGCAGGCATATGGGGGCCAGAGTGGGAATTAATTTTTGAGAATTAGCTTCTTTGCTGCCTCAACTGGAAAAGCAGATGATGGGGGGAAATGAACCTAAAGAAGCTCAGTATAAGCCAAATGAAATTAGCTCATATCCACAACCCAGGAACACTGCAAAGATGTCTGATGAAGACTAAAACAGCAACAGCTTTAAAGAAGCTTAAGGAAGTAGCTCAAAACTCCCCTTCCCTGAGGAAATATAGAGGCAAGTGAAAAATACACAAATATTTTTGGAGGTGGGGAGGATTTGGCACATCCACACAGCAGATAAGAAGCTGTCAAAGGTTAGCTAAATGTTACTAGTGATTCCAGTTTGAAATTCTCTATTGTCCTTACATCGCGGTTGTTAACACCATGTTTGGCTGCCAGGAACACTTTTTGAGAGGCACTGGCTTACACTCGATGGCATCACTGCCATCCTGGGCTCGCAGTCCCTCACGCTGAGCAGCTGCAGCCGAACAGAGTCAGACACTGCTCTCCCACAGGCCTGGAGCAGGTGCATGGTTGGTCAGCAGTAACCTGAAGCTTAATGCCCCCTGCAAACACTATCTGTAAGCTAACCATGAAAGGCACTTGACCTAATGCACTTTGCCTCACATTTGCCACTGGCCAAGAGCGCTCATGCAGTCAGGTCTGCAGCCCAGATAATGCCCAGGGATGCAGCACCTGGAAGTCATGCTCACATGTTGCTGAATCCCTGGTGTGATGGCATCTGGGGATGTGTATCTCTCTATTATCCTTAGAGGTGCAGTGCTCAGAGCAGGCAAGGACAGGCAGAGTCATGCTCTGTGAATCCCTTTGTAGTAATATATGTGGCTATAACTTTTCTATCCACTGTTCTAAATGTCCCAGGAAAGGCAACTTCTCCCCTTCCCCACAAAGTCTTGCAGTAACAAGATTCAAAAGGTGAAGACCTTACTCTACAAGCAATGCCTTCTTTGACAAAGTAACACATTCTTCTGAAACCAAACTGTTTTGCACCCAACTGAAGGTTTCAAATCCTTAGTAAATGCTTTTGTGCACTCCCTACCTCTGGACAGAGAGAAGGTGGGAGGGGACACCAGTGACCACTACCTGGATGATACTTTCAGAGTGTCCAGAATAGAAAAAAAGAGCAGAAAGGAGAATGGAGAGATAAAAATAAAAGAGAGAGGATAAAAAAAACACCCAGCTTCATTAATGATCACACTACTAGCATTACCTATAGCACAAGTGGAGCATATTTTTAGTCACACAGTTATGTTGCGCACATATGTATATCAAGTATATCTCTGATGGGGGACAGAAAAAAAAGGTATGGGATTAAAGACAGAGACATTGTTGACTTGATCTGGGGAGCTATCTATCCCTGTAGCACTGAGACCAGTAAGAGCTGCTGGTACTTGACCTGTTGCAATCCTGCTGTGTTGGGCACTGAAGCCTTTGAAACTATGTATGCATATCACAAACCTCAAAGGGTGGCAGCTGACCTAAACAAATAGTCGATAAACACTGTGCAAAGATCCCGTGTTTGTTATAGATGATGCCATAACGTAAGCTTGCAGTCACAACAAACCAAACTTAAAATGCTTTTACGTTCCTACTTTCCAAATCCCTATATCTTGAAGCTCATCTACTGAAAGCATTAGCTTAAAAATCTAGCCTCTAGGGACAGTACAGAAAGGCTAATTGTAAATAATAAGGTTTAAACAGAGGATTGTTATGACTTCATTAAAATAGCCGAAAACTATCCCTTTGCTTTAGAATTTCAGAGAACACTTGCAACATGAGACACCTGGGAAGCACAGTGTTAGAGTCTAGAATAATTTCCACAAAACTCTGATTTTGATAGTCTTTACTGTATTTCCTTTTAGAATGTCACATAGTCATGTTTTTATATTTTTAACTAAATATTGTTGTTTAAAAAAATAGCCTGGAAAAAGCCTAAACCACACTCTACTAAGTAGTACCAGGATTTGTCTTCTAAATTTTAAGTCAGTTTCTGTCTCTATTTTAAATTTACTTAACTGTCCATAACAGATAAAATGTCACCAGGAAAACTTTTTCACAAGGAACAAAATATTTCACTATGTAATGACCTACAACAGCAAAGCCCAAGAAGTTACCACACAGGTGCCAAAGCAAGCGGAAGAAAACTCCCACATTGCTTGTTCATGTGCTCTGAGACAGCAAACTTCTCCTCCTACTGCATTGTTTCAGCAGCTTTACTGTACAACAAGCTGAGGAGAAGGGCTGATCCAACACACCCTCCCCATCCCTAAAATTAGCAGCAGAACTAAAGATGAAATCGGGTGTTGAGTATTTCTTGGCAGATACACATAGCTCTGTGAGAGCCAGTAATGTCTTCTGTGGAATGCACTAAAGCTGGCATGATGGTGCTGTAGATTTCAGAGAAGCTCTTAAAATGACATGTGTTCATGCTATGAGAATCTGTACTCTCTTCAGCTTTTCATAGACACAATCCATAAAATTACCCTCTTATTTTTATCCCATTTTCCCACTGATTAGTCATGAGCAACTGAGGCTATTTGAATTCATACAATATAGGTCACATAAAAGCCTTTAAGTAATCAGACACGTTTCCATTTCTTACCAATCTTAAATCTATGGAAATATACTGTCTAAGAGTGACTCTCAACTCTCTGAATTTGAATTCATTGACTATTGATGAGTTATGTTGCATATCAGTTTTTTTTCAAGACAATGTCTTTCATTTCCCTAAAACTTGCATCTGAAAGCGTAATTAGGTTAAGTACTTATACATGACAATATACTCAATAATTTCCAAAAGGAAAAAAAAAATGGGTAGGAAATTGATTCAGAACTCCCTTTCCACATATTTTGTTAGGTAATAAAATCCACTATTTTTGTAGCTTTACCACATTACCCTTTTCAGTTTCATGTCTTTGTTCTCATTGGTAGAGTGTTCCAAAAAACCCAAGGAGTACAGCACATGCTTTCACCTCACTGCATCTACAGGTCTGGTAAATGAGGGATATGTAAAATTACTTACTGAACACATCTCCTCGGGGTTTCTGAGGATCTGGCTGGATCCTGTTGTCATCTATAATTGCTGGGGGAGATGTAGTTTCAATGGGAACATGTGAAGGTTCTTCAGTTGTTATCAGAGGAGTTCTCTGTGGTGGTAGTGTAGGTCTTATCGTGGTAGGTTGAGGTGGTGGTGAAGGTGGAGGTCTTGTTACTGGTGTCATTACTGGCCTTGTTGTCACTGGCACGTATCTAGTGGTTAGCTTCGGGGTCAGTCGAGTTGCCGGTCCCAGTGTAGGTCGAGTTGTCGGTCCCAGTGTAGGTCGAGTTGTTGGCCTGGCCACTGGCTTTTCTGTAACAAAAGCAGGTACATATGATGGTGTGAGGCGTTGCTTTGTACCTCCAACATCAAGAATCGTATTCGTTACACCACTGCCTCCTTCAGGGAGAGTGCAGTTGCCCTTGAATATATGATATGGACCAGGTGGTTCAATCATAGCATTAGGAATAACTGCAAAGAGAATCAAAATGGGACTAAAATAGACATCCGAGCCTCTCTCTCCAGAAACTTAACAATCTATTTCATTATGAGGCAGAGAGACTTTGCTGAAATAATTTTTTTCTTCTGAATGTCTCCACTAGTTAGAAACATACTTCAGCATCAGCACTGCTGAATTATCACATCCCTTTAGATAGTACTTCTTATTGCAGCAGTTTAGGGATGATTTAGAATGACTGAAGGCCAAGAGACTTCCAGCTTCACCTCCTTCCAAGCACCAAGTCTCTTTCAGAGTTGGCAAAACCTACCCAAAAGCACTGCTGGTTAAAAAAACATGAACAGGAAGCTGTGGGTTAAGAAGCCCTCTAAATTGGATGAGTTTATAATCAGGAGTGGAGGCAAGTTTAGTAAGACTCCAACATTACAGCCATTTTGGTCACAGATGGGCAGATAACTTTGGCTTAAGAAAACTATCTTTCAGACCTCTTCTAAACTTTTCTCATTGTCAATAAGGAGTAATCATTTTACAGAGATTGAACCTAAGCCAGCCTTCATTTAGATCTTTACTAAAACTAATTAAATGACATTTTTTTCAGGTTCCACAAACATGAGATGGTGAACTGAGCACGATGAACACCACAGTGTTGGCCTAGAGTACCATCTCCTCCAATATTTCATAAGGAAAGGACAACAAATTTTGACTTGGTTTCACAAGAGGAGTTTCTGCAGACATGAAACACAAGAACATCTGTTTTGTTACTTATAATTTTCTACTTGTTAATAAGTCTTTTATATCTCAACGGAGATCTTAAGAACTCTAGTCATATATTTTGTTTACAAGTGTTTCAAATATAACACACATTTGAAATGAAGAATTACTATTTGTTAAACAATGAATTGTTTGATGATAGCAGGTAAAAAGGTTTTCCCTCTAGCCACTAGTGTATATTAAAATATGAAAAGCACCTTAGGACAAGGTCCCAGTAACATGTTTGAAATGTGCCCACATGTAATTGCAAGCACTGCAGTTGTGAAAGATCACCTTTTACTATGATAGCTGCAGCCAAAGGAAAAAAGTGGTGCTGCTCTTTAAAGACATCAGTGAGTCACCAAAGACCAGATCCCACAGATGAACACAGGGGCCCTGAAAAGATTCAGCAGATGTCAAAGAGCTGCACAGTCCCGCGGGATGGCAAACGTGGGGGAGCTGCAATGGCCTACTCTGTACCAAGGGGGATGGCTGCTTCTCCCAAGGGAAATGTGAGGAAGGGAATTCTCCAACAGGGAATTCTTTTAGAGATGTCCTCGCTCTCAGCTGGGAAGCAGCAGGGAGTGGATGGGGCCAGCTGCTGAAATGGGCCCGCTGCAGAGTGTACATAACAAACAGGGTATGAGTAATACGTACTGTTTGACCAGACCTACCCTGCTTACTCAGTTGTTCTCATCCTGAAGCAATCTCTAGAATCAAGCTGTGAACAGGGAGAGGTGAATTTCTTTCTAATTATGAAAATGTCTCAGGGAAAGGTATTCTTACCAAGGCATGCTAAGACTTAGAGAACTCCAACTACATTCCCCAGCCCCTTACTAAGTATTAAAAATAGTGAAGAGAAACTGAGCCTGATAGTGCTGTACCTTAAAAAGTTTACCAAATGGGACTCATTAACTTTCAGAATCTCTTTTTTAAAAGGAGCATTACATACGTGTGCAGGTTGTTCCATTGTCTCTGTAACCTTCTTTACATTTGCATTTGTAGGATCCCGGAGTATTGTAACAGTGTGAAAAACTACCACAGTGATGGTGGCCAAGGAAACATTCATCTATATCTGCAACACAGATTTACATTAAAAAACAAATTTGCTTCAATGAAACTTGACTTTCTGCTTATCTTGCTAAACCACAAATGTTATTATGATTATTTAAAAAAAACAAAACAAAACAAAAAAAAAAAAACAAACAACCACAACTGAATTGCCAGTGGGGAAAAAGAAGGTAGACAATCACAAATAAGGTGGTGATACAAACATTAGGGTAAAAGAGACTATTGGGCAACTTTTGTATTGCTCAGATTATACCTGAAGCATCAGCTTCAGATGTGCCGTGGGGTAGATTGAAGTTGAGACCATGAAGATCACAATTTTAATTTCCACTTCTTACAGGTGACATAATAAGAAAAGAAAAACAGTGTAGGAATATACGTGTTCTTAATCACACAGATATTAAACTCGTTTTTCTCCATAAAATGCTTCCTATATTATACATTGGTATAGATGTTTCTACATCAAGTAGAAACTGCTTGAAACTTCTTGTCTAGCATTTCTATGTTTGTTGTTAGTGATGCAAGCAAAAATCTCCAAATTCCAGTGCTCTGCATAGAAATGTCTCTGAAAAAATAATATGGTTAAACAAACATAAATCAATATGTCCACATGATCATTTTTTTAGTGAAAGAATCAGAACCAGTTGAGACCTTGTGAAATTAAGGCAGCGGGACCTGGGAATATCTTTGTGGAAGGGTATACATCAGCTGCATTCCAGTCTCATATCCAAACAAAGGTTATTTCCCAGCTCCTGCCTTTTCCCCACCTGTCTTCAGGGAAAGGAAAGCTGGGCAGTCTGGGTTGGAAGTAGCTGGGGTGTGCACATTTTCTTATCTTGCATCTTGGGGCATGCCATGGAGCACACTGGTGTTACAGCTCAGACACAGCCTAAGCTCATGCACTGCTCCACGCCTACAACTGCCTGTGCACAGTGAACCCTGCAGGGACAAAGGCTTTGGAAAGGAATTCCAGGGATCATCAGCTCTGCTCTCCCACACAAGAACCAGCTACAAGAATGTGGGCCAAATATATGCTTTCTCTGTCACAGTCTATTTCTATAACCCCCCCTTTCTTAAAATACTGATGCAGTGTAAAACAACCTGCATCAATATTTCAGCCACAATAAATAAACACTCCTCTTTAAACCATTAATTTCATTTTAGAATATGCAGCTCTATTACATGCATGTAAGAAATAACTTGTTGTTACCATGGCATTGGTATTTGCCTCCAATGTATATCAAATCAAAGCCTTGATGACACCTGCAAATGTAGCTTCCAAAAGTATTGACACAGTGCCTAAATCGTGGACACATAACTCTCCCAGTAGCACATTCATCAATATCTGTGGAAACAAAGGGTGTGTGTTATCCTTCATAGCAGTTAAAATACAATCTATGCTGTCTAAATTAAACGGATTTCATGTAATGGAAAGCTAAAGAATAGCCAAAGTATTTTTCATAGGGTCCCTTTGTCAGCCAGCAGTAATACTTGAGCACATCTTCTGGCTGTACCATCTCAGTTCAGCTCTTGGTCACACACCCATATTTTTATGTCTCCTGTACCAGGAGCCTTTCCAAATGCTGCACAGACGCACTGGCATAACAAGCACCTATAACTGAATTTGGAATGCTTGCTCTGTGCTCTTGCCATCTTGGTACCCCCTTCCCCTTGGAGAGGAGACATTCTCTAATTCCCCATAGAATGCATGACAGCTTTCTCAAGCCCTCAAAGCACTCATCCTTGAGACTAACAGTATTTGTCTGAAGAAAATCTATTTAATGCTATTTGTATAACTTTGTTTTGTCCCAATAAGACCTGCCTGGTTATAAACACAGCACCTGGATTTACAGGCAAGGAACAATAATTATAACTACCCCAGTAATTCTTTTTCTGAAGCACACCTGAAATATAGTTCCTGTAGCACAGGTCATATGTACAATATTCAAAGGACATCACCATGCAGTTGGAAGTGGTTTGTTTTCTTAAAATCTCAGGTGTCCCTAATCCATGACCTGCCCTTTGAGCCTATCAGGATATCTTCCTCTGTTCAGGACTTGCTCTAAACAAAGAGAGTTCCAGCTAATGCTAGGGCTGCAGTATTTCTGCCTCTCCTACCAGTTAGTTGCCACAGGCCAAATGCTTTTTGAGTACCTGATCTTTTCAATCTCTTACACTGTGCAGTGCCTGCGCTGTAACTGAGCCCTCTTTCACAGGGAAGTTGGTTACCTAAGTGACCTTAAGATACCTCTGAGGTGCTGAGATACATGGCTCCCATTTGCCCTGCCAGGGGTTCCCAGCAGGACCCAAAGCAGTGCTGCTGCTCTTCATGTTGACTAACAAGATGCAAATGCCCAGAGAGCAGCTGTTGTTCACACAGTGCTGCTTTCACTGCCTGGGAAACTCTCAGAAGAGGTCAGGCTGACACAAAAAAGCTGCTTGCACTACCATTTACTCTGTAGTCCTTGGGCACTGAGCTGAAGCCTGCTGAGTGCTTGAACACTAATTCTTCTCTGAGGTAGAGACCTGCCATGCACGGCTGCCTCTGACACATGCAGATCCTGATGTTTCTTGGTTATCTACAGGGCACAGTTCAAGCCTTTACTCCGCAACTCTGTCAGGCTCTTGATCTATGGGAAAGCAAGGTTTCGATCTCCATGCAATTCTTTTCCCAAAAGGAGCACTTCAGTTGCAGATGTCAAGAGTGCAAAACAAAGCCAAGTGATTGATGTCCTGCTGCTTGTGAAAGATGCCTGAACACGGCAAAGAGAAGTCTGAGTGTCTGGTACCACACAGAAAAAAGTGTTACCACAAAGCTGCTGGTTAGTGAGGGCAGCCACATGAGGCGGGGGATATTTAGTTTTAAATTCTCCAAGCTGTGTTTCCCACAGACAAAAGAAGTGACCTAGAACCATGCATTACTGGCCAGATGGGTTCTCCCAGTAGCTCCTGCTGGCACTGTCCCACTCTACGTGAAGAATTACTGAGGAGGGATTCAACTCTTCAGCTCCCATACTCCTGGCCCATCAGACTGTTCTGACCTAGCAGCAATCCACCACTCTCCATGAAGAGGACTGCTGGAATGGTGTGGTAAAGGCCTGAATGAGAAGGAAAACAAGGCCAATATTGGGCACCTCTCCACATGCCTGAATCTTCCTATAAATCTCTCTTGATTTGAATCTATCGTTCACATTTGGGGCTTTGAGTATATTAGTAAGTTTTACAAACTCTACCACATTCCTCAGTGTAATTTAATTTACAAGTCACAGTTTTCTACCCTTTATTAAAATATTCTTTCAAGGCTGCAAATTTCAGACTCTTGATTACTGATAATTGTGTTCTTTGTTGGTTTTGATTGCTTTTTTTAATCTTTAAACAACAACTTCAAAAAGTAGTTCAATAAGAAAAAGATTAGCTACGGAATATACCTCAGAATGGCATGGGTTATGATCTTTAAAACCTAATATAGCATGTCCTGCTCTTCCCTCTGTACACATTCACATGAGGCAAGCAGTATGTTAGGCGATGACAACAGCATAGTGGTATTGTTTAATTTTCTAGGCAGTTACACCTCTTAAAGATACAGGACTGAACTGCTAATCAATACACTGTTGAAAACTGACACAAAAATAATGGGAAGATATAGCAGTCTTCCATATGCATTTCCTGAGATATGCATGGGTGCTCATTACAGTGGGGGAAACCACTTGTTGATCATTAGGTAGAAGATGATGTGCAAGTGCTTATGATTAGTTTTCTGCTGGTCTCAAATAGCACAGCGACTGTGGCTTCTTTCAAGTCAATTCGCACCTGAACCAAATGGTGTAGTGTTGTTTCTCTTTGCCTGCTGTAACATGCTGTGGTTCCTATGAAAAGCAGGGATGAAGGGGTGATTTGTATTCCCATCTCAGCGCCAGGGAGCTGCTTCAAAGGCACATGTAATGCAGACAGCACCTAATGAGTGTGATGCTTAAGTGCTCAACAGAGAAGCAGAATTACAGTCTTGTTTCTCTCTTGCTGTATGACCATATTACCAAGTCAAGCACAAAACAACTATGAGACAGATTTAAAAATAGTATGATTAAGTTTACAATGCCATATTTTCAAGTTCTGATACACAGAAAGAGGAAAGAAATTATTTTATAGTGAAAAATCTCTATTTTCAGTCCTCAAATAATGTCATACCCTCTGAAGCTGAAATGTGTATACTGCTAATTTCATTAAATGAAAATCCTAATCCAAAAATCTGGCAACACTGGTTGATTTACCAATTCAAGTGTCATTAATCAATTAGTTAGTTGTTTGATCCACATTTTCACTGAATACTTTGCTGATTTATTTTTCACTTTGTTGTCATTTAGTTTATATGATTTACCTTCATAGCCAAATTGGTGGCTCTTTACTGATTGTCTGGAAAGAACATTTTAACAAGCATGATCAGCATGGGTTAAACTAAGAATAGAATAGTGCCTAGAGGAATTTCCACCTGTGCTAAAAATAATCATTATGTTCCCAGCTGTCCTTCAAACTCTCTTCAAACAAGGATTTCATGATCTGTAGCCAATTCATGATCTTGTAGCTCAATTTTCATCATCTACGCTTCTGTTTGTACTGCAGCATTATCCAGACCCTTGCTGGAGCTAACGACCACCCCAACAGTGATGGACTTGTACACATGTGAGGAAAAGGCACAACCCTAGTCCCAAATAACTTCAATTCTTGGAATTATTTAGTACAAATTAAACTTGATAAAGAAATGGCACAAAAAGAGTGCTTGTCACAATCACTTCATACCAATAAAGGGGAGTACATTCTGTTATGATGTGGAAAGAACAAACATCTCCTGCTGTAACTATTTTGCCTGTATTATATAAGCCTGCTCTGAAATTTTTGTGAAAATTTTAGAAATATGTTATGAGATCAGTCTGAATGATGCACACCCAAATGAAATGTGGGTACACAGTTCTTCACCTTTTCGGGGAAAAAAGTGGATTTCTGAAAACTACACCGAAGAACTGAAAGAGCTTCATATGACTGGTTTGAGTGCCAGTCTTTGGCATTAAAATACACTTTGTTTATCTCAAAGTATGAAGTTTGCCGGAATATAAAAATGCATACTAGGAGAATGTTGCAAGCATTTTTTTCTACAAATTTATCTACTTGGCACAACTTCCTTGAATTTGCACTTAAAAATCACTCAGCTCACTATGAGATGACACAATTATCTTCCAAAGACCTCTGTCTGCCATGATGTCCACAGTGAGATTAATCACAATTTAATCCCTTCAGCATATAACAACGGTGTTTTTTCTCCTGTTCTTTCCATTCTTTTCCATACATAAACATGTCAATGATGCACTTTACAAAGCCTCCAACTTAGTGCAGAGCCTGCTCTTCACATCAGATGATCTAAAATCTGTCCCCTTCTCTACCAACAAATTCTTGGCCAGCATGGATTAGGCACTTGGAGAACCACATCCTCTGTGGACAGTCAAGATACCCAAATGGATGACTAGGACAACAATATTTTCTTGCATTCTTTCAGTGTTGTTACTGGCTATGGAACTGTAGCACAGCATAGGATATAAAAAATAAAACCACTAGAGCATCATATCCACTCAGGATGTAGAGTTAATGACTAATAAAATCACACGTCACACTGTTCTTTGGACCACAGTAGAGTCTGATTAACCATAAGCACCTTTTCCATGTTCACAAACATGGAAACAAAACATTTCACTTTTATACACTCTGGGTTCCTGAGCTTATTTTAACCAGGAGTTGTCCCAGTATGGAAGAAAGACGGTAGATTCAACCCAAATAATACTGGGAGCACGCACAGACCTCTGCATTATCCCACTATAATCTCCATAATTTGTACAAATTGTAGCCCTGAGCTAGGCACAATCTTGTTGGCTGTGAGGGAGAGCTGACCTCCCCATTCCCTTTTTTATGCAGGCAGGTATTTTGGCATCTTTGTTAGCAGCAGTTTAAAATGACCCAGTAGCAGGAATGGTAAGGGCCAAGGGCTTGGATACCAAGCAGTCTGTATGGACTTTAGGCAGATAAAGAAACTTGCAGGACTGAAGGAAAACACTGGTGATCTCTGACACAGACCACCCGAGAGCACCTGAGCAGCATGCCTCATTACAGTTCTCATTCCCAACATCTTCAAACTGCATGTGCAATGCATCCTAAGCATGTCTGAAACTCTCTTGAACTCCATTCAGTGTAAGGACAAAAACATCTTGGAGGAAAAAAAAAAAAGTATATTTGATCACCTACCTACACAAGTCCTGCCATCAGGCCCGAGCTGCAGCCCTGGAGAAGGACAGCGGCAGCGCACTTCCCCTTTCAGCACATCACAGCCATACTGACAATTTGCCATCAAGCAAGAAAGGGCATCTAGAGAAAAATGATTGAACATATTTAGATAAGGGCTCTGATCAGTACTAGAAAATGACTGAAAACTTTGGAGAATTAAGATGACACATAATTATGATAGAAGTGGGAAACTGCTTGTTGAATTTGACAGGTATCCATTCAGGCTTCAAAGAGCAAATCATCTGCTAGTAAAAATTTTCTTCCCACAAACTACATCTCCAAGGAAAAAGGAAAAAAAAAAAAAAAAGAAAGAAAGAAAACCACCACAATTGTATCAATCCATGTCATAGAACACAGTTCCCATGATGAACATAAAGCCCAGTATGTATCAAACTCTCACGGACAGTACTGCCATTTTAAAATAGAAGCACCTCTCATAAAATGGTAATTTCCCTCCCCTTCCCTCTGTCCAGGCATTCAAAATAACCACTTTCATGAGAGCAAGTAGGAACCTGATCTCCAGAGAGATGACAGTACAATTTTATACCAGTCAAACAACCAACATCTGCAGCATTAAAGATTTTACATTCATAAGGCCATAATACAGCAGAACTGCAGGTGCCTAGCTGCAATGAAAACTGCAGGCACTTGCCCTTGAAGGCCAATTAACAGTGATTTACAGCCCTGAAGAATGCTTCTGGGGAAACTTGTAATAAAACTAATAAAATCAAAATAATTGCTCTTGGGTTTTTTCAGCCCAATTTTACTAGGAAAAAAAAAAAAGAAGCTCGTCTTGTGCAACTGCCTGATTTCCAGGAAGATTAACCTTTTACTTTGGAACTCTTCTTCCTTTCATGAAGTTTTCCTAGGAAAACTGGAGCAGAGATTTTGAGGAGCTTGAGAAAAAGCAAGCAACAAGCCTTGCCGTACTCGAGCACGTTCCATCTGGCATAAGCATGTAGCCGTTCAGACAGTAGCACTTGTAGCTGCCGTAGGTATTCATACACCGGTGTTTGCACGGCCGTGGCTTTAGTCCACACTCATTCAGATCTGAAAGGAAGGGTACAAGGGAAGAGGGTGGGAAAAGAAAACATACAAAGCATGCGTGACAAAACTACCAGCTCAAGTTGCTGGAGAAAGAAGGAAAAATAAGGCAATTAGATTTTTATATGCAGTTCAGCTGATAGCAAGTGTCCAGGACATTCTGCACGAAGCACTGTTCATCCCTCCTGCCAAGGGGCTTATTTTCTTTGGTTTCACAGATATCTTTTCAGAAATGACAGTATTAGTATTAGATGAAGGGCCAACCATATCACTGGGCAACACACAAGCTCAGCCTGCCCACATCTTGCCACTACTCACGTTGATGCCATGTCCAGGAGCAGCCAGCACTCTGGAGGAGGAGGAGGAGGAAGAAAGCAAATGTCACTATCAGAATCACTGATGGTGATTGCAGACTAATTCAGTGATGCACTGTCATGCTTCAAAATTAGTTGCAGAGGAAGGTAGGAAAGCTGATGCTAAACTACTTTAAACAACCTCACAGAGAAAATGTATTACTTACTATCTAAAAAATACTGAAAAAAAAAATCTGACATCAGTTATATTTGTCAAGAGCTGTTCATGAAGATCTGTATTTCAGATTTACAATTTAATACAGAGTTCATTAACTAAACTGAAAATATTCAGCCTACAATTTCCATATTAGTAGACAGGGCTTCAAAAAAGAAGTAAAGGTTGAATGATTTCCTTCAGCATATTCTTCCAAGAATATGTGTTGATTTTATCAGAGTAAACCAGACTAATTTGTTATTTAGTTATTTGTATAGTGATGAACAAAGATGACAATAAAGGCTGAAAATAATGAATCTATTCACAAATCCAGCCAGCGAGTACTTAAAAAACTGAATTACCAGCTCTCATCTCTAATATTGCACAATGCTGTCTGGAGGTCTGTCACAGAAGAATTGCCATTAATTCCAGAGCTTTTCGAAGAGCCCTCTCCCACTGTTAAGCACCATCTCATCAAGGGTTACTCCCTAATCCATGTAGAAGAAAAGCAAGCCTACCATGTGGAAGACCCACACAGACAGTAACCACATCATAAAATACCTGAGGAGGTGACACGTCTTTTCTGTGGACTAGAGATGGAGGCTCAGGGTTAAGATGTTAAAACAGAAAGATAAATTTACCTCTGGTTAGAATAGTCAGCAATTCATTGATTGCTTTTCAAACTAAAGTAGAAAACAGGGTCTACATAGCAAATGGAGTGAGAAAAGTTACCTTCACTGCAGAGAAGAAATTAGAGAAAAGATTGCTTCTAGACAACTACACCTGGAATTTTTCAAGTTTCTAATGTTTGGATTTTAAATTAACCCTGAAACACTGTGATCACTAAATTTTAGAGAGCAAAATTCATCATCCTATTCTTTTCAGGTCAAAATATTTTTAAAGGGCATTCTAAAACTGAGAAATACTTTCTATTTCATTTTGACTGATAAAACACAGAGCCAACAAGACAAAAATAAATGTATCAGACTACAAGTCACTGATGTAACCCAAAATCAGGCACAAGGATGTTATCTGTTATGTCACTGCTATTGCTGAGAGCTCCTAACAGTGTTTATGTGTATCATAAAATCTGTTGTCTTCTGACTTTGTTTTCATCTTCATAGAGTCAAGGAATAGCAAGCATCATGCAGACAGGTATTTGCCCTTCCCCACAACCCTTCCCCTAACTGATGGATATGACCTATTTTACTTCATTTTCCAAAGCCTCAGGAGGATCACCAAGTTTAGGGGTAAGAATACTTCCTGCTCCCCTCTTCTGCAAGAGAACAGTGGCAAGGCATTTAATTTTCCCCTTCTTCCTGTGAAAGGCTGACCATGTCTCCAGGAAACCTGATGGGGAATACTTGCTCCTCAAGTAATGAGGAAGATCAGGTGAGCATAAAGCAGAACTTCAGTGAGGAAAAGTTGCCGAAATAAAGGCTACACCTAAAACAATGAGTGATGACCATCTCTGCAGTCTTCCTGTGGATAATGCGCTGCAGAAAGAGCTCTCCTTTTCAACTCTCACTCTTTGGGAGCTGGAAAACATTTCAGAGGTTGCTAGAACATACTTCTCCCAAGAGGAACCAATCCCCCAATCACAAGAACGCACCTGCTGGGTCTGAGAGAAGCAGCTGTAGAAGAATGTAGAAGAAGTTAGTCCTGTGGAAGCAGATCTTCCACAGGATAGTGCCTAGGCCAAATGGAAATGCAGAGGGTCATTATGTTAGAGGGGAAGGACAAGTAAGTTTTCATCATGAAAACTTTGGAGTAAAAAAAGCTTTGCAGAAAAATGTTCAATAATAAGCAGATGAAAGCTCACATTTTGGAAGGCAAACTTCTCTTGGCAGCACAAAAAAAAAAAAAAGTTGATGTTTTTCCTCCTTTCTTTTGTAGAATATACTACAAGTGGGCAGCTCCTGATAGGAACTGTAACAGCATGAACATATTTATTACACACACAATGTGTCTGTTAAAAAAGTCATTGTTAAATTCAAAAACCCTGCTAGAATTTTATTTCAATTCATAAATGTATCCCCAAGGAGCCCACACTATTGAATATACTGAGGTTCACTGGCAACCATAACTTTGAGATGTAAAGTAAGAGAAAGTAAAAAGTAAGAAAAATAAAGCTGTCTAAGTCTAAAGTATCTGTATTCCTCCTATTTTGTACAAAAAGCATCACATAACAAAATAAATGCATAACAGAGCTAAGTATAAAGTACTGTACTAGAAGTGGGAACAGAATAAAGAAGGGTAACATGGAAATTTAGTTGACAGTGCAGGATTTTAACAGTGCCTTGTGTTAATTTCTAGCACTTAAATCTCACTGCAATTCAGCCCCCAGATTTAGATACTCCTGGAGTCTTAAGAACTGTCTAGCACTTACTTCCAGAGTTACAACCACAGACTCAAAGTTGAAAATCATAAGAATTTGTGACTGCCCTCAGTTTACCATCTTGCATAAAGCATAGATTACATTATGAGCCTTAAATAATTGGATCTTTCTATAGGACTCTGAATTATACACCACCATTTGGTACAAAATATTCTTAGTACAGAAGTGAAATCTCTGGTACTGAGAAACAGACAGCTATTAGTAACATGCTCTGAGAATAACCTCATATTAAAGAGCAGGCGCAACCAACTGTGTTATGATATCATATCAGATGCTTTCTATTTGTGGAATTTTGCCTAAATTACTTTTATTGCTTTCATTTCATTACATTTCTATCTATGAACAAATGCTGAAAGACTTCTTTGATTCATTTCTTAAAAAACATGCTGAAAGTAAAATGCCAGTGCCTTGAAAAAGTAAGAATTTTTAACTTTGGTTGATGTAACAGAAACCTGAGGTCACCAGACAGCAAAAACAGGCTGTTAGCACAACTCCACTAAATCTGAATCTCATGTGTCATTGGTTTTCACTTTTGTCTTTGAAACTGGCTATTGAGAGAAAGATGTTTTCAACCTTATGGAGTCAGGAGAACATGTCCTGTCAGCACTATGGCTGCTTAAGAGAAATGCCAGCCTGCAAACATATTGGATGTGTTAGAGCATCCTGCTCAGCCCATCTGATTTTCCCCAAAATGCAACTTCTCTTCTTTTCAGCAGTGCAGACAGGCACAAACCCAGAAGGCTCATGACAAGCACCACTCTTCCCTTGGAGGCATACTGTACCATTACTGGCAGGTCCTACTGGTTCTCCATATCTCCTGTAGGAAGATGCTGACAGCTCCCTTGATCCACCTCCACGCACCCACCATCCGTAACAGTGTACTTCCCTAAGGAGGTCCGGATGTACTGCACATGGACAGGCGAGCACTGGAGCATTCCTGCTATTTATGTACTCTTATCTCTCTGTGTGTTTCTTGTTCCTTAACTAAGGTCTACTTTTCAAGAACATTCAAGAACAGGCTCAGGCAAATGTCAGCAGTCAAAAAAATCAGCTATAGCAACATTGAAGAAATGCTAGTTACTTATCAACTGTGTATTTCAAGCAACATCTGTAAAGACATCTCAGTTTAAAAGTCTATGCATCAAAAGAGGAAATAGGAAAACAGCAGAAGTTGCCTCAAAAAAATTTGAAAGCTAAAATGTATAAACTCAAAGGATAATAAAAATAACATTTTTACATCATTTTTTGTTTTAGTAAAATATTATCATTTCTTTCAGTCACTTCTAATCTCACATTTAAAATATAATGTGTAAAACCATTAAAAAGTTTATCAAATCCCTTTAATTTCTTTGTGGGGATGCCCACTCACTCCTGCACTTGAGAATTTAGTTGTTCGGCCATTTAATTTCCCACATTGTCTACAATAGTACAGTCAATGCAAAACCAGAATTCTTAATTTCAAAATAACATAGGACAGTACTGTACATAAAAACAGACTGACAGTTTTGAGCACTATGGAAAGCAGATTCATTACAAACACAGGCTGCTGAGTACAAGTATTTTATCTTTAAAGAAATGAAAAGAAAATGTGAGTGCAAGCAAGGGACAAAAGTGCCTTTTGCTGGCAAATCTGGATGTAACTTCTTTGACTGCTGTGTGGCACCACACATGATCTTGGACCAACTTCAGTGCACACCTAACAATGGGGCAGTTATCCTGAGAAGATGCAATACACACTGCTCTTTTCTTTTAATTAGCTTCTGCAGACTCCAGCACTCAGACTTTTTCCTGCCTTTTTCTGCCTATTGGCTAACTTGGATCAGGCAACACAGAAGTCAAATATTCAATACCTCATTTACTCAACTTTGAAAATAGAAAACCAGGGACCAGAAAGCAAATACAAAAACTAAGCTGTTATCATCATCCTATAAAGAGTAGATCAGCTTTCATTTCCAGCAACTGCTATCACAATACCATGTCAAACTCATGAGAGATTTGTATCACCCGAAGATAGTTTTGTTCACATCATTTAGTCTGATTCATCAACAACTGCCAAATGCAGAAGTTAACACCCTCATTTTCTTCAACTTCCAGCTTTATCTAAATCAGTTTTGTCTTTATCTAACCTGATAAACAATTTCCATTGCTCTCACTTTACAAAGAGTAGGCTCTGAAAGAAGAGCAGAGGGAAGAAAAAAAATGTGTAACCATGAGTATGGTGGAGAGTCAAAACTTTTCAGAATCCAGGCACAAGGCATCAAGGATATACAATCAGGTTTTTGCTCTGCATGCTAATGGCACTGCAGGTTCAGCTTTCCCATCACTGCCATCAATCTATTAGCCTCCACCCCCTTTGCAAGAAGTTGCTTTATTGTCTGAAGCTGTGCAGGTAGAAGGATCACACCAACCTGAAACACAGGAGCACCTCACCCCTTGACACTACAGAAGAGATGTAAAGCTTGTTTATCAAACCTTGTACTCAAAGGACACCTTTTACCAAGAACCTGAGCATACTTTACAGCCCAGCACCACTCACACATCCTAGAAAGACTTCCATCTCTGCAAGAGAACTCCAACTTTTTTTTCTGCCAACGCCATTACTTTCTGTTATTATTCTACAACAGAAATGAGTAAGATGGGCCACAGAATGAACAGGACAGGTGCTATATTAAGGTAGTAAGTAAATAGTTTAGTTCAAGACTGCAGGCTCCATTCTTTTAATATTGTTAAAGCAATTAGTTCATATAAAAACTCCTACATGTACACATAACAACTGTTAGTTCACTGCACTGTTTTCTAAAAATATTCTTGACTGACTAAAGCATGTATAGAATAAAATCATAACAACCCATCCTTTAAAGTGTCAGCCCAGAGTAAGGGGAAAAGATGACAGGTAAGAGATGATGGAAAACTTACAAGAAAACTGAAAAACACAAGATTCGTTTCCACATCAGTTCAGGCAGGATTACTAAATCTGAAAATAAATATGTATCTATTGCTAAAGAAAATAACTCACTCTAAAAATCAATATGTCATAGGAAAGTTAGCAAAAATCAGGGTATGTTTTTGAAAAACAAAACAGTTGTAAATATCACACTTTTCCACCCTACTTCCTCAGCACTCAGAAAATGCATGAACTTTTCCTGTAGGCTGAGACAATTGAAAAAGAAAACAGTGATATATCTTTGTTTGTATGTTTGATGCTTAGCCATCAAAATCTAATAAATCATATATTACAATTCTGTTTTGTACTCTATGATATTTATATCATGACATGATTTAGAAGTCATTTTAGTAGGAAAAAAACCCCAATGAAACTATATTGATAATTCAGTAAAAGAACACAGTCTTTATACAAACTCTTTGGCATGTAGTACAGTTTATTGCTGCCTAGTTAGTTAGCATTAGAAAAACAAAAATGAGAATTTATGAATTATGGGGCTTTTTAATTAAACAAATACTATTTCACTATCCAAACCTGCATATTTTGACTTTATAAAACAGCAATCTTAATCACAAGATTAAAAAATTTGTTTCAGATTCAGGAGAGCATGTAAATACATACTATATACTATTCTCATTGGTTTCAGCTGAACAAAAGCCATTTTTCCCTCTATCATCCCACTGCAGATGTCAGTCCAAATCAGAATAGCTACAGCAGTAACAGACCTGGTATATGAGTTCATTACCCTATAAACACAGGTGACACACAGAGCATTGCAGCAGAGGGTAGAAGGATCAACAGCACTTCCACGACTTCAAAAATAAATTCTTTCTTACCTTGGTTGCAGGTTTTTCCGGTGTATCCTCCATGGCACTTACACTTGTTTGGCCCAATGCATTCCCCGTGTTTGCATCCTGGCTGACATATAGCTGCAAATAGAGGAATAGTCATTATTTTTCCCCTTTAGTCACACCTGACACCACTTTACTTTGAAACAAATGGCAACAACCTAATAGTACTGCTTATGTTCCTCCCTTCAGCAACATTAGGGAAGCTCAAATATCACTGTTAAACATCAGGTGCACTTTCAAAACAACCACCACCCCAACACTTGCAGGAAGAGGGAGATACTTATTAGTAGTCTGGTTTTGTACAACACTACATCGTGCTGTTTCTGGGATATTAAATCCTTTTAACACCTAATCAGCAGGCAGGCACTGTGCCTTCACCTGCTCTAGGCATGTACATTTTATGATACATGACATTAAATTTGACAAACCTGGAATATTCCCCATCTATACAGAAAATGTGCAAATCAGTGTCACAGGCATCATAAGAAGGCATTGTGCAGTTATTAGTAGGCAGTAGCAGAGATCCCAGAATTCACTGCCTTCCTCTACGGCTACAACACAATGCTCTTTACCCCCTTATTGAGCACCATTTTGGCTGAATCTCTCCCTTTTGGATGCTTGGATTCTGGTATAGGAATTACCTTTTTTTAAAATTTTCTCTCTTCTGTTTTGGAGGGAAAAAGGACTGGGCAAAAGCAACACTGACTGCAATATGCTGCTTTATCACTGCACACATCCAAGTCACTTCCCTGAACATTTCAAGCATTTATTATCTACCCTCAGAAGTTAGGGTCTGTTCTGCTTCCAGAGTCAAATAAGCACAGAACTCCAAGAAATAATAGTTGGGAAGCCATTTTTTGGTACCTCTCTCAATATAACACAAACAAAATTCATAAAATAAAGTTTTAGAACTTCAATAACAACAAAAATAAAACACTGCTTTTGAAGAAATATAAGAATTCATGCACAAATTTCGTTCTACTGATGTAGGATTAGCTAACAGGAATATTTTCAGAGTGCAATGAATCCTGCAAAGCTCCAGAAACCATTTGACAGATGAAAATTTTAAACATTTCCAAGTTCTTTTTATTAGAAAAGTTTTTCCATTACTAAACATGATGTTTCAACCTACTGAAAAAAACTGACGTATTTACTATGCTCTAAAATATTGTTTATCATTATATGATAAAATGCAGATGCAAAATTCTGGTAAGCTCACTGTTTAAGCAAGATAGACACAAAACAGACAGAAATCAGAGGGTGGCATAACTTGAATAGCCTGTAATCAGGATTTATCTATTTACCCTGGCTTTAAGTTAATTTTATAAAGTAACAGTATCGTTTGGAATTTGCAAAGTAACTAACTAGATCCAGCTGTCATATTAATTAATCTGAAAACAGGCTGTATCATAAATCTGGATGTATTAAGGTTGTAATTTAACAGAAATCTACCAGACCACACTCAAAAATGCAGCTTGCATTCTAGCCAAGCTGTTCAACAGGGTTGAGTTACACAAAATTAATACAGAAAAGGGATTAGTTTTGGTTGTGGAAGAACTATGAAAATGTATCTCTGATGTTGTAAAATCTTTTCCCTAAGATTCAAAGCACCCAGAATTAGCAATTTCTGCAAATACATCCAGAAAAGCAACTGTTAGGATAGAAGGGGTTTGCTTCAGTTTTAGGACTGCATTTGCCCTTTCTTATCAGGCACTTTTTGTTGTTGTTGTTTAAACATAGTATGTACATGTAAATAGTGATATATCCTGAGAATATATAGCCTTGTTTTAAATCTACAGCACTGCCCTTGACAGATCTTTCCAATATGATGGTGAAGTCCCTTTCAAAAAAGCTGTGTTAAGGAATATCTTAAAAGGCAACAGAAAAGGATGTTTCTAGTTAATGCAATATATATATCTTTTCTGCAATAAACACTGTCCAGAAACACCTCTCACTGAAAGTGTAAGGGGAAAGAGGCTTCTTGGACTACTAAAATGTGTGTTTCAAAAAGTATGCTATGCCCTTGGGTAATGGACAGATCTGACTGAAGAGCAACTGGTACATCAAGAGAAACTTCTAAAATATTGCACCTGGAAGCAAATACTGCTTTTCTAATCACTATGATCATAAATAGAAAAAAAAAAAGTATCTTCTCTGCGCAAGAGCTTGTTTATACACTGAGACTCTTATCTTCCTGACATCATAGACTCAAGTCTAATTAGCGCTGATGGTGGCAAGATGAAAACTATGAGACCAACTTCAAAGTCACTAGGGAAAAAGGAAAGATGTGATCTAAGCTACAGCAGAGAAAAAGAAATTACTACAAATGTTTTTGAAAGCTTCCATTAAATTTCAACTGTACTTCAGAGAAGATCCATATTGTGAAGTGGAATACACTTATTTAAAGACCTTTTTAAAACACACAAAGTACCATGGGATCAGCTTGGTGTAAAGTATAACAGTCCAGTGGCTGAACTTGGGGCAACTTCAGTTTAGCCAACTTTAAAGTCTTTGTCCTTCTCTCAGTGCATAGATTATACATTAGCCGCAGCTCAGATAGAGGAAAAAAATCTCATACTTTAAAAAAAAAAGGTTTATAAAATTCAGTAATGAAATAAATGTGATTTTAATTTCATTTAGAAATTAAAATGTTTCCTCTAATTCAAAAGATCAAATATGTTCGTACTGGGAATCAGATGTTTTGCGTAATTCTCTCAGTTAACCAAGTAGGTCATATATCATAATGAACAAAAATTATGTACTAACATTTATTTAAAACAAATAATATACAGCTTCTACAGATTTGAAACATGCAACACAGGCCATGTTATTACATCAAGGAATTGGATCTATGGGATCCACAAGAAAAGTCCAATACATCTCAACAAACATAGCTCTACACTATGCAGGATATAATGTCTTGCATGGCACAGGTGGGTAACTGCTAATCTCAAGATATAACTAAGAAATCACACCAGAGTTATGTCTCCTTTCTGTTTTTAAAAGTCTGAGTTAAAGGAGATCTCAGCCCCTCAACAGTTTACAGCTCAGGAACCTCTACTACCCCAAGGAGAGCTTCCTAATGATTAGAAAACAGCTATCCATGAAGTCAAAGTCAAAATGCTTTTTTGGTTTTTTTTTGTTTTGTTTTGGGTTTTTTTGTTTTGGTTTGGGGTTTTTTTTGTTGTTGTTTTTTTTTTGGGGTTTTTTTTTTTGTTTTTTTTTTTTTTTTTTTGTTTTTTTTTTTTTTGCACATTAAACAAGTATTTGGAAACCTTTGTTTGCTGCCCAACACTGCACATGAAGAAATCCTGCTTATTAGAATACATTCTCTGCACTTTGGCTACTTAAGCATTATGCATCTTATTTATACACAGCTGAAATTCAATACAATGTTACAACTGAAGAATTCCTATACACAGGAGGAAACCACTTTGCAGTAAGCGCAGCAACATCTGTAGCTCAGCCAACACCACAGATAAATTTCACGGCATTTCCTATGAGGAATCTAGCCACCCTCACAGTCTCGTATATCCCCCCATCAACTTTAATGGGGCCTTGCAGGCTGCCCAGGACCTCAGAATCAGATGGTGTTGGGACAAGTCTGCACGTCTGGCTGTGGCTGCACCAGGGACATCTGATGCCCTCCCCACTGACCCCTACCAGAGTGACCAGCCCCAGAGAGGTAGGCCAGCTCCAGCTCTGCCATCTGCAGACTGCAAATACTCCCTCCCTCCCTGCTCCAAAGGAAGGGCTGCCCCTGCATGGCAGCAGATACAGTGACTCTCAGCAGGTTGTGTTTGAACACTCTCAACGAGATCCAGGTATAAAAATAAGCTTAAGCCTGACTTTCAGCATTTCTTTTAATAGCAGACAACTATTTCAGCTGTTTGGTATGAGTCTGAGCATACACTACATGTGCTGGTGGGACTGTATGTTTTCTTTTAATTTTTCACTCTCCTTGTTTTCTTGCAAAATTCCAGATACAATAAAGCAGAACGCTTTAGTTGCTCTGCTCACACACAGACACAGTTTATCCATTTTTTAAACAGAAGTAGACTTACCAGTAGCAGGGGGAAAAGTCTCCCAATTACTATTTTTTGCATCTTGACAAGCAAAAAAAATTTCTCCGCAACCAAGAAACCATTATTTCCCTCCAATCAACCCACATTTACAATGATTGAAACAAGCCATGACCATGGACTTCAGCCTCTTATGTAATACTTGCTTCCCTACTAGGCAGAAAGGAAATATAGACACTGGAGAGTTACACCAGGCTGAGAAACCACCCTCTTACACATTTAGGGCAACGAAGTACAGAAGACAAGAGTCTGAAGAAGGTTGACAAAAAGAAGCAAAACCTTTCTATTCTATAATAGCAATCATTTTAAACAAAAGTTAAAATTACACTTGTATAGACAAGTGCCACTAAAAATGGGATGGCTAATTTATTTTTGAATCAGTATCAAGACACACCTACCACTTCTCCAAGGAGTTCTCTCTGAAAGCTGCTAAGCTGTACTCCCACTGGGTAGTAGTGTGGACTGAGATAGAAAAAAAATCCTATGAACTGCTGTTTTCATCTTTAGTCAAATGTTGCTTATTTATTATGTCATAGAATAAACTACAACTAAACTTTCATTTTCATTTTGTTGACCAATTCATATGAGAGACATCAGCAAATAAACCCTGAGGTCATGATTATTCATTTCAGTTTGATCATTCTAAATTCTTTTGGGGGGGGCAGATGTGAAGACTTGCTCTGTTTTAGTTCCCATTAACTTCAATGGATTCAAGGAGTTATTCTAAAATCTTTTATTTGGCCATAAATCTAATGGAGTGCCTATTTAAAGGTTGGCAAGAACTACCTTTCTTCTCCACAATAAGGTGACAATTACCACATTTGCAGTCTCAGACAAATTCAACTTCCTGTAAAAATAACACAAGGAATTGAAATGTGAATGAACGGTTTGGGTTTGTGACTGGTTGTTTTGTGGGGTTTTTTTCAAGTGTGGGAGAGAGGAAGAAAGAATTTCTGGTGAAATGTACATGCTGTTAGCATGTGTTATGCTTTGTAAAAGCCAAAAGCCACCAAACTTCCCAGCCAGTGCTTGCTGCTGGTGGTATTTGACTCAAACATTCTGAATTAGTATTTTTTAATTATTGCATAAATACAAAAAATGAACAACAAGTTCAACCAATTCATTAGGGTTCTGTAATGCTGGGGGGTTTAATTTCATCTGTATTTTCTCCCTACCCAGTTCCCTCAGAACTGCTTTGGAAGTACCCCTCAGGCTCTATCAGTTCCTCTGCATTAAGCTATCCACCTTTTGAGGGCAGGGGTGACCAGCACACTGTCCCACTCTATTGCTTCTCATCTAGAATTTTAATGTTAATGACTTCTTTATTTATTACTAGACACTGTTTAGTCCTAACGAGATGGTTACAATATCTGGTTCCTACCTGCCTAACTCCTCCTCTTCATTTGCGGCCAACAACAGAAATCCCTGAGCTTTCTTAGTGGAGTATCTCTGGCAATTTAATTTTTCTTTGGTTTATCCAACACTTCTAGCTACGTCTTTCATCAAAACAGCATTGAATGTAATTCTTACATTCTTTTTCTCTGCTTTGCCTCTTAACTTCCGTTCCTTAGTAGAGGGTTTCATTGACAGAAGTTGCACTCAGAGTCTTTAATTGCTCTTTCTGCATCCCTCCACTGAAAACTGCCTCAAAATGCCAAGCTGCAGATGTCCAGCCTGTCCTTGAACTTCTATTTTCAGCTCTCTGAAGTCTAAAAGTATACACAAAAATACCTGCATCTGAAACAACCTATGCTGACCATCTGCTTGAACAGCCTTGCTTCTACCCTCTCTTCCCAAGTAACATATACCCCCTTATTTATTCTGACTCCAGATCCCAGCTCCTTAAAAGTCAATTTGCTCAAACACAGAAAGCAATTTGTGCAGCAGCCCAGAAATTATTGCAGACTATTGAGTTTCACAAACCCATACTGGATCCTCTTACACTGCTGATTGCAGAAAATACTTCCAATATTAGGATCACTACTGAAGTTACCCAGTGCCAACTTTGTAACAGGACTTGCATGTTGGTGAAAGAAACCTTACTCTTTGCTGCCTCCTTCACCTGAGCCTGGCTGCCTTTCTCCTGTTGTGTTAATAGACAACAATCTCAAGTCCTACCATACTTCTCTTACTCAGAGTCAGCTTCAGCTCACATCCATCTCTTTCTATTCACTTTTGGCAATTCTTTGTAAATTATACACTTGCATAAACACACACTCAGGAAAATTAATCTGCCTTCTTCACAGTAATTTTGATCTAAGGTCCCAAAGGTATGAGCTAATTTGTAAGATAAATTACTGTAGCTCTTTCAGAGTTACATATTTCTTTTTTGTTCAATTACATACTTCAACTACTCACAAATGCAGGAAAACACAAAGTTTAACCCACCTCACAGTTACTAGTAGGTGGTAGAAATGCATACGCATAGCTCATATTACAGAATTATTTCTGAAAATGTGACTTTGCTTCCTGAATAAGTGTATTAGTAGTCACAACATATATCCCTGCAGAGCTTAATAAGCCTGACTAGGGCAAATGGGTACTAATTTTCAGATAATTTCCTCTGCACAATATTCCTTACTCTATTTTCTGTGAAGATAATAAATGTCCTTGACCAACTTCTGTAACTAGAAACTGATATCATCACATAAAATGGTAATATCTAATGCCTGAATAATTTTTTCACAAATTACTTGCCCTTATTTGTGACATTCATGACAACAAATGTTGTCAAAATGCTTGTTTAAACTTCCATCTAAAACATACAGTTCCATTAAGTATGTGGCTCCTAATTTTTCATGCAGAACTCTGCATTTGCCTGGGTAAATCAGTGACTCAGTTTGCACATATGATTCCGGTAACAGCACATTAACATGACAGACTGCAACCAGTGTGGGCTATTCATTGCAGTGAATTCTTTGCTTGGCTATGACTGCTGCCAAACGTGTTTCTAAACCACACAGGCAAAGCCAGACCCTGTTCATGAATGCCTTGCTATTCAGAACAGCACTATAAAGCATGCATAAATTAAGCATAACACTGAAATCAGTAGGATTTAATGAAGTCAGTGGAAGTTAATCTAATGCTTATACACCAAAATACCTTTTTTTAAAAATTGGCAAAAATCTGATCTAACAGGCGCAAAATTAGAAAAGCAAGAAATATTTCATGCTTTGTCAATATATTCATGTTTGCATTTCAAGTCAATTATTATAATTGCTTAAAGAATGGTGCTCTATCATCTCAAATGTCTGTTCATTACCTGAAATCTTTCTATGTGTCTACTGAATTCCAACAGATAGAAGCAGGTTAGCATGAGTGTCCCTCTGTGTGGTGGCAGAAGACAAACTGGGCCCTACTGCTATTTTGTTTATTTAAATATAACATCCACTGGCTGCAGCAGAGTAACTTCTATATCACAGTACCAAAGCCGACTTTGCCAGGCAGATGAATAGTTCATCACTTTGCTCCCCCCAGTCTGAAGGTGGGCACGTCAGCTACAGGGATAAGTAAACAAGACACACCAATTCCCAAGCAGCAGCAGCAGCAACCCACAGCTCTGGGCACCAACACAATCTACTGGTGATTTCACTTTGCTCTAACATGCCAGGGTGTACACTGCTGGAGACCAACGGTTGTAAAGTTTCCCTGTTCTGGGAACGAAAACCTGGAAGTGCAAAGGAGGCAATCGGGGGCAATAAGTCCCTCAGCCATCCCAAACTAACCTCCCACTGCACATGATTCAATACTGTGAAAGCCAATTAGGCCTCCTAAGTCTGACACCTTGTAAATACGATGCTGAGAGTACAAACAATTTGCAGGAAGGAAAAAATATTGCCATGGGCTTGAGGGTAAAATAAAGAAAAATGAAAAGTGTGATAGTTTAGAAAGTATCTCATCGGATAGGTGTCTAGGACAAAATAGCCCAGTTAACTTCCTTCCCTCCCCTTATCTTCCCCAAATCAAATGGTTTTTTTTAAATATATAAAATCTATATCTTCTTGCCATATAATTTTCATGTAAACTTATGGCTTAGAGGCCAAAGCTCCAAGTCATAACCTTTCCAAAATTATTTCAAGAAATATATTCAGCTAACCTTTGGGCTGGCACCTTAGGCTGGCTATTCTCTGCCTTAAGACGTAGAACGCTGCAAAACAAATATCCAAAAAAGAAATTCCAGCTTTTTTTTTTTTTCCCCCCTCTCTCCTGTAAGGAGGATGGACTTGGCAGGGGTTTTTATCAAGTTGTTACATTCCTGGAGAATTACACACATTCAACATTCAGAGCTTTTCTGAAATAAAAAAAAATTCTGGTACACATTAAAAAATGGAAATACCTTACATCAGTATTTCATTGTGAGATTTAACAAACATGTTCTGATACATAAAAGTAATTGAATATAATGATGTGATGCTATTCTTATTCAATCAACTAAGGAGCTACACTTTGTCATGTTTCATATGGTACCTAGTTGTAAAAATTCTCATGTTTCATGATTCAGGTTTAAGGTTTCCATCAACAGAACACAAATGCTTTTCTTAAAGAGACAGTATCCTTTCATTTAAATATAGGTATGTATTTTTAATTTAATGCTGTATCTCCACAGAGCAAACATAAAGGCTTAGCATCTGGATGCTAATTTGAGAGCAATTAAAATCACACGCATTTATAAGTATCTGAACATCTGCAACCAATAAACATGTTGGAATATAAATTTACTGGTCATTTTTATAATGTTTAAAAATTTAATGTCATCTAAATTAAAACTAATACTTAGAGACCTTTTCAGCTCTTACTACCATATGAAACAAGACATGCTACAAAATTTAAATAAGGTAGAAACAGATATGTTTCAGGCTACTTTAAATCAATTTATTTGCCAATAAATTCAATGTTAGCAGCACACCTTGTTAGGCTACATAGCCTTATTATAGAAGGCTAGCCCTTAGGCAACAGCAGCTCTTTGTACTTTAACTAGTATTTGACCAACACTTATAAGTTTTCTATAATTGCAACTTCTACTGGTTTAAATTAGTTTTACCTAGAAAGTCCCTTAGCATTAGTTACAATGGAGGGAGGCTCCTCAAGTTGTTGCTGGGCTTTGAAAGAACCTCCAAATACAAATACACTAAAGTTGTAAACAGTCAAATCACGTTAGTGTTGAGATTTTCTTGGAGAAAAAGTGGGCTGCAAAACTATTACTCCATATATGAAGTGCAGGAGGGATGCATCAGGGAAGTAGAAAAGGATACTGTATCTTTAACATAGTAAAGTCATAACTGCTTTAAAAGCATAAAGGTTCTAAAGTGAAAAAAACAAAACAACTGAATAAAAATAGCAAAACCTCATTTTTTTTCTTGCATAGCAGTACTGCAATTCTGTATAAAATGTCTTTTCTTTGAAAAGCACCAGGGATGCACAAAAATATTGGTAATTTTATAAGAAGCAGACATTCTGCACATCAGTATTCATGAAACATCATCAACACAATGTATTAATACAGATTGTGTTCTTGCAACCCCAAATTCAGTAGCAAAACTTTTTGTGACTTTAGGGATGTTTCTGCTGCTCAGCCTCCTAGAAGCCAGTATTTCCACAGTTCATTACTGGCACAATCATCGTTTTATTTTTGTGCATCATGGACTATACAGAATTGCCATTCCCACCGAAAGCATTGTTATGTGCAAGAAGCAGAAGTCCTAAGGAGCTCATGACCTCTTCTCCCATTGATGTGTGGGATGATTTATGTGGGTAAACTCCATTAACATAACTTATACAAAATCTCCTTCTACACATCAATGAGAGCACAGCCACCTCTTCCTCCCCCTCCCACCACTTTGCATCTCTGTAAAGAGACTGCACAGTACAGACACACAGTCTTTAAGCTCGTTAGGTCAGCAGCACGGACACGAATTTTCTTTCAGAGCTGTTACAAAAGGCAGCAGCATGCACAGTTCCCAGCAAAGCACTCGGTTATGCCTGCATCTGCTATGTATCAGCTTGTACAAGCTCCCCTCCCTCTCTTGCAAGTCCACCTAAGAACTTCCTGAAACTGCATACTTTCTTCTAGGCTTGACTAAATCTAAATGCTAACCTGACATCCTTCAATTAACATTTTTTAATTATGCAGATCTAAGTGGAGGTGTAAGCTGATGGTTTGACTTTACTGGATGCCTTCCTGATCGCTCTGTCCCTAGGCTTTTAAACCAGTTGTTAGGGGTTTAGCGTAAGGTGGTGGGAAACTACTTTGACCTGTTCTGCATTTGCTCCCTAGGTAGAACACTCAAACCTCAGAACAGGGAGATAACCACATGGAGTTACAAGAGATGGGTTCTCCGAAAGAACACTCATCTTCACCACCCCTTCTCAATACAGACTTCACAGACTTTGTTGTCGTTTAAGGAGAATTACACACAGAAGTGAGTGAAGTAATCAAATAACATCACTGTGTGCAAAATCCATGTTCACTGGGATTTTATTCCTGTTAAGCATCTTCTGTTGGCCAAACTTTCTGTCCATCAGATAAAATCTGCTGACTCCAACAGTCATGCAGACTGCTGCCAACAGAGAATCTGACAGTAGATCTGCATTTGTTCATAGCAGCTGCAGATCCAACCTTCTAGTCTGTACATACAATGAAAACAGCAAAAGGAACCATTTTTGCCATCACCTCTAGCAAAGGAGTTGTCCAAACTGTAAATTAGAATGAGAACTCAAGGTGTTTTATATTGCTTTTCTTTTTAAAAAATCTTGCTTAACCTTTTAAATCTATGAAATACACTTCTCTACAATTATTGGCTGTTAAACTGCAGGTAAAATTTTGAAGCAATCTTTAGTGTACCTTGACTACAAATAGCTATCATAAAAATCAATTACAGACACACAGCCAAGTACAAAGCAAGTGTATTTTGTTCATGAAAGATACACATGTGGAAACAATTTGTACAGCTTTTGAAAGAACTAGAGAGATATTTGTAAGCCAGCTATAAGCAAGGCAGGTAGACCACTAGTTCTAAGACTAATTTTCAAGAAACCAGAACAGAACTAGGGGAAAAGCATCCATAAAGAATTATATTTCAGATAACCCCTAGCATGGCCTGTTGGAAACTGAAAGGAAGAATTTCCACTTTTCATACTTGAAAATAAAAAGTATCATATTGCTTCTCATACAAGTCTCTGCATGGACTTAGGGCATATCGCATATTTTAGTTTTCTGATAGGTTAACCAAGTTCAGCACATGAATATACATTCACAGTTGATTTCTGTACATCAGATTATCAGCAAGCAGTCAGCAGTGGTTGCAGGACTTGTCTGCTGCTTTGTCTACCTGTGACTTAGCAGAGACACTTCGAAAACAAGGTCCAAATTATCCTTTTCTTGAGAAACACTCAGAAAAACATTCATCCCTGACAGCAGAACACTCACAGAGATCTTATTAGGGAGATGATATAACAGGCTTCAGGAGGTCTCCCAGACTACAATAGCTAAATAGAGGAAGGGACATAAATGTTTTCTATTCTGCAGTTGACATTTCTCATTCGGTTCAAAGAACTGAGCTCCAGCCCTACCACTGCTGGAAATTCTCTTTCCTCAGGTATCTCAAGCAATGAATAAAATCAATGCTGAATACCACATTTAAAAAAGAAAAAAGTTTAATGAACTTCCTGAGGCAATTCGTTCTGCTGGCACACAGAAAGTGTATTTGTACAAGATGCACGCAGTGATGCAAGTCCCAACCTGGTTTCACTGTGTCATTTAAAACCCATTGAGTGGGTTTTGGGTTAGGACAACACACTCAGTACCACAGATACAGTTGCCTTACAATGTACAAGGATTTAGGAAATAAAAATGTGCTATTGATATCTGCTCTCACCAGAAACATTCTGTCACAGGAAGTCACCTCCCCTACTCTGACAAAAAAAATCCAGAAGAAACTCTCTTTCTACCCTCACTTTTGCACTATCCTATAATTTGGCTGTGTCCACAACAATAACACAGAAAAAAGAAAGACAACAACCCTCCTTTTACACATGTATCATCAGGTACTTAATCAACATACCCATCTTACACAGAGGTAGGCTTTTGTGTGATTACTCCCACTTAACAGGTATCACTTCTACTGCTAATAATTAAGGTGTAAGTAAATCCCACAGGCTGGGCAACAACATGGGAAGTTTGGACTAATTTCAAGTGGGATGTATAATATTTAACTGCAAAGTTAAATGCTGTGAGTCCATCAGTGCAAAGGATGAACTCTACCAATTATGAGGGGACTTCACATGAACTAATAGCTGGTGCTTAAACAACATTTCTACTGCTTCCAAATTAGCCTTTCTATGCACCAGGTTTAACTAATGAAACTGGTTTATGTACGAAATCCAAGCCTCAGAAAAGCTATTTAGTTATATTAATGATGAAATATATCCACAGTTCTAAAACTAGGCCACTAAATAAGTGTGGATGGATTTTCAATTTACAAGGACTAAGAAATGCCAACTGAGTTACATTTGTTCAGCCCCTTTGAAAATATGGCTATATTTGTAAAAATCTCAAAATGCATCTAAGTTGCCTAAACCATGATCTTACTTTGGTGTTCACAATCTGCAAGAAAGAAAAACAAAACAAAAAATCCAACCTGTTTGAAAGTTCTTGATTATTTCAGTTGGAAGGGCCTTTGCTGGAATTGGAAAGGGCACTTGGGAAGCTAGTTTCATGTCACTGCAGAGCGAAGATTTCTACTAGCTGAGATATTACAGCTGACACCGACAGGTTTTGGAAGCAAGTTTACAGACAGGTCAGACCTACATGCACAAGCCTTAATTGGTGTAATTTATTAAGAGGAGACAGAGAAGGCTGTAAAGGAAGAGTGTAAATTAAAGGAGGTGCCCTATTTCAACTTCTTCCTACATGTTTATAAGAGCAGAAGGCAGCCGAGTTATGCTGACCTGCATTACTAAGCAGCAATAAGCAGGACTATGCTCCATGTGCACTCCTTTGTCAGTCAAAGGGACATAAAAGGACTAACTCCACAAAACCAAGTTTAGCTAACATAGTTCAGTTTCCATTTGCAGCTGTATGGATGGATTATGGATGAAAGATCAGGAGCACAGAATCACCAAAGCTTAACAAATCAACACTTGTCAGCTATGCCATGCTCCTGCCCTGTTAGAGCTGACATATAAACAATTGTCACAATTAAACCATTACCTTAAATCACATGGTTGGTTTAAACTAACACTTTTTTTTCTCAATAGCTGTGGGTAGAAGGCATGCCCACATGCATTTGGTGGAGCGCCTCAGCTGGACAGCAGAAAACATATCCAGGTATGTTAGTGATCACTTGCCCATGGCTCATCGTAGTTCAGATGTCTCTCTAAGCTGGACAATCTCATCAGGTATCAGAGCCCATATGTTTGCTACACTCTGGCTCCAGCATCGCTCTCACCTTACATTTGTTGTCAGAAGGAGAAATTCAGAGGTAATTAGTGCTCACATAGTAAACTATGCATGAGTAAGCAGGTGAGAGTCCAAAGGTGCTGTAGCCCTTTCAGGCATACCAAGGATGGCTCAAAGTAGTTTGAAAAAAACAGTTCAAGCTCACTAATAAAGAGCTCAGCATTATTGCCTGAATATTTACAGCTTCTTTTTTGGAGTCATTTGTAATTTTGGTCTCACTACTAATTTTTAAGCCTTACTCAATACCTGCTTTCATTGTGCAAATATTCCCTTATTCTAGAGACAACAAAGAAAATGCACAACTAGTAAGTAGACAAAGTCTGACATCTGTTTATGCCACTCATTTCAGAGACAGGACTAAGAGGTTTGCCTTTGTCCATAGAGAAAGCAGAAGAAATAATGGTATAATTTGGGTTTTTGGAAAATCTTCAGTGATATTCCTTTGTACACTAAAATATCCAAGTTTTCCTTTGAGGCCAGGAATGCTGTTTTCTGTGCCAGGTTAATCCTTCATACTGGGTGCCACATTTCCAAGGTGGAGAGTTGACTACAGATTTTCTATTTGGCTGCAAGCACTAGAAAGATTAACTTTCATTTAGTGTAATCTCCCACTTTGTGATATGTCTGGAATTTACAACACCCACAACTGGGGCAGATTTTCTTGTTTTATTTTGCTGAGAGTTTGGCTCCCATTTAAAACTGAGAAGAAGCTGCTACGGATTTAGTAAAGTTTTCACCCAGATACCTGAGACTTTTCTGAATCAGCAATTCAAATATTATCAGCACCCAGTATGCAAAAGAAAAAGCGGAAAAAATGCTTTCAGATACCTAAATGATAACCATATTCTTTTCAAAGTCTGGTCTTAGCTATTGGAGATTGCAGAAAATACACCTCCAAGAATCCTTGAAATGTGCATGGAAAACAATCTGGGAATAACGGACTAAAATGCAGCGGAAGGAGGTGAGAGAATTCACCTGGCTTCAGACTTAAAAAAAAAAAAAGAAAAAAAGAAAAAAAAAAACATTTATAGTATCTGGAAACGGTGGCACTAAAAATTACCTTATTGATAAAATTCAAAGAGCAAAAAATAAAAAATACTTTCTGTGTATTATTACTTTTATATAGTTTTCAATTTTTAGTTATGAATCTTTTGATAGTATCGTTTTATGCTATTCCTGTCTCAAGATCATAAAAATGCAACCACAAATCAGAATTGGCAATAATGAGAAATCGACTTCCACCTAAACAAGAGTTGCAATTTATGGTCACAACATAGGAGACAACGTGTCTAAGAAAAGAGCCACAGTGAGACAGTGGTCTGGGCTTGTTTTGGTTTGATTTTTTTAAACAATGCAAATTACTGATATTTGCCAGTTAAGCCTTCATAACCTCAAACATTTAAATGTGCAATGATCTTCAAATGAAACTGCATTATGAAAGGTGGACATAAATTCTATTGTCTCCGGAGTAGCCTCAATCAACCTACTCCTTCTCCTTCCTTCTTCATAAATATTCACCCCAAGGAAAGGACTACCTGTTACCAATTAGGGCCCTAAAAATCATAATGATTCATGGTATGGCCTGAGAGGTATCAACCTGAGAATTCTGTATCAAAGCAAGAGCATCAGGGATGTTCTGTTCCAGAAGTACTTCACATAGCTTTTTACCAGTAATCTTATATACCTATTAAACATTGTGGGCTTTTAACATACTTGAGAAGAAAGAAGCCAATCTTGCTGTTTACAGATTTGAACAAAACCTTTGCTGAGAGCTGTATTGCCAATGATATATCTATCTTTTGCCTAATATTTCCCACCTACAATCACTGCCCTGCAGACTAAGCAAATTACAGCATTTAACACCTGTTTTCCTTTAAAAGTAATCTAGTCTGCATATGTTTGTATTTAAATAAAACAAAACTAAGGGCCAGTGTTTATAGGTTTGCTTCTGCAAAAACTTCAGGGATGTCACTCATGTTTGCACTGTTAAACATATGAGCAACCGCTCCCAGAATCAAAGGTTGTAATTTCAACAAGCTGAGGTCTCTGTAATGCTCTACCAAGTTTAACTTCTATGTGGTACTACCTGCCACCACAGAACACCTTTTGAAGATATAGTTAATGATGAAGACTTATCTACTTGTTTATCCCACACTTATATCAAAGATTCTAGATAGATAAAAGAATCTCAGAGATGTTTCTCTTCACATGTGACCCAGTAAAAGGATGCTGTCAGATTTATTCCCTTAGTTTGGGGTTACTGAAAGAATGTTTGAATTAAAACTAATAGGAACACTTCCATCAACTTTCTAAGTAAAATATCAGTAATTTGGGTTTCCTTCTTGGATGCAAACACTCTCACCCTGCAGTGCTTGTAATATGACACAGCATAGTTACATCATATTATCAGATCAGAGTATGAAATGAAGCGGAAACCAAACTGAAATTCCCAAATTCTCATTGCCCTAGCTCAAGTTTACTTTACTTGATTGTAATCACTTTTAGTACTGTTGAAAACAGACAGAATTTTAACATGACAACATCCTTCTAAGTAAGTCAGACTCACACATGCAAACGCCTAAGCCCTGTGTTGTAAGAATGTGTGTGAACATGTGAAAGACGTGACTAGGTGTGTACAAGCCTTTTCTACAAGTGACTAGAAGCCCCAGCAGCAATGATACTCACGCTGGCACTGTCCCCAGGACACTCGGGCCCAGCCCCAGCAGCAGTCAATTCTGCTTCCAAACCGACAAAGTCCTGCAGAGGAGACCATTTGTCTAGGCCACCTGAACAACACAGTTCAAAAAAAGTCTGGTGAAACATTTTGAAACCATCCTACAGTAAAAGAAACCAAAAAAACCCCCAAACAAATAAACAAAAAAAAACACCCAAAAAAGAAAACAAACATACAAAAAAACTGACAAAAACCACCCCAAAACAAACAAACAAAACACACACACATACATAAAAACTCCACACACACAAAAAAAATAAACCTCTTCTGCATGGAGATATATAATCTGTTTTGCTCTTTTTTAAAGAGTTACTGCTCAGTAGGGCTGAGCCTGTAATATCTCTGTTATTAATACTCTGTTTAGTTCAAAAAACGTAAATTACTATAGGTGAAGAGGAGAAGAGATGATTAGGTAACTCAGCAACGCTTGCAAAAACTGCCATGCTTTGCAGTGCGCTCACTGCTGCCGCTCCCAGGATGGCAGGGAAGTTTCAGAACTCTGAAACAAAATGTAGCATAAAGTTTCGGCATTGGTTTATTTCACTAATATGCGGTCAAATTTTCTGACTGATACGGCCAAATGTTCTCACTGAAACGTTAAAGCAAAAAAAATAATCAAAACAAAAGCTTCCTGGACTGTTAAGCAGAAATTAAATGCAGAGGGAGAGCTGTAGTCTTCCCTTGTTCCAAGGAAACGATACCACGGCTTCAAGCAGTTATAAAATAGCGACATGAACCAGTAATGTGTCTCAAAGACAAGCTGAAACCCCGTGAGCGCTGTATTCGAACAAACCCTAAGAAAGAAATCCCCGGAGAGGGAGGGGGTCTCTCTGGCCGATTCCCACGCACACGCTCCCTGAAGCGCCGCCGATCGCGACACCTGTCACGACACGGCGAGGCCCGGCGGGCACGCGCGCCCCGAGCTTCGTGTTAAAACTTGAGTCGCGATCTTGGCCGTCGCCTGTTGCAAAGTGCCCCCAGGCGCCAGGGAGCTAATGTTATCGTCACAGCACGCGAGGCGCTCTGTTCTTCCATTCTTGCAGGATGCGGCCCTGGGAGAGCGATAAACTTCTTTACACCTCCGCCTGTGTTTCGGCTGCCGAGGGCAGGGGGCCGAGAGAGCCCGTCCCGGGGAGCCCCGGGAGCGGCACCGCGCCCGCCGCAGCCCTGCCCGGAGAGGGGCACGGCAGAGCCGAGACCCGCCCCGCGGGGGGCTGCGGGGCCGCTGTCAGCTGGGAGCCCGCGGGTCACCACACCGTCCGGCATCCCACACATCGTCCCCTCCTCTCTCCCCGCGGGGGCTCCCACCTGCCCGAGGCAACGCCGCTTCTCCCTGCCCGGCCGGTACCCCCGCCCCGCGCCTACCTTCTGTCAAACTCCCCGGCCGCCCCCAGGGAGAGGCAGGACGCCAGGAGCAGCCGCAGGGAGAGCTCCATGGCCCGGGCGGGCCGGGCCGGGGGTCCGGCTGCGCTGCCACAGCCCCCGGGCGGCGGCAGGAGAGAGCTCCGCGCTGCCGGTGTCCGTGTCCGTGTCCGCCCGCCGGGCGGAGCCGGCGCCGCACGGGGAGCGGCAGCGCCGCCCGCCCCCGGCAGAGCCGCCCCCCTCCCTCCCGCGGGGCACCTGGGCATCGCCGGCACACCTGGGTGGGGGCAGCGCCAACGAGCCCCCCTGCCCTCGGACAGCGTGCTGCAAAAACCGCAGCCCGGGGGCACTAAGAAGGGTGGGCGTTGTTTTTATAAACTTTCCTAGTTTGAACTTCCTGAAGCGGGACGGCTACGCCCTCCTCTCTGCAACAAAATCCCCATCTAAAGCCAGGAGTGTTAAGATCTGGCTTTCTTTTAACCAACCAGCTCCCCCCGCCCCCCCAAGTCCCGCCCCAGAACAAAACTTTTTGAAATAATTACAAGGTCTATGTGTGAGGGTTTTTTGTTTTGGGTTGGTTTTTTTTTTTTTTTTTTTTGGCGCAAACACTCCTGTTAAATAGCTCTCAGGTGTTGGCGTATGTGGTAGTAGGTGTCCCAGCCCTTGTACAGAAGAAAAAGGGACAAGTTTAAACACTAACCACACAGCACATAAGGATGTCCTCACACCACTACCGACAGCAACGACTCTACATTAGCATGTTAAAACACAGCCTTTCTGTTTGTTTGGTTTCCATGAACTACAGTTCTCGGGACTTACCAAGGGACACTTTCAATAATAGCCTGTCACCAGTTTAGGGTCAGAGCCGCTCTGAGATCCCCCTGATTAGAGACAGATGGGGTCAACAGCTTCGACGGGCTTGTAGCATTGGTTTTGATTTGTGCCTAAATCAAGGCTAAAACTCATCAGCTGATCCTGCAAAGGTCTGGCAGTAGCTTAGAAGCAGAAAACAAAGATCTTCTCTGGGTTGTGTTGTAATACAAAGCCAAACCCTTGAGGAAACATTTGGATGCCAAACACGGTTTAAAGCATCAGATTTGAGCTGGTAGTTCTATATAGAGCATTTGAAAACACTTCATAGATAATTCAAGTAACACTGCACATAGGTAACTACTTTTTGCACAAAATACAAATTGTGCCAGTAGCTTCCAAAAGTTACAACCTCCCCAGAGTGGTTTTACCACTTTCTGCTCACGTTTGAGCAGAAAGCCCCCTTGCAGTGTTCCCCTCTTTTTGTCATCTTTTCATGACCATATGATCCATGCTTTCCATCCACAGCTCAACCCAGGACTTTTCGGGCACAGAGGAAAAGCAATTATATAAGATACAAGGTGATGATTCTGCAAGGTACTTGTTACCTATGCTCAGATAACAAGCAAGCCCCCTTTAGCAAACTCAGAGATAAAAACTGCACCAAGGACCAAATCTGGTTCCCTTCATTCACATGTGAAGCTGTGAAGGCAACAACACAGTGCCATTTGGGAAAGACAGAAGAGCATCTGGATCATATTAGATCCTTGCTGAAATATAGAGTTGATTTCCAGCTCTTGACTGATCACTTTTTCTTTTTCCACTTGTATGTGTGATGTGGTATAACAGACCATGCATAATGAAATCACTGCCAAGACTTAATGGGCCAAAGGGGAGGAATCCTATTTGTGACAACCACAAGGATTTCTTTCTGGTAACAGATCTGCCTGCATCTCTCCAACTTGCAGAAAAAAGTGTCCACAAATCACACCACAGCCAAGTTCAGGAGAAGTGCCAAAAATGTCATTGTGAATTAAGGTCTAGGGCAACCTGACACTTTCCCTCTGATGTCCATGTCATAAAATCAATCCTTTTCATGCAATGCTGCATAATGGTACTTATGTACACAGCAACTTTAAAGCACACACCACTCCTTTAAAGCATGTACACTCACAAATGACAGTAAGATCTCTTAATCTCACCAGACTGCATTGAGTCTCTAAGATTTCCCTGTCAGTCTGTTTGGCACTCTTGTATGTTAATACTAGTGTGCTGATCAGATGTGGTGCCTACTGAAATGAAGGTTGTCTGCTTCTGGTTAACTGTTGCTGCCTTTACAATTTGTTTTGGAACAAACCTGAAAAAAACAGTTAACCACCCACTGAAAGATCACATACTGCACTTCCATACCCATCAGTGGGACTGAATATCCAGTCATTTATGAATTCATTTGTTTTGGCAATGCTTTATCAATACTAGTGAAGTTTTCTTGATGAGGCAGTTTCTAATATCCATAACAATAGAAGGATTACTGAGTGAGCTGTTGAAGAACTAAATCTATTGACAAGTTAAAGGTGTATAAAGTTGTGTGGGTGTGCACTGAGGTAGTATACAGAAGATGGAGAGGTTGTTGGCAGTATTACTAGAAGCACTATCATGTCTTATGTTTAGTGAAGCAGTATGAAAGTCTGACAAAATGTCAAAGCCACAGGGTGGGCTGATATTCATAAAGACTTGCCTTACAACAGTAAAAGTCCAGAAGTTGTGCATCAGATGCATGAGTAGAACAAATATCCAAGAAACTTTTTGAAAGATACTGGTAAGACACTTGGTTGAGCACATGATAATCAGGTTTTTAGCTGCAAATTAGCAACAATGAAACAGAAACACAGAGGAAGACAGTATTTTGAACAGCACTGTTGCTACTCTTGTGTATAAAAAAAAAAAATCAAAATGCATTGAAAAGTAAATTTTGCCTGAAAAGGGGTTCATTTTATGCATAGTGATCCTTCCAGCTTATTTTACTCTTCTTCATTCCCCCATAAAGATCTTTACATACTTTGTACCAAAGAAGGCACCCTATCAATCACAATCCTTGTATCACTTTGAGTCTCATGGATACACTGAGCTCAGGTTGATACCCTTCTATGCAAATCAGGACCTAAACTTGTTAAGATATGCCATGCTGAGAACAGAGGAACAGTCTAAAATACAGCTGAAACTACTTGCAGCTGGCCATGCCATCAGCAAGCCCATTAGGTTCTGAATTATCTACAGTTTTGCAGAGCATGAAGCCACAGGTATATATTCTACTGTTGTTATTTTACACCATAAATGATAAAGACACATCTGACTGCACACAAAATTGAATTTTGTTCATAAGGTGGCAGAAAGTGAAGAAATACTATAAAGAGAGGGGCTTGCTAAATCTACTACAGGATAGGCTAAAGGAGGTGAGGACATCTGCTGCTTCTGGGATGGCAAGAGTGACATAGTGATGTCTGGCACTCCACAGTCAAACTACACACACAGGAATGTGTTCAGTGTACTGCTCAGGACAGTAGTCATATTTTTAAAAATGACAACAATGCAGTTCAGTGTATATATGCAGTGTATATTCCATTAAAGAACCAATGTCATGAGCAATATAGGTAACTGGTAATACAAGTAACATCAACTAAAAACACATGTAAACAATAGGAAACCGAGTTCTAATGAAGAGAAGCTTACAGTTTTCTCTAGTGAAACAAACCTTTCCTGTCTGCATGGGACCTGCTCCTCTTGAACAATACGACTTTTACTTCACATGGGGTAGACTGTGCCCAGTGGTCTCAAGTATTTCAAACTTCAGCTGCAGGGCTAAGTACAGCTTTTTAGAGATTCTTTGTTGCTATAACCATTCCCGAGAGGTAAAACCAATGGAACAAAAACACTTTCTGGAATATTCCCTGGCATCAAGGGCACAGGCAATACTAAGAAAAAAGACCTGGAAAGATACAAGTGGCAGATATGTTAGGCTGACAGATACTGATAAATATAGTAGATGATAGAATATGGTAGATATGACAGAAATTACCCAGAAACTTTTATCTCCATTGTTTCAGGTAGCTGTGAAATGGACATAAACACACCAGTAGAAAACATTGCTTTCAGGGTATGTAACTTTTCTTTGAGGGAAGCATTAAATACATAACTTGTTTCAAGTAGACTTTTTAAATACTAACTTTTTTCTTGTCTTAAAACACAGTATGAATACTAATAAATTAAATCCTCTATTCAGCAGAATCAGGCAATACTTTTTGCAACACTCCCATTTACATAAACAGAAATTAAGGAACAGAAAATGATTTTTCCACAAATCAAATAATCTGTCATTGAAACAGATCTCCAGTTTTCCAATTTCATACTTAAACCACAAATCCATCCTCCCTCCCTTCTAAGTATTTCAACCTCACTGAGGTTATGGATGTTAACCACCAATCCCACACTATCCCAAGTCACTAAATCACACTATGAAGTGTAAAAAACCACTTGATTTGTAGTTATTGGCAAGCTTGATCATAGTCTGTATTTGTGCTGCTAATGTAACATGTATACGTCTTGCAAAATGCAACAGAAGAAAAGAATCCAAGTCCAAATTATCTATGAGACTTTCAATGTCATTACTTTTCCTCTGGGGTTATGCAACTCTGTTTTCCGACCAACTTTATATGTGGTATATTTAAAAGTAGTACTTAAAAGATAAATACTGTCTCCGTCATATGCTAGGAAACAATCTCTACCAGTCCCATGCTAGTAAGGAAACTGTGAGGCATCAAGAAAACACAGCAATTCAATCAGCTAAATCAATCTTGGTACTCCACCTCCCACTCAATAAATCTTCTTGAAAGGGCAAAGAAACCTGTGAGACACTGTAGTATCCAATTATCCTCTATACTGATAAACCCTGTGCTTTGCATACTAGTTCAAAAGCTTCAAAATGCTTTTTCTTCAGTAGGTCTCCCAAATTAATTTACTTTCTCCAAGAAGTTTTTTCCACACATAATCGATCCTTATTTAAAAACTATGAGTGGCATTTCCTTTGAACTTTACTGCATTTCATTACAGTGTAAAGAAATTATTTCCCCCCATAAATAAACAATAATTCACTTTCAAAGCCCAGTAAAATTTCATATTCCCTTCTGTATCTGTATTTTAAACAGACTTCTAACTGTCCATGGTATCAATTTTTGTTCCTAAGGTATTTTGCACAGGGGATCAGGATGATAATCCCCCAAATTTAACATTACCTTGTTCATTATGGAGTCAGTCTACTTTGCCTCACTTTTTATTACCTGCATATTCTTTATAAGGTCCTACTGGACAAATAATACACCAAGTCCAGTAAAACTCCTACTGCTTTACAGCATCTGTTTTCCAGATCATACTACACCTCTTCGTGTCCAGTTTTACACTGTGCAGCCAATGCCTGATGCTGTTTCTTCAGGAAGCCAAATGCTTGAACACAAGAAGACTGTATTGTACCTCATTAATACTTTGCCACCTAAATAATTATCATCTCCATGGGCTACATGCACATGTATTCAGCAGTCAGAGCAAGGAGACCAAAACTGAGGCCCAAGCAAGACATTCACCCTTTGTGGAAATTAAAAAAGGAATATTACTTATATGGCAAGAAAATATACACTTCGCAACACATAGTATCAACAGTACACTGTCTTTTTCATGGGCAAGAAGTGCATAAAATAGTCCTGCTCACCATTAGAGGCAGATGACAGATTCTGGAAAAAAAGGGAAATCAAAAAACCACAAGTACATGAGCTGAAACCAAAGTTAACCCCACAATTTCTGCTATAATTTTAACAAAAGAAAAAGGCAACATTAACAGAAGAGATCTGCATGAAGACATGAACCTGATCACAGTTCTAATACAAACAGTATTGAATCAAACAGTCCAACTGTTTTGTAAATTATCTGAAATAATTAAGGCTAAGTTCTCTCTTTCATGAGCCCAAACTGCAATCCTGGACTTCTTGGGCTGCATAAGAATTTTAATATATAAGAAACAGTCAGAAATCAGCCTGAAAAGTTAGCAAAACTGTCTTAGGACAAAAGCAGCAAATAATCTGGTGCAGCACGGTTTCAATTGTTCCTGCTCATGAAATACATTCCTTCCATCAAGAAATTCACTGGAAGATGCAGATCCAGAAGAAAATTTACAGTAGCTTAAGATACCAACTTTGAGTACAACCCAGTTTTTGTAACTTTGTTTTTTCCCATGCCTTGGACTCACTGACAATATCAAGGGAGAGAGTGGGGGAAAATATGGATATGCTGCACAGATTACGTGTATAAATTACAAATTATGACAATGACTTTCCAGAGAGAAATGATCAAGCACTACTTTAACCTGGTCCTTTAGATTGTTTTACTTTTTTCATACTGAGCCTGAACATCTACATAAATTCTAGCAAAGATGGAGTAGATTATCTGCAAACATATAAATCACCCTGGGTCCTGTTTTCCCCTCTGTTTCATTTGGTTTCAAGTGCTGTACCTTTACTTGCCTGAGCTGAGCTATAGTTATGTAATGACATGGATCCTTTGATACTAGTTGCTGACAAATTGACCTAGAACTACTTACAAAAATGAGTTTGAGTTGCTGTTCTCAAGGGGAAATGGCTGTGTCTAATGGAATTCCTTATTTAATTTCAATCTTGTTTAGACATACAGAAAATTCCTAATGTATCTTTAGACACCAAGGGGGACTAGTAGGCAGGAAAATCTACAATAGATGCTCTGAGGGAGACTTTCATATAATTTTGTTCTTGCTCACCCAGCTCCTCTGTGCAACGTTGTATTACACTGCAACCTTCAAAGGAACTTCCAGAAGTTAAAACAGTGTAGACAGTTGATTATTTCTTTTGCTGTTTCACAGAATCACAGAATGACTGAGGGTGGAAGGGATCTCTGGGGAACTCTGTAGGTCACCTGGTTCAACCTCCCTCTTCAAGCGGGGTCACCTGCAACTTGTTGTCCAGGTAGCTCTTCAATAGCTCCAACAATGGAGACTCCTCAACTTCTCTGGGCAACCCATGCCAGGACTGTCATCCTCACAGTGAAAAAGTGCTTCCTCATGTTCAGATAGAATGTCCTGTTTGTGTCCATCATCTCTTGTCTTGTCACTGGACACCACTGACAAGTGCCTGGCTCCATCTGCTTTACAACTTCCTTTCTGGTATTTGTCCACATTGTTGAAATTCCTCAAAGCCTTCTCTTCTCCAGGCTAAGTGGTCCCAGTTCTCTCAGGCTTTCCTTCTAGGAGAGATGCTCTTGTCCTTTCAACGCCTTAGTGGCCCTTTGCTGGACTTCTCTCCAGTAGCTTTGCATGCCTCTTTTATGTGAAAGCCCAAAACTAGACCCAGCACTTCAGGTATGGCCTTAGCAGTGTTGAGCAGAGGGGAAGGATCATGTTTCTTGGTCTGTTGGCAGCCCAGGACACTGTTATCTGCCTTTGCAGTGAGGACACACTGCTGGCTCATGTTCAGCTTGGTGTCAGCCAGTACCTCCAGGCTCTTTTCTGTAAAGCTGCTTTCCCGACAGGCAGCTGTCAGCAGTCAGTGCATGGACTTGTTCCTCTGCAAGTGCAGAACTTTGCACTTTCCTTTACTGAACTGCATGGGTTCCTTGTCACCCCATTGTTCCACCCTATCGAGGTACCTCTGGATGGCAGCACAACGCTCTGGCATGTCAGACACTCTCCTAGTTTGGTGTCATCTGCAAACTTGCTGAGGGCACACTGTGCCCCGTCACCCAGCTCATTAACGAAGAAGTTAAACAGATCAGGACCTAGTGCTGACTTCTGTGAAAGCAGCAATTTATACCAGCAAAGTTTTCATAAGTTTTAAGTCAAAACAAGAAAAAAATCTCATAGAAATGTAGTGTAGTAACAGTTAAACAGAACACATGACTGGTATGATGATTAGTACACAGCTGCTTGGGAGTCTTCTAATGCCTTTCAGCATTATAGATTTTGTTTGTGGTTTTCATTAGGTAGGATTTGAGAGACCAAGTTGTGCGTGAACTTCACGTCTTCAGAATATACTGAGAGAGACAAGAGGATACAAAAGATTTAAGATTGGCTTAAGTGCTCAATATGAAAGGAAATGAAGTAGTTTCGGGGTTATCTACAGGTTTTGGTAGTTACTGGTTCTTCTTTATTCTGCTAAACCAGTGCAGTAGCATTCAATTTTACTTTGTATTATGTTCTCTTTGAAGCTATATATTCAAACCCACTCAGTAAAAATAACAATTTTGAAGACTTCTCTGTGTTTTTAGGGATATCTTTTGAGAGGAGACAAACACTCTGCTTGCCTGAACTGTTGGAATAAACCACAATTCTCCTGAACTGCAATTTTCATAAGGCAGAAAAATAAAGTGGTTCTGATTTAGACTGGGAGCACCACACTAGAAGTTTTCTCCATCCATAATGAAGAGATTCTGGAGGAAGCAAAGTGAGAAAATTTCAGATCTAGAAAAAAAAAGGTAATGACTAGCATGAAAGGAGAGGGGAAACCTGGGTAAGAGACTGCAGTAAATTTACTGACAATTTTAAAAACTGGTTTTCAGGTGACATTAAAATGTTTTAAGACAAATTAAAAACAATCCTGTACAGCTCTACAGAATCCACAGGTAACAAGACTTAATGAACAGTTCTATGGATAGACAGAAGATGGAACCTAGGGTAAAGCGAAGAAAGCTGGTTCATGTCAATTTCAGAAAACACATTTTATTCCTGTCTTTTTAATTTTAATACATAAATGACCATAAGACCATAGAAAGGCTTAGGTTGAAAGCAACCTTAAAGATCATCTAGTTTCAACCCTCTGACCATGGGCAGGGTCACCTTTCACTAGACCAGGTTGCTCAGAGCTCCATCCAGCCTGGCCTTGAACACTTACAGGGATGGGACATCCACAACTTCTCTGGACAATCCAGTGCCTCACCACCCTGACAGTAAAGAATTTCTTCCTAATAGCTAATCTAAACCTGCTTTCTTTCAGTTTGAAGCCATTCTCTCTTGTCCTGTCCCTCCATGCCCTTGTGAAAAGTCACTCTCCCGCTTTCCTGTAGACCCACTTCAGGCACTGGAAGGCTTCTGTAAGGTCCCCCTGGAGCCTACTCTTCTCCAGGCTGAAGAACCCTAGTTCTCTCAGCCTGTCTGCCAAGAGACATGCTCCAGCCCTCTGATGATCTTTGTAGCTCACAAGAGCCAAGTAGAGGGACAGTATCCCCTCCCTCACTCTGCTGGCCACTCTGCTTTTGATGCAGCCCAGGATATACTTTGCTTTCTGGGCTGCAAGCACACATTGCTGAGATGTGGAGCTTCTCATACACCAACAGGCAGAAGTCCTTCTCCTCAGGGCTACTCTCAGTCCATTCTTATCCCAGCAAGTATGCGTGCTTGGGATTGCTCTGACCCAGCTGTAGGACTTTGCACTTGGTCTTGTTGAACTTCATGAGGTTTGCACAGGCCCACTTCTCAAGCCTGTCAAGGTCCCTCTGGATGGCATCCCTTCCATCCAGTGTGTTGACTGCACCACACAGCTTGGTGTCATCAGTAAACTGAAGGTACACTAAAATCCCACTGACCATGACAACAAAGTTGTTAAATAGTGCTGGTCCCACTACCAGGCCTTGAGGAACACCACTCATCACTGCTCTTCACTTGGACATCGAGCTGTTGACCACAACCCTTTGAGTGTGATCATGCAGCCAATTCCTTTTCCACCAAGTGGTCCACCCATCAAATCCATGTCTCTCCAGTTTAGAGACAACGATGTCATGCAGGACAGTGTCAAATGCTTTGTACAAGCTCAGGTAGCTGATGTCAGTTGCTCTTCCCTTATAAACCAGCCATGACTGAGAACTATGCTTGGTCACTAGGGGAATTATTGGAGTTCAAAAGGCAGACAGGAAAGTGCCTATAAAAAGACCTATCTTCTTCCAAGACCCACAGCCTGAACTACTCTAAAATATTTTGCAATAATCTGAATAGTGTAAAAGCTGCAAGTTTAAACTGACAAACGGTCAGCTCTTAAAGGCAGAGAGAAACTATCCAGATAAATGAGGTGTAATTTTATCTTTAAGTATAGTTAAAGCATGTCAGATGCCCATCAGAAAATTGGACTCTCAAGCTTTGCTGCCTTTTAGGGCAACTCTATATATTGTATGCAACCCCAAGGAACACTTGCATCAGTTTGCACTGGGGACTTCTTTCACTAAGCAGACAGGTCATAGACATTTCTGTAGATTCCTCCTGTATCTCAAAACCTGACTAATTTTCTCACTCCTCATACAGTGACAGCACAACAGGACCTAGGGTATTGGTTAGAAATAAACCAGCACCTCCTGGCATTTACTGGTCTTAGTAATTTCTTCTTATTTGACTTCATAGGTGTCAAATTCAGCTTCGATTTTCTTGGTTCAAACCAGTAAATTGCCAAATAAAGGTATTTTCTACTCTTTCTCAGTATATGGAAGGTACATACATACAATTAGGAGAGTCAAACAGCATTTAGAGAAACCTGCTGTGCTTCATGCAAAGAATGAGTCTAGTGGACTTAATCGCTCAGGCATAAAGTCCTTTTGTTCAGAAGTACAGCTTGAGAGCAAGAGCTAAAAACTTCACCTTACTGCCTTCTGCACTGCATTGACTCTTCTCTACAGATGTATTAAGTCTAGCAAGTCCTACCAATTTTCACAGAATCACAGAATGACAGAATATGCTGAGTTGGAAAGGACCCACAAGGATCACCAAGTCCAACCCCTAGTCTTGCGTAGGACTGTCTGAAAGAGTCGCATCACATGCCTGAGAGTATCATCCAAATGCTTCTTGAACTCTGGCAGGCTTGGTGCTGTGACCACTGCCCTGGGGAGCCTGTTCAGCACTCAACCACCCTTTGAGTGAAGAACTTCTTTCTAATACCCAACCTAGACCGCTGCTGACACATCTTCAGGCCATTCCCTTGGGTACTGTCACTGAGATCAGATCAGTGCCTGCCCCTCCTCTTCCCCTCACGAGGAAGTTGTAACTGCAATGAGGTCTCCCTTCAGTCTCTTCATCTCCAGGCTGAACAGACCAAGTGCCCTCAGCCTCTCCTCATACGGCTTCCCCTCAAGGCTCTTCACTGTCTGCATTGCCCTCCTTTGGACACTCTCTAAGAGCTTAATACCTCTCTTACATTGCGGTGCCCAAAACTGCCCACAATATCCAAGGTGAGGCCGCCCCAGTGCAGAGCAGAGCGGGACAATCCCCTCCCTCGCCCAGCTGGAGATGCTTTGCCTGATGTCCCCCCAGGACAGGGTTGGCCCTCCTGGTTGCCAGGGCACTGCTGACTCATTCAACTTGCCATCCACTAGGACCCCCAGGGCCCTTTCCATGGCACTGCTTTCCAGCATCTCATTCCCCAGTCTGTATGAACATCCAGGGTTGCCCCATCCCAGGTGCAGAATCCGGCACTTCCCCTTGTTGGACTCCATATGGTTGGTGATTGCCCAGTCCTCTAATTTGTCCAGGTCTCTCTGCATGTCCTCTCTGCCTTGAAGGGAGTCAACACCTCCTCCCAGTTTTGTATCATCTGCAAACTTACTTAGTATCCCTTCCAGTCCTGGAATCACGTCATTTATGAAGATGCTGAAGAGCACAGGGCCTAAGATGGAGCCCTGTGAAATCCCACTAGTGAATGGTCACCAGTCTGATGTTACCCCATTCACTGTCACCCTCTCTGCTCGACCCATGAGCCAATTGCTTGCCCATCACATGATGTGTTTATCCAGCTGTGTGCCAGAAGGATCCTTTGAGAGACAGTATCAAAAGCTTCTTTACTGAAATCCAAAGATTACATCAATGGGCTTCCCTGAAGGAACTAGGTGGGTTACCTTGTCAGAGAAGCAAATCAGGTTTGATAAGTAGGATTTCCATGAAGCTCTGCTGGCTGTGACCAATGACTGCATTGTCTTATGGATGTTTTCCAGTAGCTCTCAGAAAAACCTCCTCCATAACTTTACCAGGCACTGAAGTGAGACTGACAGGCTTGTAGTTTCCAGGGTCCTCTCTCTTGCCCTTCTTGAAAATCAGGACAATATTCACCAGCTACCAGTCAGCTCTGACCTCCCCAGATTCCCAAGACTGCTCAAAAATCATTGAGAGAGGTTTTGTGATGACATCAGACAGCTCTTGGAGGATTCTGGGATGAATCCCATCAGGTCCCATAGGTTTGGAGGGATCCACCTGGAGCAGCAGATCTCACACAGCTTCAGGGCCGACTGGGAATTGATTGTTCTCACAGTCACAGTTCTCCAGCTCAGAGCATGGAGACCTTCTTGGTCCATCATCATTGTTGAAGACAGAGGCAAAGAAAGCATTAAACACCTCTGCCTTGTCTGTGTCCCTGTTTGTGAGGTGATCATCCTCCTTCTGTAATAGGTTGATGATATTTCTATACTGCCTATTGCCCTTAATGTATAAGAAAAAAACTCGTTTGATTGTCCCCCACATTTCTGGCCAGCTTGAACTCCAGCTGTGCTTTGGTTGCGGGAATTTTCACCCTACTGCAGCAAGCAGCATCTCTGTATTCTTCCCATGTCACTTGACCTTGCTTCCACTGGGCATACACCTTCCTTTTTCACCTTATTTCCACAAGAAGATTCCTGTTGAGTGCATTTTGTGCATGTGTGTGCCTACATTTTCATGGTTAACAGACAAACTTAAGAGAGACGCTAACATTCTTCACAGTTAGATTCATAAGGCAAATTTTTAAACTATATTCTCCAGTGATCTCCACATAGAAAAGCAAATTCTGTATATGGATGGTAGAAATGGTGCTGTGTTATCCTCAGAATTTGACTCCTCCTTCTTCTTTCAGGCAAGGTAAGAGCTAACATCAAATTAAGTACATGATTTATGTCTGTCAGGTGAACAGTGTACATGTGGATGGTATTTATTCTTGCAACAGTAGCTGTTGTGTATACCAATAGTACACAGTTACCCTGCTAATGCAAACTTAGCAAGAACTAAAAACAACTGCAGTTACAAATTCTCTCAGTAAGGATTATTCAGCTGGAACATGTTTTACTTCAGAGGGCTTTTACTACACAGCATATAAAAGTGACCCAATTGTAGTAAAGATTCATAAACCAACCAAAGGTTTCATATTGCATAATTGTTTAAAATCCCTTAAAAAAGGACTTTATTTTCCAGAATCCTACTTTGAACATGAAATGTTATTCCAACATGGATGAGGTATCTATTTATAACCAAATGTTTGTGTGTAGTGGTCAAAAGCAAAAAAAGGGGAATTGAATGTTTATTTTAGTCTTGATTTTCTTCCAATACCTTGTGTAATTTTTCCTGAAATTCTAATTATATCCCTCTATATAAACACTGCAAATATGAAAACTGACTCTCTGCTACAACTTTTTTCCTCCTCTTTCCAAAGTAGAGACATGCTTGTGGTCAAATTACTTAATCAAAAGAATTCAGTGTGTTAGTGATCGTCCCAACAAAGAAAACGTGTCCATTTACAGTGTTGTTTAACTATTTCTGCATTGGTGACCACATGAAATGGGTATTTGAATGGAAACATGCCAGATGAATTAAAATAATCTTCATGGGTGCCAAACATTAGCTATTTCTACAAAATTAGCTAAATGTTCACAAAATTACACACACCTATTTCACCTGCTGGCCTCTTAGGCAACTCAGTAGTCTATTGCTGATTCAGTTTTGTTTAAGAAAGCAATGTCAATAAAATACACCAGGAAATATTACCAGCTCATTATGTCATCATCCAAGCTTATGTAGAACCATAGCAATATATATGCATTATAGCTCAGGAACTGCAACACAGCAGGGGTATAAAAATGGGTAGCTATTTATGAAAGAAATCTACAGTTTATGCTGAAAAGTAATGTTAGCTGGACAAAACCCATGATAACCAGAAGCTGTGCAATTCAACAGCCCTTTCATAGCTGCAGAATAAAATTGAACAAAAGTTAATTTTAGGACGTTAGCCACTGCAGATCTCAGTTAAAGCAAAGTGCTTTGGATTTGCAATAGCGTATCAGAACTTTGATTCTTCTGGTTGCCAACAGTGTTCTGAACTGAAGGCCTCTGAAAAATAAGCAAAAAAGTTTTTAATGAATAGCAGTTGGCTCAAAATTCTTGGCCAAAGTTCCTAACCATGTGGCTTCTATCCCCCACAATCCTTTCCTATCATCCATTTTTACTATGCATAACTTCATTATCCTTAGTTTAAAAACCCTCTATTTAAAACCCTAATTTAAAACCTGTCTCAATGGTAGTTTGTCATGGAAAATTCCACTGGCTAAATACACATGCCACAAAGAAACGTGCATGTTATTAATACAATCACTTGGCTCTGAATTTGCAAACTTACTGGCACCTCCAGAGTTCTACACAAAGTTGGTTATGTTATCCCACACCACCACTTTTGTATTTTCTTTGCAAAATAGTAGCATTCTTTGTAAAAAAGCTATTAAAATCACCTACATGATTTTCTTCAGCTTATGCTTGTCTTAATACGTATTTTTATACAGACTAAATGCAACCAAATTGGAGATCAGCTTGTCACCAAAAAACCTCAAACCAAACCAAAAAACATAAGCAGTTCTTACCTCTATCAATTCAAACGGCCACAGAAAACCCAGAAATGTTCCACAGTCCAGGAAATATCAGGTTAGAAACCTTTCTACAAACATATGTCAAGGTAGGGAAACAAAATTGCTAGAGGGAGAGAGTTCCACAGCTAGGGTATGTCAAATACCCATCCCCCCCAATCAACTCACCCTTCCCTCTCTACATTTATACCTCACAGGTCCTCTCCACATGCCTGCACCAGAAATACCCCAGATCTCTGGAAAATTGAAAATACCAGGTTAAAACATCTGATCAGTGGAGTAGCTACTGTGTGGGGTGTTTATCTTTCTTATAAACAAGTAATTAAAGAGTTACATTTTAGACTTGCTCATGTTTATTTCAGAGGTCAGAAGACTTACCCAGTTCCTCCATGTTTAACATTTCCCATCTTACCACAGTCACAACCCATTTGCCCCACCTGGATGCAGTTCTCTAACTCATACAAATCCATAGGAGTAGATAGGACCCATCTAAAAGTACTGGGAGAGCTGGCTGGCCTCCCCATGAGGCTGCTGTTTATTGTCTTTTAAAGGTTGTGAAGCCTGGGGAGGTTCCCCAATAATTTCAGAAAGGTAAATCTTACAGCAAGAGGGACAGCACAGGGAACTACAGGGATGTCACCCTCTCTAGGCCCCTTGGAAGCTCTCTAACCCAATAAATCTATGATTTCCATCTAACTCTGTAGCCTCCTTAAGAAATGGGTCTCATCTCTGCACACAAGCTCTGAAAACTACAAAACTTCTCTATCCTTCTTATCTGCAGTATCATTTTAAGAACATTTGGCCTATTAATCCCTAATTATTCCAAAATGTTACATCTGTAACTGGAGTCATGCCAAGGCCTTTGTGATGCTACTGTTTGCAGGTGAACAAAAGTACAGAAATCCAAAGAAACCACTAAAACCGAGAAAAACATAATATTTTAGCATCAAGACAATGCAGGAGATAAGGAAAGCTAAGTTTTGAGTTTTCTGTTTCATGACACAGATGAATTTACTGTTGCATTGTTTACCCTGGATGTGCCTTTTCCTTTTAATTACTTTTGTATAACAGAAGTGATTTCCTTTTCTCTGGACAATTCATTTCACTTTAATATAACTGAGAATTATATTGGTGTAATTGAAGGAGCTGGAGCTACAACACAGTTGTAGTGGTAACAGCTCAAAGTACAGTAACTTCGTACACTCAAAAATACATTCCTGCAAAACCTTCAAATTCTAATTATAATGGTAAATGAAACATTGTAACACTAAAGGCAGCAGCTTGTTTACTTACCGATTATTCTCAAAGAAAATGGTTTTCTTCAGATATGTGCACAACCCGTTGTTCTTTCAATCTTCTGAGCACTGAACACATGACATTTTCACTGAAACATCCACCTGAGTCTATCCTGAGAAACAAAATGCCTCATGCCACACGTGCTGGCCACAAAAACTACAAAGCTTTTGCCTTTAGCACTGTTGCCCCAAAATCAATGACTACAGTGTGGCAAAGAGCACAAGCACTTCTGACTGGTCAAACCAAGAGTTTATTTTCTGCTAAAAGGTGTCTCTGTTTAACAGCAGAGTCCAGTGTAGATAAGCAGACAGGGTTGACTATATTTAAAATAATTAATACTTTGTTTATAATTACATTCAGGAAAAACTGAACTTCAGAGATAAGCCAGGCCATAGCAGTATAACTTACTCCTGTCTGTATTAAAACAAACAAACAACCCC
>JAWWEU010000125.1:25057419-25221835 GCA_035583155.1 Acropternis orthonyx | reverse complement strand
TTACTAGTGTCTGTATTAAAAAAAACAAACAACCCCCCCCCCCAAAAAAAAAAAAAACCAAAAAAAACAACAAAAAAACCCAAACAACAACAACAACAACACCCCAAAAAACCCCCCCCAAAAAACCAAAAAAAACAAAAAAACCAAAACACACGAAAACCAGCAAAATTCAGTGTTTGGTAGCCATGAGACATACATACTTTGAACTTCCAGTTTCCTCTTCCAACAATTCCCCTTCTTCAGGTGTTCTATCAGTCGCATACACATCATTATCTGTTATTTCATCAACAGAACTGTCCAACTGTCCCCAGTTGCTTAGTGTAACATTTCTCCTTTGTTGTTCAGATGCTGTAATTTTTGTTTAATCTATTATTCTCTCTCTCTTTGTAACTACCCTTGAAATGCATTATTATAGATAGTCTGTAATGATTCCTGTTTTAAATGGACCCTATTCAACTGGTTTAAAAGCAATCTTAAACTAGTTTCCTAAATAATAAGGCTGAACCCTTCTAGACATTGTGAGTCTTCTGCTACAGACTGGCACAAAACATGTGCTCTATTGACCCTACAAACTGTGGAAAATGTGACTTGAGAGACTCTCAGTGTCACAAGTTCCACAGAGTTGCACTACCTGTGAATAAATCTGCCCTACTGAGAGAAGCTCCCTCGCCCAGTTCTTACTAACAGGGTGTGCTGTGATCCTACGGCAAGGAAGGGTAGCAATTGCTGTGTGGCAGGGGAGAGGGAGGTGCAGTCAAGTTTTCAAGGAGCATGGCAACTTAGCACATACACAAAAAAAAGGCCTCGGAAAACACAGAGTTCTTTTTTCAGAAAGTTTCAGAAGGGATGGAAGAGATGCTTAAATCTAAAACTGTTCATCCCAGAGCTGCTGTGCTTCCTTGTATGATGTTAAACTGATACACTCTGCGTTAAACCAGACTTCCACATTCAAAGGCACTTTCTATCCAATTAGTCTTTCTAAGCACAGTCCTTGGAAATTATAAAAAGTCTTGAAGCAGTGTCTCCTTAGAAATTGTCACCATCTTCCTCCTGAGTTAAAGTAACTTGGAAATGGAGTTATATTGCTCAGTTTCAAGGGAAATCAAGTTTTAATGGCCTGGTCCATAACATTCAAAGGGTCAAGAAGTGTTGGTTGCTTTTTAGTTCTCAGAAATTGCAGGCAACAACGATCTCCGCAAGTCCCGTGTCCATTAAAATTCAATTTGCCTTCTAACGAGTTGGACACTCGACCTGCATTCAGAGAGATAAGCTGGGGCTCTTTTTAATTCCCTTAAGTGGTTTATTATAAAACTATCCTTAACACCCTTACCTATTTTGAAAATACAGGTATTTTCTTTAATTCACTTTGAGGAGAAGACTGTAGAGCAGGACACTTCATTACTCATTTCTAATTTTTGATTAAATAAAAGCTACAAAATTAGAGAAAATTAATTTGGTTTCAGTTTTACTGTTTATACAAAATCTTAATATATTATTACCTTAGAAAATGTAATTCTTTTAATGATAATTGTAATAAGCTGAAACTTGCTAAGCATAACCTACTGAACTGAAACCCTGATAACCAGGTAGTTTAAGTGCAAGTCTGAGCATGGAAAGTTCAGAGGTTTTCTTCATTTCACTAGAGGCATGTAAGTAACACTAAACACATAGGGAGGTAAATATATGATACCTAGGTTTTCCTTTTGCTAAAAAAGAATGGTAATAAAATCACAGGAACTTAAACTGAGATTGTACATCACGAATTTGTTATGTCAGGCAAATGCTCCCAGGCAAAACCACTCAAAGTAGTACTTGGCTTAAAGGCAAATGTGTTTTTCTTTGTGCTGACAACTAAGCACTAAGACTGAAACTAATTTCAACTGTTCAATTACTTTTTGCTAATCAATGTTTTTCTAGCTCAACATTTTTTTCAAATTATACATTTATATTCATTGAAAGGGTAAATTACTAACCCTAAATCAAAATCTTAAAGAAAAGAGCTGCAGCTGATGGTGTCTAGCCAAACTAACATCTATTTGAACTCATTATAAAATCAGCTGTAAGCCATTTCATTGCAGGTTACTTAAAGCTCTAATTTTCTTGACCATGAAGGGTTTTTTAATTGTTCTTTTAAATGAGAATACTTGGCATATCATGTCATCCAGGAATACAGCTATTAAAAAAAAAAAAAAAAAACCAAACACTTCTGCTTACTGTCATTGCATCCACCAGCAGCTAAAAGTCAAGAAATAATGAGGAATGGAAAACATCAGTCTAAAATTCATGGCCACCCTATGAACAAATCTTTTTGTATTTCTCTTTCTAAAAATGATCATTTAGTAATTTTGACAACTCATGTAATTTATCTACTAGGAATGTCCCTTGTTTATTACTATCCCTTCCTAAATATGGCAACAGGACTAAGGAAGGAGATAATTAACACAATAAAGATAAAAAAGAAAAACCAAAAATAAAGATACATGTACACACAGATGACTAATTTTAACACATGGAGGAGCTCAGTTCAGTTTGGTCATCTGTTTTCTGTTATAAGCTTACTTTTTCCAACATCACAGGCTATAAGGGTAACATAAAAGAACAGTGTCAAAACAACTGAAAACTATGACTGTGCTAGGACAATATTTTGTCACCCTATAGCTGGTCTCAGACACATAAGAAACACAAAGAGTATTTAGGTATACACCTTGGACATCAAGCTAGCTCCTTGCATTACAAGCTGCTAGAACAACAGTTTTTCAGTCATCAGGACCACACTGTCTAGTCACCCTGGTTAGGGAATTCTAGGCTCTATTAATTCCATACAATGTGTATATGTATATAAACAAAGAGCAAAGAAACATACCTAAAAATTAATATAATTGAGTTCACATTTCTAGGGGAAAATACATGGCACAGAGTAGAATTTAATCTGTGGTAAATTAGGTACTATCAGTTGCTACAAATATCTTCTGCTTTTTATGCTTTTTTTCATCTGCTTCTCTTCAGTTTTCAGTAAACATCAGTTCATCTCAAGTATCATTCTTTACTATTCATAACATAACTCCATCCTTAGACATGAGGAAGATCCTGTTCTGAGAAGAAAAGAAACCAGAGCCCATTGATGCCAATAGCAACAAGGTCACAAAGCAGTATTACAAAAGGAATGCAGTCTCACTAATCCTGTAAGCCATCAGGACGATGGATATTGTGAGATGCCATCAAAATATTCCCAACCTCTGAGGAAAAAAAAAAAAAAGACACAAACTCACTCTCTATAGTTTGGCTGATCCAAGAAAAATGGGATGTCACAATGCATATAAACACAACTCTACTATTGCAGGTTTTTCCCTTGCCTCTACAAACCTTTTCCTCCTGTAAAGCCTATTTCTATGTGGGGTAGCAGATATAAAATAATTTACTTAAGTCACAAATAAGAAACACCTGTGGGAAACTGTCATCAACATGAAAACAGGTACTTTAAAAAAAATGGAAAAAAATCCAACAAATGAAACAGAGATTGGTATTCAGATTCTTATGTGACTACCTACTTTTCTTGACCATCCAAAGCACCTCATAACCTCTTGGACATTTGTTCAAATAAGGCTCCTTCTCCACTTCTGTTTCCAAGAAATACTGGTTTTGCCTGTTAAAAAAGCCATTTTTAATTTTTATTCAGTAGTACACATGCTCCCTGTGGCACATCCCAGAGGTATTCCTTCTTTCCAGATAGATCCAAAAACTATTATAGACCATTGATACAGATATTGTAGAAACTGTGAAGCAGGTAACAGCACAGATTTTTGCTCTATTAAAAGCTATTTATTATTGCCAGGTATTTAGTATCTGCCATATACTCTTCCAACCTCCAGTTACTCCTGTAACTCCAAAAAGTTGCAGAAAAAGTACTCCATTACCTACTGAAGAACTCAGGCTGAAGGCAGGAATTCTCTCCTACTTGCTCACTTTTGTGCTTCTAAATAAGTGGGCAGATTCCTTCAGTTTTTCACATTAAAAAAGCCCAAGCATTTAGATCTTTTAGATATCTAAGTATCTATGAAAAATATTTCAGGATCCCTTTTTATCTCCAACATGTATTGTTGGTAATTCAGCTTGCCACATGTACCGAAGCTATGTTTCATGGCTTAAGATTACTTCAGTGAAAACACAGCAGAATTCCTAAGTGTGTAAAACCCCTAAATATGCAGTAAAAATCTCATTAGGAGCTATTTTCCATTGTGTTAGTGTCAACAGGTCATTTTAAATTAGGGTAGAAAACTGAGCACAGAAGACTTAATTTTATTTCAGAGTAACATGATTTTGACTGATCTTTTCAAATGGTTCCACAACTGCAACTTTGACCAAATTTTAAACTGAATATAGAATCAATGAAGATGGCGCGTTTACGGACGCATGAACTGTTCTTAAAAATTTCTTCTGACAGCAATGTTTCTTCCAAATGGGAAGCAGTACACTTCAATTAGCAAGGGTGACAATGAAGTATCAATTTGCTGACATCATCACTAGCTCCCACTATCTGGTCAATGGATAACTAGAAGCTTGGTTTCTATAGACACACTTTTAAATATGTGGTTACAGAATCCTTGCGTAATAGTTAATATTTAAATCTTCTTTTAAAATGATTGAAAAATTTGAAAACATTTTTAATAAGAAGAATGAGGCCCAAAGCAATCTGATGAACTTTTATTAAAAATAATCTTCCTACAGTAGTATGGAACTCTTCAGCAAAGTCAAGCCACCACCTGTTCCACATCCTTCTTCACTAACACCATAAATCTGATCTTTTCTGTTCCTCTACTGATCAGCACTGCTGGCTGATAACTGCTCTGCTTATGAACACAAATGCAGTTTTGACCATGAATGCAATTTTCAAGCAGCCAAGACATAGCTTTACTGAAAAGGAGATCACCTTCCCTTCAATGAGACCACTTTCTTCTAAACCTTTACAGATGGATATAATTCCATGCACAGTCATTAGATCCAGAAACTACTCAGAAGAGAACCAAAAGTTGCTTAATGACACATTGCAAGTTGATTTGTGATGCTCTGCATGCAGTTTGCTTTTTAAGACTTTATGGGCTGCTTCCTTTTCCGAGTGCAATGTGTTCAAGATGCGTGATGTCTGGTTCCCAGCTCTGCTTCTATCTGGTGGATGTCATCATGCACTGAAGATTTATGTTCAACTTCAAATCAAATGCAAGTTTCACACTCTAAGCAGGGGTGCCCACAAACATATTGTTCTTTGGAGAACAACTCTCTGGCTCCATAGATATAACTTGGACAGAGTAGTTATGTTCTTCTGCAGCCCATGCCCGATCCAGATCCACAAGCCCCATACACTGTTTTCCTAAAAGGAGAGCAAGGGAGAACATGGAAACTCAAAATATAGAAACATTATCAGAAATGCGCACTTCAACATTGAATGTTAGGAAAACACAACAGTGTTATCTAAAAATAAGTTCCATACCCACTTTAAAAACCATTTAAATCTCTTTTACTTCAAATAGACACTCATTAATAGTTCCAAATCACATCTGTGACATGTAACCCTCATTTAGCAAAGACTTGGAGAAGATTATTAACTCTTTATATATGGAGAAAGGTACAACTGTTTTTAAATATTCTCAAAACTTACAGGAAAATCCATGCTTTAATGAAAAAGCCACAGGAAGAAGAAGATGACTAGTTCACCCCTTAGCTCTCTGAATTCCTGAAATTCTACTCCCTTTATAACGGTAACGGTTTTCCTCTTGTGCTTTCATCTAAAATCTGACAACCTCTGGTTATTGAACTTCAACAAAAGATTAAAATATCAAAAAAATTATCCAGTCTAACTGATTTGTAACATAATAATGTAACTACTTATAAACCAAAACACTAAATTGGTAATGCAAATTAAGCTTATCTCAGATTTATCTGCAGAAAAAAACAGGAATGATAAATCAAGGAGGGTTCTCTGCTTAGATATTTGTATTATGATACAGACATGTCAAGATGATGGGACCATTTGTCTTTACTTATTTACTCATTATAATTGATTATTATGTTCTGAAATACAGAATTGACTTGTCAGATCGTATTTCAGCAGTTTGAAACTCTATTTCAAGAAAGATTTACCACTTCCCTGAAATGTTTTATGACTAGTAGTCATACCGTCTGAAGTCCTGCACAGGGCACAATCCTGCTTTGGTCCCAAAGTCAATGATCCTACCTCTTTTCCTGCTCCTGACAGAAATGTATAGTTAAATATACTTGGGGCCTGAGATGAAGGGAAGAGACAGAAGTACATTGTGTTTACCACTGGGATATGAATCTGGCATTCCCAACTACCCTCTGGAACTGTGTACCTCTCTTCCCTGAATATATACAGAACTTTTGTGCCTGTACCATTGTAAGCCTAGTTATGCACCCTGGTTAGGTGCCTGTAGAAGTTTTGATAGGTGGCACAAGCACTTCTCAGTGTCCTTGCATTTCAGAACAGCTGGTGCACATCACACTTTAATACAGTACTCAGTCCAATCTATGCTGTCTTTCCACAGTGAGCCAACGGCCAGAATGATCTTCTCCTCAGCTGAATTCCTTAGTTACAAAATAATTTCACTACTTTGAATTCACCAATGTTATCACATTTGGACTCAATTCTGTTGGTGGCTCAGAATTTGAGAGGGGTAGTAATTGGGAAGGAGACAATTTAGAGACACAATAATAGGGGAGGACCTGAAAAAGAACTTTCCAGCTCAGTCCTGTGTGGATTTATACACTGCAGAGAGAAATTAGCAGTTTAGATAACCAGGACAGAATTCTACAAATTACTTTTTGTGGCACTATTCTTCCTGCATTTATGGTTTCATAGAAAATCACCTTCTGTGGCTGGTTGAACAAAATGACATGTACACACTCCTGCCAGTGACAGCAATATCCTTATTATTCTACATGTACACACTAAAGGGCAGCTGGAACTGTCACAGCTGGTGCCTGATTCCCTGTGTGCTCTCAGTAAGACTGTGTGAAGTGCATGGAGCAGTTCTGTGTAATCAGGTAGGCTGTAGCAGTACTCACAAAACCATTCAGTTTGCACTCAAGTGCCACTGCTGCATACAGTGTGTAAAATACACATGTCCAGTGAAAATGGTACACAGAACTTTGTTCATTTAAAAGGGAACTCTGTGTGTAGAAGAACTGGGTTCAACTGCATATTTTTTTACCTTCACAGATACTACAGAAATTGGTCGTAACTCCTTTGACAAATGTGTAGTTTCAGACATGACAGTCACAGACAGAATGCTGTATTTTAGCTTACAGGTAATGAAAGGAAATGACTTGCCACTTCTCTGAAGCTGCATGAATTTAGTGGTAATTGCTGAAATGTAGTTTACAACACATTCCTAAATTATTCAGAAAGTAGCAGAATAAGTAATTTACAATAGAGAAGAAAAAGTCTTCATGTATTCAGGAATACTCTCATTAAATGAAATATACAGTTTTCTCAATACCTGATCATGCATTGATCAAAAATGAAATTAAAAAAACCAAAAAACACTCTCACCATGGCTGTATCACTGATCTCATTCAATTATTTTCAAGCAAAACTTAAAAATACTGCTAAACAAGATTGTCAAAAAACCAGTTTCAAAGCTGAAGCAGAACACAGAAATGGAAACCATCTTCAATGGAATAGACTAGTATTACATGGAACTTAAAGAAAAAGTAACATTCTTGAAAACAGAAAAAGTGGTGATATAGGGAAAGAGAGAGAATAAGATTTATATTTGGGTTTTTCTGTCAGAGCAAAACACATGAAAGTTACATTTGTGGAAAAAGCTGCAGCAGTTTCAGACACTAAGAAATAATAAAAGTTAAGATCTTTAAAATTTATTTTTTTTTTAATATTTGGGGGTTTATTTCAATTTTTAGTCCACAGTGTGGGGTGCTACATTAGTAACTGAATACTTCCCTTTCTAATTTTTTTTCAAATACTGTGATAACAAAAGAAACTGAAAAACTTCTTGTCAGCTTTTATACAGAAATCTGTATAATTTTCTTTTTGGGCAGCAAGTATAAGAAATACCTCGAACGCTTCAAATTAAGCTTTTTAAAAACATTACAGTTATTTGCTATGCTTTAATATACTTTGTATTTCTTCTAAGCCAAGAATGCAGAGTTATGTTCTTAGAGTTTCGAGCCTCGTGTGTCTCTTCTGACCTGGAAGCTCCTTTATAGCTTCCATCAGAAAAAGGACCACATTATACCCTTTTAAGACAAAGCTTATTTTACGTATTTGAAGTGTTCTGTATTTTGGTGTCCTTCTCAGGCCTTGCCAGCCCAACCTCTGCAATTTAGCCTTATTGTTTGCAGCTGGCATTAGATGCTTGCCCTTCTAAGGGTTATCCCCACTGACTACAAGCAGGACAAAGGGGGCACACTGAAAAATTACTACTACGAATAGTCTGTGCTTTTAATGTAAGATAAACTGGCAATAGCAGGACATTAGTGAACTTTACAAAGATCTCGTGATTTTCAGAGAATGGGGAGGCAGGGTGGGAGAAGGTCAAGCAATAAAAATCAGTAAAATGCAAACTCTCTATCTCAAATTGGTGATTTTGAAAGAAGGAAAGACTTTCTATAACATAGAACAGAAAAGCAAGAGTGAAACGTGATGACACTTGAATTTTTCAAATGTTATGTGAAGACAGCAAATTAATGCCCCATTCATAAATGTCTGCTTCTTCCTTTATATATAAAGGTGAAATCACTACTGAGATGGTTTACACAACAGCTGTAGAAATTCATACCAATTAGCCTGCGTTCAGGTGGAAGCTGAACAGCTGTCTGATCAGCAAATCTGCAAAGGATCATGTGTTCCTAAAAAATAAATTAAAAAAAAAAGATAAAGCAAGAAAAATCTAATTAAATGCATAGAAGTATTAAAAATGTTATCACATAGAAAACTTACATTCAAACTATCCCTGTTCCACTAAAAGATTTTCAAAGGCTTCTACAACAGGTGCTGTTCATTTTTTCCTGTCCTGTCAGCCAGGGGGATGGTGCAGTGGAGGCTGCAGAAGGCAGAATCCCATATCCTTATTTGCCTTCAAATCCCACCACTTTTGCCAGCATAATGGTTTCTCAAAGACCAGCCAGGCCAAGGAAGGCAAGTTAGCCAGATGATGAAAGAAAGAGTCTTGCAGGTGTAGCAATGAAATCAAGGTTCTGATGACAGCTGTGCTCTTTGGGACAGTTGCCATATTAAGTACAGGATAGTGTAAATCAGAACCATCTTAGAATTGTACATTTTTTATTTTTTTTAATTCCTGACTGATATAAAACTATGATTTTAAAGATTTGGTTCTTGTACCAGGTGGAGAGAGCAACTTCACCTAAGGATACCTGAGGTTCTTTTAGTATTCTGAAGCAAGGATACTTACTCCAGCTTTTCATTAGAGGGACATAAACATCCAAGAGTCTTCATTTCACTAAAAAGCCTCATGTTAAAGAAAGATGGTAACTTCCCTCACAATACACTCCATCCAATTCATAAATTTAATAGACACCTGACCACAAAAAATTTTCTCACGTATTATAAAATAAAATATTATCACTATTTGATACTCAACTGTTACTCATTTACATAAATTTACAATATCGTGAGGCAAGGATATTTGTTCCCTAGTACAGCTCATTGACATGAAGGTTTCCAGCTCACAGCTTCTTAAAAAAATATGGAAGCAAAATGAGAATGTGTGATAACCCATTTAGGACTTAAACATGCTATGCCCACCCAGTTCTATTCAAATGTGGCTATTTTTGTATTACAAAAGAGGTGAAAATGTTAAACCCAGACATGACTACTTGAGAATGAAGGAGGAGAGCCACAGGCAATGTGGCCACTGTTAGGAGAGAAGCAGCAGTGATAGGCAGTTTGAGGAGAAAAAGAGGGATTTGGAGGAGAGCGAGGAGATCTGCGTTAGCACACAACTCTTCCCCAGCCTTCAGGCACCCAGTACAACCTGGCTCTTTGCAACATCAAGTTTCAAGCTCTTTGGACCAGGCCAGAGCTATGGTAAGCCTTGCCACTTAACTTGAAAATCTGAACTGACTCCAGTGCTTTGGCTTCTCAGGTGATCCAAAGAGATAAACTAGAGACTGTTATGACTACATTGTTTACCCATGACACAGACATTAAATGTTCATATTCCCTGTTGGCAGAAATAAGAAGGAAAGCATTTCTAAAATAACGAAGATTATAAACTGCCCAAACTTTGTGTGTGCATAAACAGTTAACTTGCTTACTAGAACACCCATACTTTCAACTCCAATTAAAACTCCAAAGCTGTATTTGCAAAGTTGTACAGTTCTACTTTCCAATTCTCCTTGTGTCTTGAGAAACAGTGTCTCAAAATGTGTCATGGTAGAAATCTACAGCTACCTTATTCTTTGCAACTATAAACTAATGAATTACAGCATAATGTTCTCATCAAAATATTTTGGAAGTGCCAGACTTCTGGATGTCTTTTCAGATCTCACTAAAATAAAAGATAAGAGAAATTAATTTAAAATGTGAACTGAAGGGGGTGACATAGGCAATGTCTGGCTAACACATGGCAACTTTGGCTGCTAGTCAATAACCTGTAACAATTTATTAATATGAAATATAAAAGTGCATACAGCTAGCTGCATAACAGAAGTTATTTATAACTAGGATTATCTGAGGCACCAACTAGCCTGGACCATTTGTATAGACTCTTATGTTATTAAGAGAAGCAGTATTTTTTAGCCTTGTCTTTGACTCCTGTGCCCTTCTGCAACACAAATAATAACATGCTGGAACTTCTACAGTGTCGACAAATCCTGTGATTTAAATCTCCATGCATTAACAGATTAAGTAAAAAACTCACTAAGCTGTAATGAGGTTACACACACTATTCTAAGCTAGATATCCCTGACTGTATAACTATCACCATCTCCCTCTGTACTGTCAAGAAGTTTACTTTTAATTTTAGTAAATAATTTTTTTCTGAACTGAAACCTTAGTTCTTCGTGATTATGTGTTAGAAACATAAATGCATCAAAAGCATTGTTAGTTGTGGGGGAAAATGACGACAGGTCCAATCCACTGTGAGGTTTTTGTCTTCTCAGTCAGGCATTTATTTCCATGTGAACTAGTAAAGTGTACATACACATATCTTACCTTCATGACAGTCTGATTAATTACCAGATAACTTAATTTCCCTTATATGCTGGCTGGAAATATCCTTAATTTTTTTGAAAGTCCCTCTTACTTCAGGATTGCAAAGGATAATCTCCATTTTCCTGCCACATACAGCATCTTTGCACTGCTCACATCCAAAAAACATTTGGATATTAGAAATACCTTTCTTTGTTTCCATATTTCTTTATAAAGAATTATTCTGCATCTCCAAAATTCATTTCTATATTGCAAACACCAAGACCCCTGTCTAGGGTTTGACATGTCAATTTTGTAAAGTTTCTCTATGACCTTGCTTCTCTCAAAAGGAAACATTTTCTTTCCATGCCACATGAAGTGCATCTAACCTTCAGATTTCTGGTTGTTCATCACTAACTAGTTCAAACCCACATGACAAAGCTTAGCAGGTCAGGACCAGTTTTGTGCTGTCCACCTCTCCGCTCTTTTCCTTTTTCAGTCCCCTGTCATCTTCACTCTGTCAGATCTGTGTGCTTCACTGATTCTTTCTCCCACATTTGCCTTGGAGTCAAAACACACTTGAATATTTTTAAAATAATTTTGAATAACTTTTAAAACAATACTGCAAAAAATTCTTGCTGATCAGTATAAGCTTTTCCTACTTAGTATGTCCAGTCTCTTAGACATAAACTAGAGGGGGAAGTCTAATGATTTTTAGAAAATAACAGCTGTATTTAACACCTAAAAAAATTGGCATCTTGTAACTGTTAACTGACACACGCTGAAGTGCCTTAGGAATGGCTCACCTATGCATTATGATAAAACAAGGGTTTTTTTTATGGAGAAACTACTTAATTTTATGGAAGAAAAAAAGCCTTAAAAAATGGATGGTGGAGAAAAAACACAATGACATCTACAGTACCAATGACCATTGCACATAACACATGCCCTTCCTCGCAATTAAAAGATAACCACCTGAACTTTCATTTGGTAAGACAACTGAGTGAAATGCAGGAAACTGCACATAAATCTCTCCCTCCTGACATTTTACATACCTTGTAGGACAAAATTTCTCTGAACTGATGACTGAAAAAAAAAATAAATAGACCAATTAACATCTAAAAGCAGCAGAGGTGGAAAATAGGAGTAATCATTACATATTTGAAGACACTTTAAACAAAGCAGCAGTATCTGTATCCTACAGAAAGGCCCAAACCCCACTACAGATCCAGTTAACTAGAAAAGGAAAAGTGTACTTGATGGTGTCTTTCTTTTTTCCTATTATATTATTCATAAAATTATTCTCTCTCTAAATCATTTTAAATACTAACAGAGATTTACTGTTCTTTCCTCACTGCCATATAAATACTTTATATATACTTAATAATACTCTGAACATGTATATATTTTGTTTGTATCACAAAAGTAAGGGGCCTCTAAAAAGGAATTGACTACAGAACACAGGCACTGTGGGGATATGGGCAGGTTATCAAGTTTTATGATCATAACATAAGGAAAAAAAGAAAAAGCATATCCTAAAATGTAGCTCAAGCTGGGGTTGATAATTTTCTATGGAAGCTTATGATGTTAGATTCAAAATTTTATCAAACCCAAACCCCTCATTTACATTCTTACAGCATCTATAGCAACAAAAGTTTTCTAACACAGGAAGTATTTCCAGTCTTAGTGGCCTAAAAATGTAACTGGTCAAATGTTAAACATTATACAGTCATTTTTAAAACAAGTCAACTAAGATAAGCTACATGCTTGCTGATTTTAAAAGGCTCAAAATATTGCCTCTTCCTTAAGAAGACTTATATGTTTTATTGTGTCAGGAGAGAAATCAAAAATGGACATACACACAAAGGTATAGAAGAATCAAAATGGACGAAGAAAAGACTGTTAAATCCAAAGCTTACCAAACTGACAAATTTTAAATATTTACTCTCCACACACTTCTGTGCCAGCTCACTTGGGTATTACAGAAAAATATGACAAACATTTAACATGGATGCATAAGATTCTTTTTTGATTTGTTGATTCCTTTTAAGGCTGCATGTTTCAGTTTCAGTTTCTTATTGCTTTTAAGACTGCATGTTTCAGTTTCTTATTTTAGCAAACACATACTTCAGTCAATTCCTAGTAGAATTAACTATGATTCATCCTGGATATCAAAAATGCAAAGCTCAGTTTTATGAAAACAAAAGCCACCCAAAACACAACCCTCTTTCTCCATCTAATTCTGACTCAGAAGGCTGTTAGACTGTTCTGCCACTTTATGCTTATCTTTTACATTTTTTATATCAAAGGCATTAACATTCTTAAGCATAAGATATATAAGTATCTCCCACACAGCAGATTCAAAGACAAAATATGTACAGTCCATTGAAAAAGTACTAAAAATATGAACTGAAATACAGGAGAACTTGTCTACTTGGGAATAAATCAGAGGAGTTTCACAAGCAGTAAACTGTGGTATAAAGCAGACCCAATTCTTTAAGCTGATTGCTTACATCTTTCTGCAACATTAAAACGTCAATTCGGCTTCTTACAGTAATTTTTGTGAGTTTTCTATTAACTTTGTGATTTAAAGGTAAAAGGTCTGCATATTACATACTGTATCTACTATGTTGACTGCACAAACTCTCCTGAACTATGAATAGCTAAATGCAGAAAAAAAATTCCAGGAACTACCAACCAGTCTCTCTTTCAGGATGGGCTGGGAAAGACAAAGAGGATGAAACAGTTTCACTGTAACTGTGAACCAGCCTAGCCCAGAAACTCACAATGAGCCTCAATTGATTAATTCTATACTCTTTTAGCATTTTATTCCTTCACTTAAGTTGATATTTTAAGTCTTGTTACCTTCGTGGATATTTGAACTTGACTGTGTTTTGAATGAAGCCGTAACAGCACGGGGAGATGACAAAGGCTGCCCGTGCTCTGATGCAGTGCTCAATCACCATGTCCGTGGCCACACCACAGGCGTGCAGAGCCACCTGCAGCAGTAAAAACAAAAACAGAGGAAACTAGAAATTCCTTAGAGCAACGTTCTAAATACAATCTTGTTCCAGCATATTTTTGGTTGACTGAGTTACTTAAATACACAAGGAAGTTTCTGCAATGAAAGCTGTTATGCAAAAGTCTGGTCCCTAATTCCTCAGGTTTTCATTCCTTTCCTTCATATCTATGTTGAGAAAAATTTATGGTCTACTCCATAAAAACAGGGAAACATCAACACTGAAGAAGGGTCACTCACTAAAAGTATTCAGAAGGCAGGTGACTGTTTTTAATTTATTTGATATCACAATGCAAAGTTTCAGAGAAACAGTAACAGTAAAACGACTTGTGGTGATTAGTCAAAAGTTTGTGTCAAGCAAAAAGGATTAGAAACACAAAGAACTGTTTCAAAATTGGATATCAACTTTGCAGTAAGAGAAGTAACTAATATACTTCAAGGTCACATTTAATGGAGAAAATTTAATTTAATTTTAAATCATTAGATTTTAAGGTGTTGAGTAAACAACAGAGGTGGGGGGAAGCATCAAATACAACTTGCCCTTCTTTACTTTTTTTCCTTCTCCTTACTGTTTTCTTCCTTTTTCTTAGAGATGAGCTCCTAAACTAAAACTAGAATAACATTTAATCACAACTACCTGCAAGGACTGACACGTGTTTGGGCAACAACACCGGTAGCACCCAAATTCTTCATGCTCTCCCACAGAAAGGCAAGTTACTGCAGTACTCAATATACTGCAAGGAAAGGCAAGCAGCTCTCTCCTCTCATCTCTGGGATGCCAAAGAGGCCTGGAGAAATTGAGACATTACTTACTCTGCCTCCTCCCATGTACTCTGTACCTCAGAGTAGGACTGGTGCATACACATTGCCCTGCATTTTCACTAAACTAAGGACATTTTTGAGACACATTTTTAATTTTATGCAGCATGGCAGATTTATAAAACTACAGCTTTCTCTGCTTTTTGTTCACTGTAAATTTAGGGAAAAGGTTTAAAATTGCACAGCTCAGATTTCAGGGTTCAAAGTTGTTTTTCAAGGTGGAGCAATTGGAAGATAAAAACTTTGCTCTCAGATATAGATTAAAACAAAGTCGTTTTTGTTTGCAGTCTGCTTGCTGTAAGCTCAGCTGAGCAGACCATTAATCTTCAACTGAACCGTAACTGCATATAGACAGAAAGCACTGTTTTTGTCTCCAGCAGAACATTAAAAAATTAACAAGATACAATTTCACAACGAAAGTTTTCTGCTCACATGAAACAACAAAAATAAAACTAGTTTAACATCAGAAATAGATTCTTAATATCACAGCTATCAGATTATCATGGAATGTAATTAGAGTTACTTCCTCATCTATTCAAGAAGAAAACAAAGCTCTCTACTTTGCTTGCATGTTCGAAGCAGAGACCTTAAAACAGTAGCAGATAGAACCAGTAACTTTGCTAAGTCTGTATGACCTGTTACAACAACTGATTTCTTCTTTGAGTTTCTCAGAACCAATTTAGTGAAGAAAAAAACCCACAAAATTAATGACAAAGCTTTCTCAGAATGTCTTATATATTCAACTCACTATCCTCAGCTTTACTTCAGTGATCTCAAAAATAAGACTACTCAACACACTCAAAAATATCCCCTCTCTCCAACCAAATGCTAAACTTTTCAACTTGTTCTCACAAATCAGCTGAGATACATGAGTACTACAGAAATACTAAAAGCAGCTGTGATCTCAAAGACTCCTCTGGGTGTTGGCATGTAAATGAACACTGCATGCAAATATTTGGAAGCTTTCACCTTTAGATTGAAATAATTTACTGTGGTAGATAGTTGTACTAAAAAATATAACAGTACAATGTACCAGTACATTTGGCTGTCAAACCTGTTGTTTCAGACCCTGGACCATCATTACCCCAAGAATTCATAAGGGCAGAAATTTCATGCAAAGCAAAAGGCAAGTGGTTGACACGGGGTTTTTTACCTGCTTTTGAACTCCTGACAGATAAAAAGGTAGCTAAATAACATACATTTGATGTCAAGGCCACTAAAATGCATATAAACATATTTTAAACCAATGCCAAACCCAGAGATGACAACTTCTGTCACACTCATTTTTCCATACTTCTTTAAATTTCAAGTACTGTAACCAGTGAATTTGTCATTGTGGCCTTCCTCACATTTACACTTCACTGTTTTACTGAAAATAGTAAAGTCATGTAATGAGTATCTTTACAAGTGTCAGAAAATGCGTTTAAAAATGGCACATTGATAGACTTTACATTTATCTAGGTATTATGGTATTCTGTTGCCATTTTTGTTTCAGACTAATGTTTATGACATAATGAGACAAAAGCAGATAAACTTTGTATTTTTATGTTCAAACACAGGTCAGCAAACTAGGCAGCTCCCAAGGAAAGTTAATCCTAGGTTAATGGGTTAATCCTGAAGAGTGAATCATGGTATGATGTAAACTAATTCTGAAGCTGACGTTGATACAGGTCTCCAAAAAAGGAAAGCTTCAGGTTTGTCAGTAGAATAGACTACCGAATCAGGTCAAACAAACTGAAGTCACAGGCCTGGAAATCAAGAATTTCCAAGTCAGTTCTTCTGACATATATTTCAATATTTTCCTTCTCACAAAACTTGAGAGTATAACACCTTCTTATTAAATAAAAACTCTACAGAGGTATTTAACATAGTATTAATCTTTAAAATAGACTCCCAAAAATTAAGACAGGAATTCCAATGATCACAAAATTGGAGACTCATGTCACAGAAAACTGTTAAACATTTCCACTCACAATTCAGTAAATTATTCATGAGATCCTGATATTTTGAACTAGATCTCTAGTTCATCCACTGAGATTTATATTACAATGCAGCACAAAAAATAAAGAGAATTGAAAATTTACACTTGGAAGAACTGGGCTAAGACCGGTTATTCTCTCATCTTTCTTCTGCTCTGTATTTCTTTTCCTTTATTAAATATACCAACCAAATAGTTAAACAGCACTGTTCAAGTACCATAAACCTTCAGTAATAAATGTCCTCAGTTACAGCCAAAACAGGCCCTTAGATGGATGATTTAAAGAACAGTAAGACTTGCATGGAAAGCTTGAGCCCTGTCACAGAAATTTTTATTCTATTAACAGAATAAAAAAACTAGTAGATAGCAGTATTTACAGAGTTACAAAATACTGTTTATGCCTTATTCTTGAGTAGGGCTGCAAAATTCTGGAGACAGTATTAATCTCATTTACTTTCAGGGTTTGTAAGGACATAGAGAGTTGTCTTATCTCAGGTATTTTAGTTATTCTAAGAATAATGAACCAGACGTGGAAGTTTTGAAGTGGAAAAGTTATAATCACTTACCCCAATGTTAAAAGTCCCATTAAAATAGTCCAAATTTGCTTGAATGAACCAGATGTTGTTTAAACCTAGTTCATCACTTCTGTCTTTAGCACGGATCAGAGACAACTCCTTATTTTCTATGAGTACCACCTAGATTCCATACATATGAGAAAGTAAGGCAAAATAATAATGAGAAATCAAAGTACAACCAACATTATCAAGCAAAAAACTTTGCAGCTTAGTTAAGAAAACCTCTGCATTACTTGTGGCAGAGTTTGAGATCTACAAAATTATTAACTGGAAACTGAGTAACAATTGAAGGCATTTAATACTTGCCAATATTAATCAGCTTTCAAATATTTTATATTTTCCTATAACTTTTGTCTTCTCAGGAGAGCACCACACACATTTGGGGGTTATGCTAAAAATTTGCATGTTTCAAACCTAAGTCCTCTGCTGAGACAACTGTGACTTCATGTGTACTCCCTACATGCACACCTTTTTAAGATGTTTATCAGACACCAGAAGTTCATACTGTCTGTACTTTTTATTGAGAATTTACCTGACATGATGGCATCATGTGAGCAAGAACGATTCCAACATGGCCCTGTGGAAACAAAAACAGACAACATAATCTGAATCAGTTTTCGGTGTTCCCAGTTGTTCACTCATTACATGATAAGCAACCCTTAACCAGTGACAGAACCTCTGAAAGCAGGTAAAATTTCAGCATTTGTACTTCTGCTTTGCTTTGTGGCAGCAACCAGCTAGAACTGAAAAGACGAAAGCTGAAAGAAATGGCACCACATAAATGGAAATACACCTTACCCCTCCACTGCAAAAATCCACAATCACATCTCCAGGCTTCGCAAGCTTTGCCACCGCTGCTACCAAATTGTTCAGTTGCTGTTGCTTCCTGAGAGCCCGGTCTCTAGACATCTTTCCTGGGAATGACAGTGAAAATGCATAAGTAGCAACCAGCAGTTCTCAACACTGATAACTTTAAATGGTGAACTGCAAAGCACTGCAAATGAAATTTATGGCTAAGGTTAAAACTGGCTGAAACACTTGGGTATCTTAATACACTTCAAGTTAAATTCACAAATATTTGGTAGAGCTTTCTCTAAAACAAACTTTCTAGTTGTTGCTATTAACAAGTCCTTAGGAACAGACCCATATAAATTTAATGTAAAGCAATCAAACCGGTGTAAGGTCTGCCCTGATTATACTCCAGTTCTGTGATTCATGCCCAGAAATGGAGATCAAAACCATTCACAGTAAGGTTGTCAAAATAAATCCTTATTTACTATCCTTAAGCATCTTGTTTTAAAAAGTTGTATTTTTTCTCCTGTCAATTTTTACCTTCCACAGTAACCATCCTTGTTTATTTAAATGACTGCATGTACAAGTAGGTACTTCTCAAAGCACCTATTCCTACATAGCGAAGTCTGACTTTCCATCACATCTGTAACATAATCAGAAATGGGAAAACTATTGATTTCTTTCAAATGTGCTTGATAAAGTCCAACATACAGTTGCTTCAGGTATAATGAATTTGTTTAGTCAACACTAACATATTTGTAAAGATGCATTTGGTCTCAGTGGGCCCGAGTGCTGACAGACCTATTTAATACTCCTTTTGCTTGTTTGAAAGCAGAGTTTGACATAAGATACTGACAGCTCATCTTTACAATAAGAAAAAAGGTACAGAAACCGCTCTCTTGATGAGTTTTCACAAAGGATGTTCAGGTGTACCTAACGTTCTCTGAAATAAGAACTGTTTTCTTTCTTGGAGCATCACAGTATATTTGAGTATGGACACACTTCAGTTTCATATAAAATTCATTAAATTTGTCTATTAAAAATTTGTGTTTCCCAATACTGAGGTGTAGTTTAAAATAAAATCCACAAATCAGTGTAGCTTCCTGGTTACAGTAAGAGCAGTTCAATTCTCATCATCATCATAATAAATTGTATTTACTATACAGTTTATACTTTAAACCCCACCCTGAAAATGTACATTTTTGTATATTTTATCATAAATAACGTTTCCCTTTACAAATAAACCATCAAGTTCCACAAACTCCCATAAAATTATCACTACATTGCTCTACAGAGAATGAGAAAAAAATCACTTTTCAAGATACTGTGTTCTATACTGTCAGGGCAAGGAAAAGAGAAAAACCATCAAGAGAAGGCAGAGGAAGTAGGGCAGAGTTTATTCTGTGCAGTTACTGCAGACTTTTAAAAAAAACAGAGTAATGACATTTTAAAAATGTATTCCTAAGTCACTGCATGGTGACATATTAAAATGTGTACTACTTTTTAATGGAAATTAAGAGACTGAACACAACCTCCTCACTTATCAACTTTGTATGTATTAAATAGTGCATTTTATAAAAATTAAAACATGGTTGCATTTCAAACATCTTTTACACTCTGCAAAAGTTACCATAAAGAAGAGTACCAGAAAATTAAGCTTATCCAATGACAAAAATGTATACAAGGACTATCAATATGAAACCTAGAACACATTACGTAAAAGGATAGATACATTTTTAGGATTCATTGCTTATATGAGTAGATCTTTAGAAAAAAACTTTTATGACAGACTATACTGGAAACCCTAATTCCTTGTGTGCCAAGTATGTACCTGAACTTCTCCATAGCTTGCCTCTAATTTTCATGCTTCCATTTCATAAACTAATGATCAAATGTTCTCAACACCTACAGTTTAACTGTAGCCAATGTAGATGTAGGAATTCCAGCAAGTGCAAAATCAAGTACTGCCACTATGTTTGAGCTAGAAATTCAGCTTCTGAGGTTAAATCTGTAATTTGTTAGGTAGACAGGTATTGTGACTATTAACACCTAGAAAATCCTATACCTAAATGACACACAAGTATGTTTTCTGTGTACATGCATGTATATTCACATACCTGCACCAAAATCCCAATGGATTGTTTGAGTTTTAAAAAGGAGATGTCCTGAACACAACTTTAATCCCACTGAGACTACCTGAGTAATAAATTAAAATACTCTAGAAATCTAATTCATATTTGTCTGCTATATTGCTCAGACCTGAAATACAGCTGTGGCAAGAGGAGCACAATTAACAGGAACTTTTACCACAATAATACAGGCTACTACTTGGGTTTGTTCTCATCAATCAACATACCTTACTAGTTTATTTCAATTATTTTAATTCTACCTGTTTGAGTACTTAATAAAATCTTGTTGCTCTAAAACAAAAGAGAAATGAGCAGATGCCTTTCCCTTTTATGGAAGCAGCACAAAACCAAGATCAATTTGAACTCTTTCATCTGATAAGTGAATGAGCAGCCGAGCAAGTCCAGGGTTCCCAAGAGATACACCTTTGCTAGCAGCCCACTAGAAGCTGCCCATGCACAGTGTCTACATCTGACTATGATTACACAGCTGTAAGAGGTGTGACTGCAGCTCAGAGTCGTAAATCTGAGCTTGCTTTAAGGAACCCACTTTGGACACCAACAGCAACCCTGCTATGACAGCTCTGCATTCAGGGTGAGCTAGTCCAAAAATCTGTTCCGCTCCTATGCTGCTAAAAACCAAGCTAATGGCTTAAAATTAGCTCAGCTTATGTCTACACACTGAAATCACACTTCTAACTGCAGCATAAGCCTATCTTTTGATGTTGCAGGTCCAAAAGTAATGGACAGCAGCCATAGACATAAATAGCAAGAAGTAAGCAGGGAAATATCCTGGACATTGTCCTGGATAAAATTTCAGGTTCAGCTAAAAGCAGAAAAATCAGTTTTTCAAAAATGCTGCAAAAACATAAACAAGTTTTTGTTTTACAGAATTCAGGTACAGAGTAAAGTTGCCCTTTTAGCCTCAAGATTGCCAAAGCGTACAGAAACCCCTAGCTAGAAATAGACTGTGAAGGCAAAAGGACAGCTCTGTTCTCCAAAACAGGTTTGAACACAAAAAAAATTGCCTCATAAGCTTAGGCAGCTTAATTTACACTCTAACTCATTTTTAACAGGGGCTGATTCTCACGAGCGTTATCTTAAAAAAATAACACTGACCTTCACAAATTTTCTCTTTCTGTTTAGTGAAAACAAGTAATGTACGTACTTAAAGTGCATTCATGGTACAAAGTTGCAAGATTCCTTGGTGGAAAGCCTTCAGAATTCAAGGCTTCCTGAGCTCAAGTAACTGTCGCAATTAATTTAATGGGATTGTTGTAAACGTTTTTTTTTCCTGGTAACTTTTGTATCACTCCCTTATATCCACTTTCCACTTCAATCTTCCTAATTATGGAGGGACCAGGCAGACAATTTTGTTTCCAATCCTGTCTCTCAAGGGGCATTACCACAAATGTTCTGAGCCATTTTCCTGCACGACACTTAAGGACAGAACACACCTGTCCTGCCTCAACAGCACAAAAATCCATGCACAGAAATGCACGTACTTCCTTATCCAACTTCTCTGTTCTTATTCCCCATGCTAAGGTTTTCCCAAGAGGTCTGGTATTTATTAGCATCAAGTACAACTCCTGAAAAACACCAACAAATTTTCATACTGAGCAAAGCTAGTGAATCCATTCTAGAGTCCCGAAAAATCTAAAAGTAAAATAGTAATGGGTTTCATCAGCAAAAACAGATCCACTGCTTAGAACTCAGTCAATCTCATGAGTATCAAATTAATAAGAAATACTTTTGTAAAAATTAGCCTATAGCCTTTAAAAAAATCTAGAAATTAACTCTCCATGGTCACAAACCAACAAGGTTTCACCCTCCCTTAATGTGCAGGCAATAAGTAGCAAACGTTCCCTTGAAAGATGGATAAAATCAAGCTTGAATCAATAGGTCTTTTGTCTGCTCTACCTCTGGTATTTTGAGCTCAGTAGCTAGAATTACAGAAACACAGAAAGCTGTGACATTATTTGTAGAGAATGTTAGTTAGCATGGCTAACGAGTCCTTACAGCAAACAGCAAGAAATTCAACTAAATATTCTGTATCTAAAAATAGTACAGCTCACTTTCCATTTCTTAAGCCCTGTGATAACAAATAACATTAATTGTTGTGTGCAAGAACAGTAAGAGAAAAAGAAGCTTGAAATTTAGCCCTGCCAGGCAAAACCTTGAAGAATGTGACCTTTTCCTACAACACACTGAAAGGCCCCCCATAAAATGATTTGCTCCCTTTGTAAGAACCCAACTGACAGATCGTAATACTGTACCAGTAAGATTAATTTTCAATAAATGGCCACAACAAAAGCATTTAATTTTGCTCCACAAATCCATCATTACTGTTAATTCAGCCGTTGTCAAGCAGAACTTTAAAGTCTCTGTGGCACTTAAAGGTCTTGCATTTTGGCAGAAATAAATATTAACTTCTCAGAAGGCAAACCTCCCTTTACTTTTGTATTACCTTGGTCAGCGTTCAAGTTCATATAATCCTTTAGTCCTCAAATAACACTTTCATATTTCCCAAGTTAAACTTGGTAAATCATCAAAGTATGCTCAAAAAAAGCAAAGCCCAAATATCATCTCTAAGAACTTAACCCTACTCAGTTTTCAAGTCCTAACACAGTACATCTGAACACAGCTACCAACACATATATAAAACACACAATATATGCATTCTCCTATTCTATATAGTAGAATTCCATACTTTCATTGTTTTAGGACAGGTATCTTTTTATTACCTTTTCCATAAGCCTCTGCTAACCAATTCAAATGATAACACCAGACTACTTTTCATGGTATTTCAGGGAAAGTATATTTATAGCTGCATTGATTAAAGAGAAAAATAGGTACAGCAAAAAACCCCTCAGTAACTACAAAGCAACAATAACAGTTTTAATATTTTATGCTAAGCTGAAGAAGTTTCTCTGAAATCAATGCTCCATGCTTTTTTTCCCCCCCCGGTAGTTCCTTATGATAATTCAGCATGTTCTAATTACTTCTTAATACTCACAATATCTCCTTCTAAACTGTTTTTGATAACTGTTGGGAGGGGTGGTATTTGTTTCTTTCTTTTGTGGGTGGTTGTTGCAGTTTTGCATTATAGGTGTATTTTTTCTACATAAAGTATTGGTCAGATTAATGTAGCTGTACAGTGGTTCCCATGTAACCATTAGAAAAAGCAGAATTCAAAAAGATATAAGGATGCCATTTCAGCTGACATTTATTTACAAAGAACTTTGCCAAATCTTGGAATAAATACAAATTAGCAAAGACAATAACTTTGTTGTGGTCCATTGGTCACCCTGGTTACTTGAACAATATTCCTCTTCAACTTCAGCTGCTTTTATTCAATCTGTGTGGGCCAGTGCTGAAAGTTGAAGATCTGCCCTCCTATTGTCCAGTCTGGGGCCACCTCCTTTCACTGCACTGACCTGTCTCCCTGCTCCTTCCGCCCAGGTAGTGAACTGTTAGCTTTCAAAAACTGTTTCCTACTCTTATTGCAGGACCACACCAGAGAAGAGAGGAGAAGTATCAGGAGATGGACTAGCCAGTTCCAGCATCATCTACAAGTATGCCATGGTAAAGACCCAGTAGAATCAGTCTGAAATACACACTGCATCAAAAGGCATACAGGCAAATATATCTCAATTCTCCTTCACCTCCCACTCCCCTTCTATAATGGTGTGGAGAGGCAACTTTGATCAGAGAAATTGGATGAGCACTATTTAAATTCAATACAGCAAACTGTGTGTTTGTGGTTTGTACACTGCGGTGTAAGTCAAAGTAGGGGAACCAGAAAAGAAAGTGCAGCTGTTGAGAGAGATTTCTGACCACATCCTGTATTGGGACTTGAGTATCTCCTAATTGATATAAAACTGTTTAAGCAAGAAGTTACTTTCTTCAGAGTATGGTTTCAGCTTTGGGAATAAAGCAGCTTTCACTCCAGAGTAGCCATAAAACAATTAACACGACAAAATGTCCCTAACCAATTCCTCATGGCAGTCTAGATTGTACAATGACACTGATCTTGGCTCTCCACTTCTCAGGCTCAGTATAAATTGTTTACTTTACACCCAACTTCTACTTATGAAATAATTCAGTCTGGCTGTTTGAGTAATACTGGACTAAAAAGTATCTGTCACTGGAAGCCTGACTCTTAGCTACAGAGAATGCACTCTTTTATCAAGCATATTAAGTCTGAGGGTCAGACTTGGAGCTCTGACATGAATGCAGTATTCAAAGGCTGGCCTCTAACAGTAGTTTACAAAAAGGATTTTTTGTATTTGGTTTTGCTACTTTACATTGCATAAAGAAAAAAAGCAATTTCTTAGCAATAATTTTGCTTTTTCATCTTGAGAATTCTTTTGCTTTCCATTGTCAAGTAAAATATTAAGGAATATCTAAATGTGAAAAAAAAATCTGAGTCCACCAAGAATAAGAAGCCTGATCCAGACCAATGCTAAAACAAGTTATCTGACATGTTAAAAATCACAGCATCATAGAATCATAGGTTTTGTTTGGAAGGGACCTTACGATCCATGGGCACATTCTACTAGACATATTTTACTTTAGCCACACTGCTCAAACGCCATCCAGCCTGGCCTTGAACACTTTCAGGGATGGGGTATCCACATCTTCTCTGGGCAACCTGTTTCAGTGCCTCACCACCCTCACTGCAAAGAATTTACTTTATTATCTATTCTAAACCAACCTTCCATCAGTCATTCCCCCTTGTCATACCACCACATGCCCTTGCAAAATGTCCATTTCCAGCTTTCCTCTAAGGTCTTCTTTAGGTACTGAAAGGTGCCATAAGGTCTTCCCAGAGTCTCCTCTTCTCCAGGATGAACAACCCCAACTCTCTCAGTCTGCCTCCATAGGAGATGCAATCTTTGTGACCTTCCTCTGGACTCACTTCAACAGGTCCACATCCTTCTTATGACAAAATTTTAAAAGCTGATACAGATATAAAATAGACTGAGAAGCAAACCTGAAAATACTCAAGAAATGTAAAACCTGTTGAAATTGATCATGAAAGTATTTCATATAATGTGTGATACTGAATCTACTGGAATTAACAAAAAAAAAAAATCAGTCACGTTATCAAAAAAGTTTCGTTGCTTTTACATTTTCTCCTACATTAGTTCCTTTACAATTAATTTACACAATAGGTAATATTCAAAAGGGGCAGTCCCGTGGTGTAATGGTTAGCACTCTGGACTCTGAATCCCAAGGGAACAAGTTCGAGTCTCAGTAGGGACTGTCCCCTGGGCAGTTAAATGCCTCCCTGCCATCCGATCCCGTCAGATCTCGGATACTCAGCAGGGTCAGCCCTGGTTAGTACCGGGTGCTGCAGACAGTTCTGAGGATTTCACTGTCACTGTCCAAGCTCGCTCGGCTGTGGCAAATGGACCTTAAGACTTAAATGGTGGGGCCAGTTCTGTGCACGCTGTGCCTCACCTAAAAAATCCACTGCGTAGGCTGGAAGGGCATGCCCACGGGGGGAGAGCCCTTCCCCAGATCTTCATTCACGAAGTCTGGCCATTATTTATTATTAATAATCAAAATCATTCTCATTGAAGAGCAAATGGAAACATATAACTTGGAACAGTTAAGAAGGTTAAAGAAGGTATTTAATCAGCATCTTCATTATATTAAGGAGATATTTCTTGGTTGTTCTACCTGCACCAATGCAAAAATCTAATTCACATTTTGGAAGGACAGGGAAGAGAATCACCAGACACAAAAAAAACCTACTTTGAAGGATCTCCAAGTATCAAGCATCTCTGCAGACAACACTCTATGCTGGAGTTAATATTTTATTGTAAAGAAAACTACAGCAAACCTTAATTTTTTTTCTTTTTCATTCTTCTGATCTTGTTGCCTTTCCAAGACCTTACCTTAGTCCCCCAGTATACCCAAAAGGTAGATGGGGAAAGTATGTGCTTTCTCGCTCTGCAGACAATCCATAAAGTTATAATGTGCTATAAAGACAGAGAGGCAAGAGATCTCCAAAGACCACTGAGATAACTCAATACTCAAGCCTTTTCAAAAGACATTTATACGAGGTACATCAGAAAGTGCAGTTACACAGGGGATGTGGCTGTACTGGCTTTTTCAATGGTTTGAGTCCTATTACTGTAGTGTTAAACAGAAATTCCTTTGTCTCTACGTCTAATTCCAGAGATCCTCAGTTTGTTTCTCTGTAAAGTGCTACGCCATACCATAGGACATAGGTCTCTCACTGCTTATTCAGGCACGTCCTAGTGCTCCACTCCACATTTACATGGTATATGCCCACTTCATCGTCCTTACTGGCCTTCTCTAGGCACTGTGACACTGCCTCAGAGAGCTAAATAGCTTTCAGCACTGAACAGAATTGTTTTGTACTTACAAAGACTCCTTGTGACAGTTCTTGTAGGTTTTCTAATGTGTATGTCCATGACTTGAAGACCTCAAAGTGAAACCCATGTCTTCTCTTTAACCAGGTATAAATTACTTTGCAAAAACCAGACTAGATGATAAGCTTTACTATTAGTGTCATCAAGGGACAACATTAACCATCCTTTTCTTTTTTCCTAATTTTGGACATAATATTAAAAGAATCATAAGGTACAAAAGGAAGCTTGCTCACTGAGCAGTTTTCTTGAGTAAATGTAGTGTAAGGCAGAATAGCATCTATGCTGAGCAATCACCTGCTTCCCAACTCTCCTGCATGGATGACTTATGACAATCCATAATTATATTATAGTTTTCAGAGAAATAGGAGCTTATTATATTACAATTAAATTGATGGGTTTGTTTACAGAGGCTAAAACATTTGTTCAGTCAGATAAAAGACCAGATAGCTTAGGGTTAATATTTACTCATCTGCTCTTCCTTTACATTTGGAAATTGCTATTCTGATCTTTCTTTTAACACTGTGGCTATGAAAATACACACACACACACACACACACGAACGTATTACATGTTTTAAACAAAAACTATATAGATACTCAAAATTAGTATCATAGAGGTACACTAAAAATATGCTAGCGTCTCATTTCTTTTCAGCTTGAGCTTCCTGCATCAGCTTCAATTGATTTCCTCTTAAAACAGTTTTCTGATTTAATTTCAAAAGTAACAGAGTTGGGTCAAATTAAAAAAAACCCCAAACCAACTAGTTCTGATTGTACAAATATTCCCTTCTTTCTCTATCAGAATTTTAATGCATTAGTCCTATCATGAAACATACCATTTTATCACAGACATTGCAAAACAGAACAAGTAGTAATAAAACCCAGCAACATTAACTGAAGGACTGTGCTTTTATTCCTGTCCTCCACTCCTCACCTCCTCCCACTTTTAAGTTCTCTCTCCATTCACTCTTGGAAAATGAAAGCATGAGCTAAAGATTCAGTGAAAACACTGTTTTACAAATCAAGTTGCAATGGAGAAAGCCTTGTCTTCCTTTATTTCTACTATTAACGTTTTATGAAATAACTTGTTTTATAATAGCCTGTTTGAAGCAGAAACAAATCCTGTTGCCCAGAGTGTATTTTTATGAATAGAAGTAATCAGCAGCAACATTTATCCAAACAGTTCAGAGGAAGGTGACTGGGGTTTTGGTGGGGTTTTTTTGTTTTGTTTTAGTAAGGGTTTTTTGACCCTGAGTGGATGTTTATCAAAACATATTCTGAAACTACCTTAGGTTTGGAAACACCATACATGCTTTTACTTGTTGGTAAAAGAGCATGTAAGTTCCTACTTTCTAAAAGAGGTAACAGGCACATATGCCAATTCTGCAGCTTCATGTACTTCTAAAAGCAGCAACCCCTACTAAATGAACAAAATTGCTATTAAGTTGTCTTGGCACAGAGCCTATTCACCATTTCCTATCTGCATTAATTTAGTTAATCACAACAATTATTAGATTTTCAGGACAGTTGTGTTATTTTGTTTTTTAACTAACCTCTGAGAAGGACAGGACTAACAAAAGGGCTGACAAAAGCCAACATTTGCTTCCTGGAGCCTCCTTAAAGCCATGAACACAAGGGTGCTCTGCACTTTGCAGTTCAGAATGCATCACTCTACATTCTGCAAAGACCAGACTTTGAACAGTTGAAAGTTACTGAGAATTCTAAAAGAACCAGCAGCATTCCTGAAGTTAACTCATGAGCACGTATGTAAAAACAACCTTGGCATTCATTGGGGTGGAGGAAAACAAATAAACCCTCCTAATCATTACAAACAAAGCCTATAAACTACCCTTCTGGAGAATGCACCTTCAGTCAACAGGTAAGGCCAGAAGGGAAAATCAGAGTTCACATTATTTTTTACTACATAAAGGTTTTTATGATGAAACATGATGATGTTTTAGCTACAGTCAAGGGAGTAGGAGAACACAACACTACAATGTGTGGTTTAAAACATATGGGGCAATAATCAAAAGAACAGGAAAGACAACTGAGCTCCATGAGAGCATTTTATTATTTTTTTAGATACAAGTCCCTCCTGATTTTACTAACCAATCTGCTCTTTATTAAGGCAAGCTGTGCAAAACAGCTTTATCACTTTAGGCATAAAACCTCCCTTCATCTCACATACACTATCTTGGTGTAGTCTAAAAAGGTCAGACAGCTATGAAAACTGACCCTCAACAACCTAAGCAGGAATTTGGCCTGCTTTGTATTTTTGCATTAGAGGATTTTAAGCAAGAAAAGAAAAAGTCACCTTTGAAAAACAAAGATCAACAAATGCCAGTAAAAAGAAACTAAAATTAATGTTCGTGTCCCCTCAATGTAACTATATCCTACTAAAGAAAGATCTGTTGCTTGATTTTTTCCCAATTACTTAACTTTAAAACTCATCTTCAGAATATTCAACAAACAAAAAGCCAGACAGAAACAGCTAACATAATGTTTACACATTACTCTATTATTTATACTATTTTTAAACTATTTTGTACTAGATTATGAAGTCTCTATAGGTACTCAGATTAATCACTGCTATCCACACTAATATGTATCTGCTAGCCATGTTCTTCCAAGTTTTTCACATTATAATATTGACATCTTCAGAAAAATCATGTATCAGTACCTTTCACAAAACATTAAGATTAGTTCCAAAATTCTGAATTACTGCACATTTACCCTGACTGACAATGTCTGTTCATCCTTCTCATACTGAAGCCTTTGAGATTAATATTTTCAAGCTATTTTTCTAGAATCAGATGCCATAAAGGCAAAGTGTTCAGAATTCACGAGCAGTTGCAAGACCTCATAACAGAGTTCCCTTCCAACATGAATTATCACTCCACAAATGGATATGTTACAGGTAGGAAGGGTGTTAAATACCTTGCTCAAAGACCAGGTGTCAGAGCAATGACAGTGCAGCAGACAGGTCTCTAACAGCTTTAGAGCAGTGGTGTTCCTTTAAATTTCCATCTTTTGTCCTCACCTTGCCTCCTCTGTTACTGCTACCTGAGCAGTCAGCCCTTTTGTGTGTCTCCTTCTCTCCTTATGTGCCCAAACCCAACTATAACTCACAGTGAAGTGTTTAAGTAAGACGTGAGGAGGAAAGCACAGCAAAAGAAACCTTAAAATATGACAGACGATAAAACACTTGGGGAAGAATATAGGAAAGGGAAAAGCAACCTCTGCTGTACTAAATGTGAGAAAAGATCTAAAAAAATCACTAAAAGGAGTGCTGTTCTACCTATGCACAATATTATACCAAACATCAGCAACATCCAGCCTTCTGAGGCAGGGGTTGCTCACTTTCTGAAAAATTTCTTCGGATGAAGATGTCACTGTCTAACAATGAAACAGGAATCAAATGGTTTTCTTTACCTCTCGCAAGAATAATACACTGATTAACGGCTACTGTCTTGCTGAGAAGGGGGAACAGCTAATTCCTGCTGAATTTAGTGCTCACCAGGGGCTAAAAGTGCTTGTCTCTTGCAAAAACAGGAGAGCTCCTTCCCCAGCAGGAACCACAGACGGCTGCTGCTGAGGTCAGAACAAGAGCCAGAAGACCCTGCCATTAACACTCACAGCTGTTCAGCAGCAGGTTGCCTTCAGGGGACCAACTCTCAGTAGTTAAGAGGCAGCAGGAACAGAGATTTCTCTTTCTGAGCTCTGAATGCTAAATTGTTTACAACTGATTGTTAAGAAAAAAGTAAGGGGTAAATGCCTCTGTACAGTAAGGAGTAGTGAATCACCATGAGTTGAAGGAAAGACCAAAGCACACTTTCTGATACATAAACCATCTCATTAATTCCCATCACTGTCTCTAAATAATAAAAACAATAAATATTAGATATATTAATAATTTTGATTATTCCTGTCTTTGATTTACTTATCAATAAGAGAGTCTGAAGTAATCACCCAGAAACAAGAAAAGCTGGCTTAGAAGACAGACATGCTTCATTTGGCCCTTCTGTGTCAAGCCATTGAACAGCTGTCTGCAGGACAAACAGCAGCACTTTCAGCCTAACTTCACACATTATACCTCTTTACTTTACAAGGATTAATGGCTGGAGGAATTCCTCCAAAATGCTTACCCTGATGAAAAGGAATTTCATCCTTGAAATTTCATCCCGTCTTTCAGTCATTAAGAAAATTAAATCCCACATTGCAAAGGTTTGATGACCAATTCATAATGCATTGACATTTTAATATGCAAATAACAACATTGTTTCACAATGGTTGTATATAACTTCCAAACAAAAGCATTCTAGTTGCATACAGAAAGGCCAAGGTTACACATTTCTATATTGTCTGATCTACACTGCAATTATCACAGCACTTAGAGTTTGATCCTGTATAAATCTGGAGTTTATGAAAATTTTAGTAAAATCAGTCAAATTTGCTGTATTAAATGAGTGCCTCTGGTCTTCATGTGGTTTACATTAGTTAAAAGGGTTGAAAAAACATCCAAGAGTTCAGAGGAAATATAGGAATTACAGAACTCCATCATAAGGTTTTAATTCACTAATAGTCACTGCTTGACCACTTAATTGTTTTCCTTTCATTTCTTATTTTTCTAATTAATTTTCTAAGTAAATTTGGGGCAGGGGGGAATCAAACTGCAGTTTAGACAGTAAACACAATTAATTCCTTTGAATACCTAGCTTACTAGGATGTTTTCTAGATAGTTTAAGTGAGTTACCAGCTTTGGGCAAGCGCTCTTTTAATCTCTGATGCTGAAGGTCAGTATCTGCTTCTGCCAGGTTATCAGTCTACCACTGTAAATGCTGATGATCAGCATTTGAGTTTGTATAACCTCCAGAGTTAATTCTGTAATAAATAAGGTTTTGTTGTAAGTAGTACATATGACAGATTTTTAAAAAACAAACAACAAAACACCACTAAGAACAAAAAGCCCTTTTCAATTAGCATTTCTCTTTCCATAGTCTTTTCCCTCCAGTGCTTTCTCATACTATGGAGGCAAAATGAGTAAGCCATGAGTGGGGAAGACGGCAGTCCTTTATCTGTAATTAAGGACCTGTCACAGAGTGCCAGCTGTGCAATTTTGCAGGTGGCATACCACAGCCAAGTAGGATTACTAAGTAGTCCTTTGATCTGTTTATGGTGCTCCTGCTAAACAATTTGAGTTAGAACCAACATGTATCTTAGCATTCTCAGCTTTGAGGAATTCTGTAACTAAGTAGAACCAGACCACTTGCTAATCAATGTTGGCATTTACTATCACAAAAAAGCCCCCAGGCTTTGTAAAAAATATATTCATAAAGATAGACAGTCCATTGGTACCCCTGCCACCTTTAAAGTTGTCATAGGTATTTATCCACACCACAAGAATCAGGGAACTTTGCAGGATGCTCCTGATCAAAGTGCTCCTTTACACTGTTGCCAGTTATCCAAATCACCCATTCAAATCTTGGCAAGGATCTAACCCTGACTATATTCAGCAGAAGCAAATTATGATGCAGTAGAGGACTAACCAATGAAATGCACAGAATAAATGTTCACTCCTTTCCTTTAATATATAACAATAATGGTGTGATCATCTGGATCATACTACAAAGCAATAATCGCCCATTATGAACAAATGCCACTTTATTGCACACTTTATGTCAGAAAGATTGTGAAGTCACACAATTCCGCCATCAACAGAAAATTTTCATGACAAGATAAAAACATGCAATGTGCAGACAACAACTTTTTACATCGTTTAGAAGAAGAAAATGAAATAAAATTTCAACATGTTTTCATGCATTTCTGAAGGACTACACATTAAAAAAGGAGGAATGCCTCTCAACAGAATGGCCAGCTTATGCAATACAGCACTTCCAAATAAATACATTCCTAGATTTTCAGAGCATGTATAAAACACCAGTTAGAGACAGTTTGGTCACATCAATTCAGAGAGATGCCTAGAGATGTATTTCTTTTTTTTTAATTCTGGCTAATTCCAGTGTAAGATCACTGCAGAAACACTGCTGAAAAGCTAATTGTGCATACAATTCTCCACTACATACATACATCCCTGTCAAGAGTGGGTCTTCTCTTACTGACACTGTAAGAAACAAAAGTACAAAAGGTTGAGAAGGTTGCCACAGGTTAACTTACTTTCCTGAAATCAAAAGCAGAGGCAAAATAGAGTTTCCCAGACAACAAATATACCCAATTGGCACATGTTGCCCAATCAATGTTTCCAATAACAAAAGGCTCCTTTTACTTGTGCCTTAAGCAGCTTTTTGCTGGGGGGCCTTTTGTATTATTCTTACATAGTTCATAAAAGCAAATAGTCAGGAAAATCCATAAATCCCTTCAGCCATCTTTAATACAGAGACATGGATTTATACGGAAAAAAAAGTTAATGAAACTGTGGGCACCAGCCCAGTACTGCACTCCAGTTCTCCAGCAAAAGGCATTAGGAAACAAAGACATGACTTCATTTGGCCCTTTGATAACAAGGGAGTTGGAACAGCTGGCTGCTGGACAAAGAGCTGCATTTTCAGCTTAGCTTTACACATCACTTCTGTTTGCTGTACAAACTACCAGCATGCTTAAGTCCATCTAGCTAAACAGAAGGGTCATCCATAAACTTATCTCCAACACATAAACTCAGTATTAATTAATTTAGAGAAGGAAATGTATGACAGTATCCTCCTGCTTTTCGTGTTCTCCCTTCTCATTACTTTATTATACTTGAACAAAATTAGACAAACTCTTTGAAAGGATGGAGAGAAAAAGAAATACTGTGTAGCATGGACCAAAGTCATTCCAACAGCTTGCTGAATTTCTATAAATTGAAGAGAAATGAAAAATTATGAACTCTTTTCCAACAGAAACTAATCAACTCAGTCAACTAAACACTCAACCTAAAGAATCATCTGCCTTCAGAAACTTAAAAAGAAAATATATATCCCACTAATTTCCAGGAGGCAGGTTCATTGAATCTTCTTCCTTAATTGAAAAATACATGACTAAACACAAGAACATAATAAAAACATGAGGTAGTTGACGAGCAGCATAGAATATAAACCTGAGATTTTTAAACAACAGGCCATTATTTGTAGTACGACACGTAGAAAATGGTCCCTGGCGCAAACTCTATGTGCCAGTGTAATGTCAAAGGAGACAAAAAAGCTGGAAAACAAACTAGAAAAACCAGCACAAGTCATCACAGCAATGTTTCTTCGTATAAGACCTCTGAAGGCCATACTGCCCTTCTAGTGCAAAAACCATCTCAGCATTCTTTTTAGTTCATCATCATTATCATCATCTGTGGAGTTGTGGTATTGGAGATCATACAGACACATCTACTCTGTCATCACCATTTAATGTTGATGCAGAAATTGACCTAACAGGTCACCAAGTATCTGTGGCTACAGACTCCCTCACCACCTAATAAATCGTGATAGAGGATGTTCTAGTATTGAAAAAAAATGAATATAGATTTTATAGCAGTACCTGTCAAAGAAATGCCTCAGTAGTGCATCTGTTAGCCAGTGCCTCAGCTAGTACTTCTTAAACATAAAATCTATTCCAATATATATAAGCACACGGATTTCTGATAAATGACTGCAGGAATGCTTCACATCATTTACAAAAGAGGACACTCTAAAATCACTACATAAAAGTGGAAAATAGAAGATAATATTTTTGAAATTACTTAACATTTAAAAATATACGTATAACATACAAAAGTTAAGCCACTTTAGCATCACTTTCTCCTTAAAATTTCTTCTTTTATATATATAATGCAGAATTAATAAGTTTTTGTTTTCTCAGGCAAGCAAGCACAGTCATTAGTGCTCATTACTATCCTAAACAAATCAAGAACCAGTTCTGCTAGAAAGATGAGAATATAAACTACTCAGTACATCATGCTCAACAACATTCACGCTATCGCAGCTAAGACTAACAAAGAATCCAGAGCAGCAGCAACAGAAGATATACAAAGGGTCTATACTGCAAGGGTTGTGTGGCATATTTGAACAAAGTCTGCCTGTCCACACATAACTTAGGCTTAAGCAAATGCATATGAAGCTCAGCCAGCAGCACAGTCCCTTTCTTCAGAGTAGGATTAATAGTTTGCGTGTTTTGTTACCCTACCGTCCTAAGTTTTCCTATTCACAAACTCCAGAGAAAAATCTGCAAGATTCCTAGTTCATCCCATTCTAGGTACAATGTACGCGTTGACAGCCAGCATTATTTCTCTGGACTTATAACTGTGCGGGGAATTGAGAAGGGAAGATCCCAGTAACACTGGTCTCAAGAAAGTCAAGGCTCTTCTAAGTAGCTGAAAGGAACTGAGAAGAAGGGGATCCTTCACCTTTACATGGACCCCACCTTCGAGAGCAAGGCATGTACATGCTCCTGTTGATAGCTGAGAGAGATGTTCTGCAGCTGCTCGAGCACACATACACCCAGAGTGCAAAGCAAGCACTCGGAGAAGAGCGAGCTAAGGGGGTATGGATGTTGTGTTCAAATTCTCCGCGAGGGCAAAGACACAAAACTGTTCTGACAGTAACTAATACAGTACACCACAGTACAGTACTAATCTACAGTGAAAAGGATCATCAGTGAGATCAATAATGTTATACAAATGAAATCCTTAAAATGAATGTTTCTGGTTTAAGAGTGGGGGGATTCTTTTACTTAGATTAAATCACTTCTTGAGTAAATGAAGCTGAAAAGACACAGGGCCAGAACAGCATCTCTGTACTAAAATTTATATTGCAATTACAAGGAAAAGTGTTTATTAAAATAGGACAAAAAAAATATCCTATGCATGAGTATAAGAGTATCCATAACTGATATTCAGTAATTTTAAGGGGTGTTTTTAATTTCAAAAGCCCTAAAAATCTGACCTGTAACAGTAACAACAACCTCCATTGTATACGTGCATAATGGTGAATACTGCAGAAAAGTGCAATATAAATAATCTGAGGAGGGAAGAGAATTGATGGTTCTCAGTTCAATTTCCCCCTTCAGTATGAAGGAGCTCAATATCCCTTGATAAATCACCGGCTGTTGCAAAGCCTATTTATGCTCTTGTACTGCAGCTTTATATAAAAATACAATAATGAAGCAGGCTTCTAATATTACTCATGCAGCAACCACTAGATGTCTCACAAATGGACAACAGACCACATTATATCAGATTTGACTTCTCCATAAAGCTGTTTTGAGCTAATGACTAACATATTACAGCACTAGGGTACTGAGTTGAAGATAGCTCAGAAAACTAACTTTTAAAAAATTAGTTGAGCACTGTGCTTGGTCCCTCTCAGACACACCACAAAACCAAATCCAATGGAAAAATCATGCAGTAGGGAACATTTGACTATGCACTTTATTTGTGACATAAAACTGAAAAAATATCGTAAGAGTCTTAACATTTATTTCTTTGTCATTGTGTATACTGCACCATAGCAAACCTAATTGAGTCATCACCTTAATGAACAACATAAAATTAAAGCTATGATTATATCGAAGTTCTTGTTACTTAGTTTTTACACATGACCTCAGTAGAACTATTTCTATCCTGAAACAAAGTACACATATGGTTGCAGTGAGGAAGAAGACACTCTACAAGCCACTGTAAAAATTAAATTTACAAAATAAAAAACAAAACCATAAGGAAGTTTCCTTATATCTGTTTAACTAACTTAAGAAACAGCTATTTTTTAAGCAAGTATTTGCCGACAATATTCATTAAAATTAACAATAACATCCGCAAAAAAAGCTCTACGTTCATAAAATCTCTTGAACTAGATATGATACATTACATAATTAATAGAGACCAATTTATTCTTGCAGGATCTTCAGGAAAAAATATGCCACAAAATCTGATTATCTCTCTGATAGATAGCAAAATTATGAACAAATATGTTCACATAAACCTGTATGTTTTGAACTTGACACAAAACAGTAAAAAGTGGAATGTACAAACAACTACCATGTTTTGCAGAAAGATACTGCAGTGATTTTCAGCCCCGCTGTTTGCCATTGCAACAGCTATAAACCTATCCTTATATAAAACTGATTTATGGGTCAAATAGGAGTTCAACATTAATAATTTCTCCCATATGTTCTAACTGCTCCCCATAAGTGAGAATCAATGGTGACTGTAATCTTCATGGCACAGATAAAAACACAGAGATGTAAAATGCATGTTTTAACCGCAAGCAAGAAAAAAAGGGGGGGCACAAACACAGAACTAATGATCCAACCTTTGTTTACAAAACAATTAAGATCCAAAATGTCAAGAAAGCTTGATTGAAGGAATGATTCATTTTCTCCATCATGTCTTACCTAACATCATCCAAATAAGTTACAGAGAGCTTATATTGCCAATATACATCAAGAGAGATCACAAGTGGACCAAAGCATCCGGTAACAAGCACAAGCAGAGGAATGTCAAATACGTGCTGCAGATAAGATGCAAAGTAATCCATTTAGCAGATGTTTTTTAATAGCATAAACCTGAGGATTAAGAAGTGTCCTGGCTCAGCTCAAATGGGTTTTTTGAGGGGTTGTTTTGTTTTTAGAGAAACAGATTATTTCAATTAAGAAACTATTTCCAGTCATTTAAAAATTATGATTATACTGAGAAATAATGCCAATGCTTCACCAAAATTGTACAACAATGTATGTATGGCCAGACTTCGCGAACGAAGATCTGGGGAAGGGCTCTCCCCACGTGGGTGTGCCCTTCCATCCTACGCAGTGGATTTTTTAGGCGAGGCACAGCGTGCGCAGAACTGGCCCCACCAACCATTTAAGTCCTAAGGTCCATTTGCCATGGCTGAGCAAACTCGGACAGTGACAGTGAAATCCTCGGGTCTGTCTACAGCACCCGGTACTAACCAGGGCTGCCCCTGCTGAGCATCCGAGATCTGACGGGGTTGGAGGGCAGGGAGGCATTTAACTGCACATGTACAACAATAGACTGTGCTCAAAAAAAAAAAAAACCATTAAGAGAACATAGGGACACTAACCACTAACAATTTTGAAAGATGGCTATATATCCATTTATGTTGGCTTTCATATTCATATTCCTGAATATTCAGGATTAGCCCACATAGAAAAGCTATACAGCTACTTTATGGTTAAAGGGCCAAATCAGCTACATGAATAGATTCAGAAGCTGTTCAAGAGTAAACAGTCTTTCTTAACCCTTGATCCTAAAAGTTACATACAAAAAAATTACTCTAAACCTCCTGGTTACAAGACTTTTCAAAACACTTGCCTACAGTTTCATATTTCCATTACAAGAAGAATGAAACATATCCACACTGATCCATAACATACTTATTTTAAAGGATGTCGTAAATACCCCAGAATACACTTTTATACTAAAAATAAGTTCTTGCTACTTGCTTAGTATGAGACCACCCTGGTCAGCAGCAGGTTTCTGGACTACAGGTAAATTAGGCCTGTAAACCCTAACTCATTGCTTTGGAAACCACTAAAATTATTATCAGGACGCCACAGAATCTTCAACAAGCAAAGCCTAAATTCTTAGGATGTGTGTTATTGTAAAGACAGATCTATAAAATCCAGTATTACACAGTTGTGGATTTCAGATTAAGTCATTTACTGCATTTTCTAGGGCTGCCCACGTTTCCCTGGATTTTAGATTAGTCCAGACTTGGGCTGGAAATGTTTTCACAGAATTTGTGGGAAACAAATCTGTAGTAATGAAATGGTGAAATGAACAGACTCGTCATACTTCTGACTTTCCATACTAGAAGTGAAGAAGGAGTTGATATTAGAACTGAGATACATATAACTCTCTGTTGCATTCTTTATCCTTACCTTTTCTTCCTTAGGAAATTAACCAAATGGCAGAACAAGGCTATACTAGGAAGAACAAGGGACAGATTCGCCAGGAAACAAGCTCTTCTGGAACACAGACTCTGAATAAAGGTACATGCAGTATTAAGCAAAGGGAAGGATTCAAGATCAGGTGGAAGCTCTACAAGTTATTAAATCATGCTTGTGTGCTACTACTACTGGACCAAAAATTAACGTTCCTCATTAGGCAAAGCATTGATTCAGTATCTCCCTGGAGACTCAAATAACACTTCTAATTACACTCCCTCCCCGCCCCATCCCCCTTTTTTTTCAACATTTAACTTGTATTGAAACAGCTTTAATTTAGCCAACGATCTCTCTACAGCACTGTTTCCAAGTCAAATCAGGTTTCAGGTGTCCTCTCACAACTAGCGCAGCTTTATCTAGGAGCAAGTTCCAAACTGTGTGCTAATTTGTCACAGATAGAGTAGCATGCCAGTGCCTAATTCAGATCAAACTTTACTGCAAAGAGATCTGGCAGTGAGGCCATTGCTTCTGTTGTGAAACTGAAGTGCTAAAGGAATACAAACAACAGGGAAGTCCCTGGCCTTAGAACTCTGCAGACCAATAGATGACTACTATGATAAGAAAGCTCAAACGTAGTTCTGCAACAGTAATATAAAGCTTGTTAAAATTAAAAGTAGTGATTCTGTATATAAGTTAAAACAGTCTAAAAACTGTAAGTTTAAAGAAAGCCCAAATCATCAACTTAAAATACTAAAAACATTAGACATTTATCCATATTAATGTTGAATTTGTCATTGAAGTCCACAAAATTTACCCTATTCACTAAATCTGATTTCTAAAGCTTACTTACCCATACTTGATACTCTGGTTGATTTTTCAAGTTACTACATCTAAACAAAGATTTAACTACGTCCTTTGTGCTGCATGAGAGGAAAATGAGCTACAAACACTAAATCCCTTGTGATATTATTGAAACGTATTTTGGGAATACATACAAGTAGTTTCTGTTGAGATGATACAGAAACAAGAATTATATAGATTGATAAATAAAATTTCAAGCAAAATATATCCACTATGACTTTAAGGCACAATAGAAATATGAGGTATGATTCAAGGTATTATATCTACTAATCAACTTATTTCTTGCATAAAATTAGCAAATATGGTGCAAGTAACAGCACTGTTCTTTCCTCAAGACACCAATTAATTAAATCCCACTGAACTTGTACCGAAACACATGAACCCATCCAGGATGCAGCATGAAATGCCAGCTTATGAAAGGCCATGACACGTACCAGTATTTCCCCATGTCTTAAGTGATGGATAGAGAAAAAAACCCGCACTTTCCATATGCAGTCTTGAACAGCACATGTCCAGTCTAGAACCACTGACAATCTGAGCTGATGTTCAGTGCAGCCTTAAAAATATCAGGTAGGAAGTTTAGGACAGCAAGGACTGTTTGTATAAAACAGAGAAGTTTAAGAGTGCATTTTTACTTTTGTCCAGTATACTCTGGTTCCTAAAAAATGAAATCCTGCAGAAGACACGCAATGCAACCAAGAGCCAAGATAAGAACTTTGTCCAACTGAGTTTCAGGGAAGCACCCAGAACAGTTTATACTGCTAAGAAGTATCTTATTCTTTGGGATGTACTTCTGTTTCTTGTATCTTCTCACTTAAAACACAAGAACACACGAAAGATCTGCAAATGGGATATTCAAAAGCATTTAAGCAAATTTAAGAGCATTTCAATCAGACACATTAGAAAATTCCAGGTAGAGTATGCTGATGGAGCAATTACACAAATAATACCTCAACTGGTCTGCTCACACTACTTACATAAGCCATTTAAACATCAACACAAAGACCAACAACTCCATGACAGACCTGCAAAAGCTTTAAAGCACAAACTGAAATAAAAGCATCATATCTTTCTCCACTATCTCTGGATTTTTAGATCCATGTTCTATACTAAGACATGACAAATTTTATTGCTTCGGGTTAGGTTTGACTGATTTTAATACTGAGTATTCTCCAGTTCTTCTACACTTACAAAATAATTCTACAAAGAGATGAATTTCCTACTTGCCTTCAATACTTTAAGTTTTTAAAGGATGTGAATTCCTTTTGATATTACTGTGGTAGGGTGCCAGAAATTTGACACAAGACATATGCCAAAAATTAACTTTTTAGAAGCATTTCCAGACCATCTGGAGAAGATGCATTTCAAGTACAAAATAATTAATATCACCTTCACTAAAACACTAAACATACAGTAGTCTGACCTTTGCTTTGTATAATTACAAGCTTTGAAAGTATCAAACTAACCAGAACAGATTACAAATCACTCATAACAAAATAATTTTACCTTTTTTTTTTAACACTGTTAGGTTTGTTTGGGTTTTTTTCCTAAACATAGCGGTGCTGTCTTCCTTGAAATTGCGGATTAGAACTTTAAACGAACAACTGTGCAGAAAAACTCGTTCAGGAAGAGCCAAAATGAAACTCCTAACCTTATCCAATGTAAAATTGTATCCAAAACAAGTAATACATTCATGGTTCTTAACAAGGATATCTAAAAACAATGAAAGTGCAGATGGAAGCCATAAGTAACTTCAAGAGACAGAGAAATTCCTCCCTCATTCATATTTTGTCACAAGTGATTTATGGAATGGAAACAAACTCTGTACCTCAGCTCTGCACAAAGACTGGGGGATGGAAGAAGAAGGTATGTGCAGCCACTCACACAGTGCTTACCTTTCAGTACACATCAGCACAAACACCATGTACGAGGCATGTTTTATATGCACAAGCCTATTGTACTGCCTGGATGAAATATGCTGTGACTCGTAAGTACCTTATAAAACGTCAATGAAGAGCTTACAGAAATTCACTAATGCTGCACAAGATATGACAGTACCTCAGTATTGCTTCTGACATTAGCATGAGGCAATCCCACACCTGCAATGTACTGGACACTGGAAAATGAAATTGTACAAAACCCATTCGCCTACGCTTCTGAAGGAAGCTGTCTAGTTTAATAACCACAAAATAAAAGTCAATTTCGTTTATTATGATAATTCAGGAATTGACATAAAATCTGGGTAATCACAAACTCTGGAAATCACCAGTAGACTCAGCAGTAACTTCTTAAGGATATTAAATTAGGAGAGGTGAATAGAGTTTCAGTAATCAAGTAAAATAAGAAACAGTGAATTAAGAACATACCTTGAATTATTTTTTCACAAATAATCTACAAATAATACAACGGGTTCTACAAAGATCAAAAAAAGGGAAAAATTTAAAACCCCTATGAGGCATTTCAACTTCCAGCAAGTTCTCTTCTACTTCCCTCTCAAATAATGTTTTCAAAGAACTTATCCCCAGAACAAAATATGTGTGTCAATAAGCTTGAACGAGAAATTTCATATAAATTCCTTTAATAGATTTGCAGTCTTTTGTTATGGAGAAAGAGGAGAAAGACACACACAGACTCAGTTTCATTTTTTACGCTGCAGTCTTTTCTATGCTCAAGCATAGGAACCATACCTTCCTTCTCACATTTAGTGAATCTTCTGATCTTAACTTTTGTGTCATTTCCCTGTACCTATATTTTTGAAAGCAAGACTATACCAGGAAGAGAAGTCTTAAGAGGTTCAATTAAGAGGTAGAATCTTTTGTGACTTGTTTCCGGCATTCATTTTCAAACATTTGTTTAGGCTAGACAGCTCTTCTGACTACTTTCCTCCCTTCCTAATGAGGAGGGTCACATATTCTCATGGGCTCTCAGTGTTACTACAAAACAAAAAATTAGCAAATTACTAGTTAGTTGCTTTACATTTGTCTTTTTTTTTTTTCTTCTAACACATTAAACAAGCTATTTCTCTTTCCTCTGAATTCCAAACATAACCTAGCCTTCAATGCTACCATGTTTTTGAATTACCAAAACACTGGCCCTTGAACTATGGCAGCCTTTATCAATCAACTTTAAAAAAATTATATCACTTGCATGAATCTTCTCATGTTGTTACTTGTAAGCCATGAAAAAAATGCCAAAATTTCCATTAAGTTCCCCATTTTCTTACAAGTATCTTCCCAGTATTATTCCTTTATCCCAAAGAATATGAAACTCCAGCAGAAGTTGAGCTGATCAACTTTTCCCACTGCCTCACTTTCTGCTCAGCTGCTACCCCTTTTCTTAAGACTTGAAAAGGCAGAAGGTGTTACTCTGCTATGTGTTTATACAGCATCTAGCATAACACTGCACGATTACTGCTTTTAGGTGCATTCTAACGTCCACTGTTAAATCTTCAACTCTAATTTAAGGAGTTAAAAAAAGTGTTGTAGATCACTTCTCCCAAAAGGTAGTCCCAAATTTTGGGATTAGAGGTTACCAAGCTGAGAACTACCACATAAAAGCACCTTTCTCTTGGATGACCCCTTAGTCATAGGGTACAGCTCCATCCATCCAGGTGCAGCTTCATATCCAAAGAGATTCTGCTGCCCTCCTGTGGCCTGTGAAGACTTTAAGCTCCAGAAGTGGCACACGAGCTCACTGGTGAAACAGTTAAGAAAAACTTCTGATTCTGCTCTTGAAAGACAGATTGCACAGCTCAGCACTACCGTCTGAAGAAAGCAAAGAAGCAAAAATGCTGTTGCAGAGGTATTGAAGGTCTCTTGATGCCTCTGCTTGAAAGGATCACTTTGTAGCAGAAACACCGAGAACAGTCCTGCTCACTTAACAGTTCAGCTGATAAAGTTAAAACTCAGCTGTCTCTCAGCTACAATGGGTGAAAACAACGATGTAAGTGACCTATAAAAATACTGCGAAGAAAGGCAAAAAAAAATCCCTAAGTTGAAATCCTTGAGTTGATTATGTTACATAGCTATGTGAATTACGAATCCCCAGACTCTGGGATATGGCAAATGGATGACAAAAGACCTGAGGGACACAAGCTGCACACCCTATTGGCAATGCAGCTGGGATTTAAACCTAATGAGAAAAATTAAAGAACAACCTTCAAATAAGCAGTGAAGATATTTTACAGCAAGAAATACCAGAGTATTGAAGCAGATTAAATATCTTATTTGCTACAGAGGATCAATTTAAATAGTACAGCAACTGGAAATACAGAGGTATTAGTATACTCCAGAAAAAAATTATGAAGACGGATGTCATGAACAATTTAACTTTTTATCCAATAGCATATTCAGAGTATTTGGAGACAGAGAGATGTTAACTTCTTCTCCTCCTAAATCTTTCTAATTAATACAAATACGATAATATGTATGGAATTCATTACTACAACATTTAATTAAAATATTTAGAAAGTTAAAACATTTTTCAGAAACGGAAATATTGGTCCAATTGAGGTAAAAGCAGTCTTTTCCCATTTCCTCATGTGGAAACAGGACAGGATTTCTTTACACACCCTTACAAGTTTTTAGATGGTATCCAAACATTTTTAAAGGAATTTATATTCCAAAACCAGACACATAACTACAAAAGCATGGTAAAAATTAGGTACATACAGAATTAAAACTGGACAAGGTATAAAAATAAATTTGCTGTAAGTTTGAACAGTATATATACTTAGCAGGAAAGTTCACACCTGCTAGTGCAAAGAGCAATACTCCTGGAATAATATTTAGCTCTTCCTCACAGTGGCAGACAAGGTCAATTTTGACATCACCAGAGGCAAGCAAGAGCACATGAACAAAACCCGCAGAATTCCTCCATCTAATTAGCTGTTTATATTTTGCTGAAGTTCTGCAACAGGTGGGTTTTTTGACAACTAGTTATCCAGCTGTCATGAGGACCTTCTGAGGCCCAGAAGTGCACACAAAAAGGAGAAAGAAATGCATCATCACTGTCTTCCCTGTGAAGTGACACTTTGTACCACAGCATCATTCCTAAGTACAGCTTATTGACAATTAAAGGAGATACATTTCTACATAATTCCTCTTCCCCCGAAATACCCTGATTTTGAGCCATGTTCAGAAGAAAAAGTCAATTTAATCACATTAATCACCCATCCTGGATTTTTGCTGGACATTGTTCCAAACCATAATTGCTAGAATGGCTCATCATTCCTTCATTCCTCAACAGCAATCTTTCATAAAGAATGATCTGCACCACCATGCTATGTAGTACTTAGCACAAACTTAATCTCTAAATCTCTGGCTTAAGAGATAAATAATACAACCTTGGGGCTCTGATGTCCCAGAAACAAGGAATACAGAAATTTAATGAATGTTAAATAGCCTGCTAAGTAATGCTTGTCTTTGTTTCATTTAAACTATTTGGTCTTTCTTTTCCTCCTGATATAATTGTAGTGGAATGTACTAGTTTCTTTCCCTGTTTTAAAGATTTCTGATTAAGATATGGAAAATGAATTTAAAAATTCTGTTAAAAAATATCTGCTAGGCATCTATGAGTTAATGTTTTGGGGTTTTATGTTCTTCCATGTGTCTGAGAAATTTAGAGAAAAAAAAAGAAAAAACCCTCACAGTCTAATGAATAAAACTACTTTTTCTCTCTAGGGCAGATCACACTCAAATTCTACATAGCACAGTCTGTTTAGGCTGTCAAGTTGTAACACTCCAGCTCCTAAGAGTTTTACTTTAATTTACACACACACACACACACACACACACACATATATATATATATAAATACAGAGTTCTTTATTACCTTAAGAAAACATGAGAGAATAAGCCATGGACTTGTTTCCAAGGAGTTTCTTTATCAACTTAGGGGATAAAATAAGGGAACTTGGCAAAGGTTCAAAAAGTGCACTACACAAGCTAGACAAAATGTTCCACAATACCAGATGAGAACATATTCATCAACAACACACAAGTCAATATTCAATCAATTCACAACACTTAAGTCAAATCTTCCCAGCTCCAAGCCACCCAAATCATCAAGAAAGGAGTAAAGAAAAAGAAACAGAGAGAGCAAGAAGAGAGAGAAGAAAGAGGGAGAGACAGACCCTACAGCTACCACTGAGATTTTGTGGCAGACCAGCTCTCACCCACCCAGATGGCAGGGCTATGACATGTGGCACCCCAAAACCTCTGGTTTTATCTGTCCTGGTCTCTACAGTCAAACCCCTAGGCAGGGTCTCTGACCCCGCCCAGCCACTCTGGGGTACCAGGCCAGGGTGAGGGGCCGTGTTCCCATTGTCCCTGCCAACCCAAGCTGGCTCAGGGGCTCCAGGAGCTGTGGAGGTGTTACAGTTTTCCCAGGCTGTTTGTGACTGGCAGCTACTCCAGGGCTTCTCCATGTGGGCTCCAGGATCTGCCTTGAGGGATACGATTCCAATCCACCTCTGTGAGGTTCGACCCATCCCTTCCTCTCCACACACACACACACACACACACACACACACACGCACCCCTGCCAAGGTGGTTCTGAACCCATAATCACTGACCTGGTGTCTAACACAAGTGCAGACACTTTGCAAAAGTTCACTCTGGATTAATCAAGAACATGCTTCAATTTAACCACCAGAACTAAGACTACTGCAAATTTAGAAAAACTAATCATTAAGAGTTGTCTTCAGTTCCCAAATCATAAATCTGTAAAACATTTCAACGGGTAAATTGCAGTATTTAATTTTAATCTTTCGGTATGTTCAGTAAACAAACACAAAGCACAACAGGACTCAAAAGAGTACACTGAGCTTTATACTGTATTCTATAAAACAAATCTTTCAGAAGCCTAATAAACTCACAATTAACAAGGGCTTGTGAACTATAAAATCATACCTCTAGGAATTAGACTTCATCAAACCCTGCACTCCTGTTGTAAGGGATATTCAATATGAACTGTTAAGGCTTTAGAAATTCCCTTATTCCACAAAGCAAAGCACTAAAACAAACGTGACACTTTTCAGTGGGATTATCAGCCATAGGAAAGTCCATCAATCACCCTTACCACAACACTATTTTACAGAATAGGCCAAACACCAAGAAGAACATGTTCTAAAACAATCAAAATCCAGCTGTTAGAACTTGGTGTTATTCTAGTATGATTTTCAAGATACAGTATTAACTGTTGTTTTTCCTTTGCAGACTTTGAATATTTCAGAGGCCGTAAGCATGTCATTTAGATCTAAACATTGCTCAAAAAAATGCAACAGACTTCAAGCAAACATACTGAACTTGTATCCCTCATAATGCATATGCACTGATTTCATGAGGCATAGACACCATCTATGTTTCCAAAGATTATTCATTTTAGTAAAACATCCTGCCTAAAAATCATTTTTACGTGCTAATTTAACTTCATCTTATAATAGCTTTGCCTCCTGTCTCCAAACAGGCATCTTAATAAAATTCATTCCCTTCCCTTGTTTTTCTTGGTAACCAAGACAACCACAAAAGAAAAATGGAGGAAGGGCACAGTAATTGTAGGAACAGTGTACATTGTCATGGATGAGTTACCTAGGTTGGTGGCGTGCCTAAGTTATTTCCAGCTACACATAAAGAATTTTTTGTCTAAAAATTAGCAATTGCATTCAAACTTTCATCAAAACTGTCCTCAGGCCAACTATGCAATGTTATATCCCTGAACAGTCAAAAGATCCAAAGAAGTCACATATGAAACCTAAATTTTTGCAAGAATCCTCTTTTTAAGACCAGCCACAAAAAGTAAAATTCAAGTCACAGTAATAAATTTCCATTTTCTTACACTTACCACCTCAAACACTCATGTTACCTATATTAAAAAATAAGCACTTTCCTTTCTCTTTGTTACTGCAAATTACTTACTTCTCAAGTATTTATCAAGAATATGAGGCAAACTGGTTCTATTGCCACCACAGGTTTTTCCAGATCTTGAACTGCCAAATATTATACACACTTATTAAACTTCATTTAAATGAGTGCAGCAGAGCTGTAACTTTAAGGAGATAATGAGAAGCAGCTTCAGTTGAGTTTCCCTTGGATTGTTACCCATGTGGCTTGCAGGCAAAGAGCTGTCTGATATGGAAAAATCAGTTGAAGAAGAAGGGTGAGTTCCTGCTTCAGGATGCCTGAGATACTGAAATAGGCTAAAAAAACTATTAAAAAAAATCTTCAAAGTCTATTAAAAAGTTCTGACAGGCTTGAAAGGGAAATAGAGAACTTTAAAGCATTCCTTTTAATTCTTTTTTTTTTTACAGAATAAATGACTGTCTGGATCTAATTTTAAAAATACAGTTGCTTTTAATTTAAAGTAAAATACATGATTTGTATCTCTTGATTACCAAAAATGTTAATAAAATATCAGATTCCCTAAACCAGCTTTGATTTTTAAGCACCATGTATTCTCAATTCATAAAGCATCTCTCAAGTCTAAATATTCAAAAGATAATACCAATATACAAAGCAGAATAAAATAAAATAGCAATGACCTATCCTCACAAAACAATCCTAGAAACAACCTGAATATATTAAATCAACTTTGACAACAATTTCTAATTAAATAACTCTTCATCTAATACAGCATTTATTCCACAGTTCTTATGTTAGTCAGTTCTATGAGCAATTACAAACAACTTTAACATGGACACCAAGTTATAAACTTTTAAATTGGTTAGAAGATAATTACATCATTAGGTGATGTTCCTTTCATTAAAACTAATTTTGTTTATGATGAGGGTTAGAAAATTTTCCAAAATTTTCTTCTTTCCCTGCTGAGAGGCCACACTACATTAAAGCATCCTTTATGTAATATCAGTTCTGGAAGCTGAAGCTAAAAGTGATCCTTCAGGACTGTTGTCTGGTAACACCACTAAGACTGTTTAATCAAAACGTCAGTTAATTCCACAGAACTGTAACACTGTGTTCTGTGTTGTTGTTCCAGCCTGTGTTATTCAAAGGTAATTAAGTTTTGAAGATGTTTCTAAACTATAAATGTAAACACTGTTTAATTCTTGTTGGTTCACCTGATAAGTTTAACAGAAACTCTTTTTAAAAACTGGTGTCCTTCCTAAATTATTTTTTCACTTTACAATATTTAACTTAATCTAGTTTATCTCGATTAAGTATATAATATCTAATTTTATCTAGTTTAATTTCTATTCTGAAAAAATAAAATTATAATGTGACCCTGCCATCCTTCCTTCAGCCAGGTATCTTTTTAACGACATTATTGTTCTATGAATCTTTCTGGTGACACAAGCAATTACGAACTTAGCTTATAGCTAGAATCAGATAGGAAACAGGTACAGATGATCACACTATCTAGCTTTAAAATGTACGAACTGATTAGTTTAAAGCCTGTAACTAATATAAAGAAACAGTACAGAGGCAATTGTTACTAGATTAATATTTCAGATTCTATCCCGATAAAAGAAAATTAGAGTTGTTGGGAAAGGCACAGGGGTAGGAGAAGTTGGGGAAAGTTTGGGAACCTGAGAAGTCCTTTTACAAAACATCACCCTAGTATGTAGATAAATGAATTTTTAAAATAGCCTCCCAACTATTTGTATATTTAGTCTTCAAAGAAAGACCCGAGAAGTTATCTCAACTGTAGACAAATCAGGTGATGCCTTAATTCATAAGTTAAGCACAAGAACAAATAGCAGAAGAAATTCTCAGCTGACACAAATTATTTAGAAAAATAAGACAACATAAAGTCAACTTTTTCAATATTATAGATATGTATTTCCTGAATGCTGCTTCATTTCCCCTCTCCCTCCAAGGAAAAAAACAAAAACTGCATTTACAGGATAGTATTAACTATGCTGTGGCTGTAAATCAAGGTAACAAGTCTCTTTACAGCAATGATTTAAGGGCCAGCCTTTTCACTGAACAGTAGATGTTGGGCTTTCCAAACTCTGTCTCATTTTAAAAGCTAAGCATTCTAAAAATCTAGCAACTTTCTCAGAAATCTGAAGACTGGAATGCAAGCAAGGGGCATGTATCAATCAGTATCATTGTATTCAGGTCAACCTTTCTCTAACAGTTTTGTACAGCAATTTAGTTTGGCCATCAACTTGCTACTGATCACAAAGCAAGCATAAATCAAACAGACTTGATCAGAGTCATTCTTGTCTTCTGCTAGGCAAGTATGCATTGCCTTGCAATGGATTAACACCCTCTCCTGCCTACTGGACACAGAAGACGTGAAAGGCCTTTCCATCCTTCATACGGGCTTTTTAAAATTTGTATATGGAAAATTTCACCTCCACATGGCAAACACTTGTCCCAGTCAATTCAATTGTAGTAATCCGTTTCTAGAAATAGCAAAGCATATATACCAGACATGATTCAATGGGAACTGTGTTTATATATGCTCCACTGAATTTGTTTAGGACCAACTAAAAAGTTAAAGGGCTACATGTGTTCCATTAATTGGTAAGAGCAAGCTGCGCTTGTAAAATGCATTCATTATTTTTATATCCTTTATTTATCTGCCTACCGTTTTAACTACCTTCCTTCACCTCAAATTCTTCACACGTTTTGTAACTGAGCTCTCAATCTTGTATTGTGCATGCAGAGTGGTCTTTCCAGTTTCACCTGACAGTAAGTCGTATTTCAGCTAAGGAGCTCTTCTTCTGACCTACTACAATTCCTTCATTCAAGGAAAAATATTTTTATGAGGAAGAGGGCACTATCTGCAAGCCTACAGAATGTAGTTAAATACTTGCTACATTCATTCTGTGAGCAGTTTCTTTGGAAAGAATAGTATAAATTTGTTCACAACTAACCACTACTTTCACAAGTAAATACCACTGTATGCATACTGTCAGTCTAGATGGTTAAATTCAGAATGAGATACCACAAATAAAGAAAGAACTCCTTTTAAGAACTTCCTGCTTAACAAGTATTTCAACTTGTGAGAAAAGAAGTAAGGGTTTGGGAGACTGAGGGTCAGTTATTTCTCATTCTTGAATTTCACATCAATATAAAAAGCTATGTTAAAGAAAAAAAGTAGATTCCTGTTAAAAAAATATTTCTCTTTTTTGTTTCACAACAAACACAATGTTTGATGAAAAAACATAACAGTACCAAAGACTTATATCTGCATATATCATCAGAATAATAAAGCAGTGACAAGGGTTATCACTGTGCAAACCCACATTCACACACTTTCTCACTCCCTTCAGTGTGCTTTGGGTGAGCCTAAAGGAAGCACCTCTAATCATAACCAGTCACAATGATCTTAATATCCACAAAGCCTTTGCAGCTAGTAGGAAATTAACCTGAAGACAATGAGCGGTTTCATACACACAGGACCAGGAACACAAGCGAAGATTTCACAATTGAATACAATTCCAAAAAGGATTAAAACCCTCCTTTTCTACTGTTGCCTAACATGAACAGTGAAACCACTGAAAAGTTGTTGCATTTCTTTCCTGGTCACAAATCTAATTAAATATAATCTCCTCTTTCCCAGACCTCACATTTAATCATCAGTAGCACACTATTTCCATTCAGCATTCTAATTTGAACAAGCACCTTTTTTCAAAATTTCAGCCGCTGCCTTGCCAGGGAAAAAGTGAAAACACTTGCTATGATGGCACACATCATGCAATTATTTCCTTGTACTGATGTATCTCATTTTCCTTCTGTCTCATTTTCTGTGTGCCTCTCTCCTTCCTTTTCTGTGACCACCTACGCTTTTATATTCTGACCTGCCACCCTGTTTTTACTGTCTGTACATACTGAAAACCACATCTACCTTTACATCTGTGGAAAGCCCAGCACAACCAAGCAATGAGTTTGGTTAGGACTTGAGGATTTTGTCTATTGCTGACTGAAGGATTTATTGCAAATAACTATTTTAATAAATACATTAATGACATACAAGTTTTTGCCCCTAATATAACTTATAAATTCTTCTGAGATTGTACATGAATTAATTTTTCAATATCAAGATATATATTCAGACAGCCAGACTTGGTTTCTGTGTTGGGGGTAAATCTTTATACACTATGTGATTTGGAAGAAACAATGAAGTGCTGAGGAATTTTGACTTCTGTATTTAATAGACAATAACAACATATTTCTGACCTAAACATAGATTTGGAAAAATAAAGTACTGGCCAAGTTTTTATACAGTCAACTAGAAGAGAAAACAGCATTTACAATATGTTTTAAAATAAATTAAATATTTGGTGTTAAATTCCTTCAAAACAGGAAAGTTTGTAACAACAATTACAATATCTCAGAGTATCAATGGCTACACCAAGATACTGTATTATGGGATATTTTCTTTCAAATATAGTCCAGATGCTCACAAAGATATACAGGTTCACACATGTCAACACACACAACTTTAAAAGCCTTACATTTTAGAAATAACTGACATAAAGGGAGAAATTTAAAAAGCTAGAAAATCTAAAATGTAAACATGACTCCATTTTGGTCAATCAAATACCTTTTTAAAATTGCATCAGGACTAGAACTAATAGAGGTTTGCACATGGAAGCAGTTTAAAGCTGCACCAAGGGAGGTTTAGACTGGACATTATATGAAGCATGTCATTACTGAGAGGGTGACCAAAGAAAGGAACAGGCTTCCTAGAGAGGTGGTGATGACTCAAGCCTGTCAGTGTTTAAGAGGCATTTGGGCAATGCCTCAAAAACAGCCTAATTTAACTTGGTCAGCCCCGAAGTGGTCAGGCAGTTGGCCTTGACCATCATTACATGTCCCTTCAAACTGAAATAGACTATTCTATTCTATCTCCTTCTGCTTCAGAAGTATGACTAAGCAAATGAAATGCAAATCATGATGTGATAATCTTTAGTTTTGCAACAGTAAATAATCCTCATCAAAAAAATTGAATCATCTTAAACGAGTAATCTAAATAATACATTAAAACCGCAATCATCAGTAATTCTTTTCTGTAGTAAATAGCTGTGGCAGCAAGGTGGTCTAATTAGACTTTCAAACAGACTAAACAATACAATCCTAAGACTTCCACATACATATAACACAAATTCTGAGCAAAGAAACTATACCATGTATGTTATTAAACTAAGACTTGCCAGCAAATTAAATTTACTGCAGATAAAAAAAAACAAAGGAAGTTTTAACTGAAACATTCTCTACTTTGTCTCTGCTCCTATAAAGATTAGCAAGAGGAAATTTATTTACCAATTATAGAGGTAATCTGTTTGAAAGCTTGAATTGCATTACGACAATACAGTTTAAAATCCTGACAGAACCAGTGCCTGTTTTCTGGTAGGCTGGGTTTAGTAGTAAAATACAGAGAATTCAATTGATACAACAATTATTAGGCTGCAGCAGGAAAAGAACCACAAAACACAGAACAGTACCACTTAGAACAGCAGAGGTAAGCATACAGATGTATCCAACTGAAAAGCAAAATCAATTTTCAAATCAGGAAATGTCTTTTTTTCCCTATGTAACTCTGTTCCTCCTAGACCAAAATGACATTCCTTTGGAGTTTCCCTAAATCAGAAAATGGCATCAGCATTACTGTGATCTTGAGTGAAGGAAGCTGAAATCTCTCAGCACCTTGTTAAGCTACAAAAACTTCCCAAAAATTGTACTGAAAATCAACTTCATAGATCAATGTAATTAGTAACTACTTCAGGAATCATGAAAAAAACAGAGAGCACACATGCACACAGGTAGGAAACACCAGGAGCTGATTTTTCTCCACAGTCAAACCAAGTCCAAGAGCCTCCTTAGAGCAAATAATTTCCAAATATATATTCATTATGTGTTTTTGTATGTTGTGCATCATTTTCAAAATTTTCTTTCAAACAGAAAAGAAGAGGCATCTTGACAAAAGTATGAACTAGACCTTTAGACAAAACCCAGAACATTGGAGATAAACAAAAATGTTTATTCACTTCTGACAAAAATACTGGAACTTGTCACAGAAATTCAAGACAAATAATCCTGCCTGAGCATTTCAGCAGACTAAAAAGGCTATTTTAACAGAAGAAATAAATCCAAAGCATCTGCATAAGTCTGACGAAGCACGATGTAACGTAGACAGATGCAAACCCAAGTTTTGTTCTGTTTTGGGTTTTTTTGCTTCTATCTATGCTAAAGGAAAGAATCTGTAACTAAAGCAGGGTGTGCAACATCCCAGTAAACCCTTCTCTCAGGACAAAACCAGAGGAAAACAGTTTATGTTAGAAAGATGGACACTTCATATAAATCTACTCATGGTACACATGTGAGTTTTGCCATGGCTTTGTGAGCATAGATCCAAACAAAAGGAAACCAATTTAAAATTTTATCTCATTTTGAAGCTTGTATATCGTAGACAGGAATACGTGATCATATTCAAATAGATAATTTTTTAAGTATTTTTTGTAAGTGTATAACTCTTCAGTGATTTCTAACGTATTTTGTGAGGAATTCCACATATTGGTCATTGAAGAGCACCTGTACATTGCAAGTGTATTTCTATATTCCTTAAATCAGTATCCATCCAGGCTAGACTAACTCCAGTATCCAAGTTATTCTACTTACACAAAAGAACACAAACTTTTTTCTTGCTTGTAGAAAGGGGTTACCATCCACATAACTTCTTACTGTCTGGCAGTACACAGTAAGACACTTCAGAGGACACTCTACTGCATGGTGGAATAGCTATTCAATATTCACAATGGCACTGAAAACAATAAATGTGATAAATTAGGGTTTTTTTTTCTCTAGAACCACAGTCCTTAGGCAACAGACTGCCCTGCAACGAAGCAAAGCAAACTGTCCCTACAGGGCAGGGAACACTGCTACAAAAGGGAATACTCACTCCATATGTAGCTGCCAAACTTTGCTAATGGCTATTATTTTCATCACAACAAAGTCATCATTTGCTGCTTTGGGAGACACAGTCCATGCACAACTTTTGTGCTGATTACATTAACATCATGTAGCCAAAATCTACTGTTCTAGGTATGAAGGAAAGTTTAGGAAAGTAGGAAACAGCGTGGAAAAGTATGGCTCAGAAATCAAGGTCAATCTTTTGTTCCCAGTTTGGTCATCACTTGTGAGCAAAGTCATGTACCATGTGCCACAAACAGAATGAATTTTAGAACAGATTTAAACTGCTTACGTGTTCCACAGATCTCTGAAACACATTGAAAATTTACGTATTTTCCTATGAAACAGTTAAATAGTTTCACCAGAAGAAGGCATTGTTACATACACACACATAAACATAAAAACCCTTACCTTCCCCAGGACTGACTGCAGATGGTAGACTGGTCCAGTCTAGGGTCCAGTTTGGGCATGGATGTGGAGAAAACTTTGCTTCAATTCCATTTTCCTACATGAAAGGAATAAAAAAGTTAAGACCCTGATCCTTTACCCATGAAAATTAGTATCAAAATTCTCACTGAATTTAATGGCATCAGATCAAGAACAATTGATTTCAGCCTAACTGAAACTAAACAGGCAGAGGACTCTGCATTGTATATATTTCTCTCATTTTCACAGGAAAGTCCTGTTAATTTTTTAGGAAATGCTGTCAGCCTCTATGCAAAAAAATACTGGGAGTTATGGAACATGATGGACAGTTTTCTTTAACAAAACTCATTAGAGTTCCCAGATGTTCAAAGTTCTAACAAACAGCAAAAAAAACCCAGAAAGGGTTGAATAATGAAGCCAAACATAAAAGCAACAGGGGTTTTTGTCATCCTTTACATGAATATCTTTAAAAGATGAATACAATATGGAAATTCAAACAAAAAGTTACTTTAATTACTCCGAATTATTGATAGGGTTTCCAGCAGGCCTATCTTTGCTCAATTCCTGCACTGATCAAATATCAGAAGAGAGTAAAAAAGTAAAATCACTTCTAAGTCAATACATGTCAGATAAAAGACAAGCAAGAGGTATTAAACTGCTCAAGGCTGTCAGAATTAACTTCCACAATTCTAATAAATTTTACATACTACAAATCAAGCAGAATATTGCTATTACAAATAACTCATTCAAAAGCTTAAATTACCATTAACTTCGTCATAGTTGGCCTTGGACCACCTATAAAATGACTGTCTTCATTCTCCTCTTCTAAGTCATCAGGAACAGAAGAGAAATCCTGTGCCTGTTCCTCTGGAGCTTCCTCTGGAAGCTGGAGAAGCTCCATATTGCATTTGCCAGCAGCTTTCCTTACTCCAGGTACTTCTTGAACTCTTCGATACCAAGAGGATATCAGTGGCAAGTTTACCAGGTTTTTGGCTTGTTTCTTGCTGGAAACCTAGAAAAATAAAATGGGAAGGTTACTTGCTACTGTCAATTTCTTTCTCCTAGCTACCAGAAGGCACAAACTACAGAAGTGAGCTCAGCTCCATGCCAAGCAGGTGTGCTCACAGCATGACGGTAATACAAAAGTCAGCTAGTTCAGACTGTAGGTGGAATTGCCAATTGGCCAGTTAGACTTTATCTGCAATTCCCATCTGCTTAATAAGATGAAAAGATTTTCATGTCCAATTTTAATCATAATTTCAATCAGTAACAAAACAGTTCAACTTAAATAATATTCCTAACATAGGAATGAATCATTTTGGTTGGTAGTCAGAGAAAAACAACCCAGTGCAGTAATTTGCCTCGAATAGTGAACCCTAAGCAAGACGTTATGGTATCTGAATGTTGTTCTTTCCCACAAATACCTTGCAGCTCTTAAACACTCATCCACCAGCAGCTGTTTTGCTGGGAACTGCAAGGCTGAAATACTATACACTATGTGGCAATAGCAAAACAGAACAGGCATACATTGCCCCTCATCTTTACTGAAGTCTTTGCATAACATCTGCTATTTTTTTACTAGTACTGAATCAATTTTAAAAAAAAAGAAAACATGGATTTATTCGGACTTTTTTACAATCTTAATTACATATTTTCATACAACAGTAACCAGTATATTTCTTTTCTGATCATGAGTTGATGTGGCTTTCAACAGAAATCAGAATTTTAAGTGTAAAAAATAAAATAAAAAAAAAATTTTTAGTAAGAAAATGTTGCACATATTAAAAAAAATACACCCAATTGCATTTTTACATGAAGTCCAGCTTTAAAAAGGATATATTTGGTGAAATTAAATAATTTTTCTTTAGATTCTCAAATGTTTTAGAACAATGAAGATTGTCCTCTTACAGGAGAGGTTGTGAAGATTCCATCCTTAGAGACACTTAAAATATGACTGGATATGATCCTGGGCAACCAGCTCTAGCTGACCTTTCTTTGAGCAGGGGGGGTTAGACAAGATGAGCTCCATAGGTGCCCTCCAACCTGAATTATTCCAACCTCAACTACTCTGTGATGCTGTGCCTGCTTTAAACAGAAAATTAAAATTAAAGATTGCAGGAAAAGGCAGAAAAGGCCATGTAAAACCAGCATTCCTCCATGTATCTGTCCACAGTATGGAAATAGAAATTGCTAAGAATACTTGAAATGAAATTTCAAGCAGTTCTCTTGCATGCTGTGTTTATAATATGCTTAGGGTAATCACAAGCAATTAGCAATAGCTAAAGGAGCAAAAGGATGAACAGTGTGATTTTAGTATCTAATTTAACACCCTAATAGTAGCACAGGCAAAAGTACATTAATTCAGTTAAGGAAGAAGTCTTTTGGAAGGCAATTCTAAGAGGCACTGTTACACTTCTTATCAAGTGTTCTAAATTGTATTTTAAAAACTGAATAGTGGTTTCTCCCAGATGAGAAACTGAGCTTTTGTTATACTTCTATTAATTTTCAACAGTTACAACTAATAGAAAGTGTAACAAAGCTAACCTCCGAAAGATAACTGCGATGGAATGAGGTAACAAGAAACAACTCTTCAGCTTCATTATCTTACTTTTGGTAATTATAATTACAATCAGCTAGTCAGGTCTCCTCGCATTTATGGTGTGTCACTTTCCAGACACATACTCACTGAAAATTTCATGATTATTTGCACTCTTAAATCAAAGTGGAAATGCAACTATAGTGATTTTTTAAACACAGCCCAAGAAGTCCAGTTATACAAGTGACAAATAACACTTTAATATGTAATTAAACTCTGGCACTTCCATCAACAAGAGCAGCTTCAAGTCACTGCCTGCAAGAAGCTTTCAGATACAAGTTATTCAATTTCAATTATAACTGTAGGAATCCAGGTATAATTTCTTAGAAAATTATCATTCCCCTGAGAAGAGAAATAAAGTGACACTATCTGGGAACTCTTGTAATTCAGGTAAAAACAAAACGGAAAGCCAGGTTTTTAGGGCAATCCTTGGTGTGAGCTAACACAAGTATATTTTAAAATAAATAGTTCATAAGCTGCAGAACACCAGGGCTCAAGTGTCACACATAAAAAGTAAATAAATACATCGTTCTCAGCTGCTGACAGTACATCTACAGAACAATTTCAATTGCGTTGCTGAAATCAGTTAAGCACCTGATCCAAGAATCTCCTCGTGCCTAGCACCAGTAAATCAAAAAGTTATGCTCTTCTTATTTAAAAAGGCCTTGCAAAAACAAAGACTGAAATACATTAAAGTTTTTTAAATAGTAAGAAAGCATCTTGTCTTAATATCTTTATTTAGTACCATTGATACAGAAGTTGCTGTTCATCTTCAATTACGTGATTTACAAAACAAACAAAGCAGATGTGAATTAAGAACCATTTCTGTAAAGTAACTCATCATCTTAATTCAGAGGTAGCCATATTAACCTACTTCTGGACTCCAATATTGCTATCATCATACAGAAATCCACTGAGGATGATCATACCGGTTGAAGAAGTTATAGAGCAGACATTTGTCACATTTTTAATGTTTGATAGTCACCGTCTTGATTTTAGAGATGGTTTCTCTCAATCTGACTAATAGCATCTTCTCCAAGAATTCTATTTGTTTTCAAACACCATAAGGCAAATTTGGCAAACCAACTTGCAAAATCAAACTGCAAATACCAACTTCACTCAGAGCTCTTCCTGGCAAGAGACATCTGCTTAGCTATAAATCTCATAGAGTAAATGCAGGGATACTGGTAGCAGGCAAACTCACTGTATCATTTTAATATAATGAGAAATAAAGATACAGTTGTCATTCCTTAAATTTTTTCTGTGCATACATCCTCATAAAGCTAAGTACACAGATTGTGCTGAGCAAGACTCTTGTACAGACTTGGCACAGAAGCTTTTCCCACTGTTGAACTGGTTTTGAAATAGAGCCCAAGCCACTTCTACTAGTAGCTTAAAATTACTATTTTCTGGGCAATTTGGTGCCAAAATACTTCAGTATAGTATTTTAAGAGTTAACAGTGTTTACTAAGTATTGATATGCTATGTATTTAGGAGTAATTTTAGTGACCTCACCAATCCATTTTTTGAGTTTGTACAAAAACAAAGACAAATCTTCTGGTTTGGGTTAAGTTCACATTGTAAATGCCACAATATGTTTTAAAATAACATATTTTACAACTTTCAAGTTCTTAAAAAACATACATATACACTAGTTAATATGTGCAGAATTACTCTTCTTACCAAGAACTGATGGATGCATGGTAAAAGCACTATATCTGCCACAGTAAAATAAAGCCCTTCTGCAAAGATGTGGTCCAAGAGGGGAAGGTCAGAGGTTTTTGTTCTCCTGATGTGAGGGTCCTCCCTGTTGACTGCATCTGTTGCTTCCTGGACAAGTAGCTTGGAGAAAGCTACACTCAGTTCCAAACTTGGGGGTGGATGTTCATGCACTTCCCCAGCTTTTAATTCCTCTGTTCCTTCTTTACCAAGTACAGGCACTGCAGCCTTGGCACCGGCCTTCTGTTGCTGAAGTTTTTGCCTACGAATTTTGTCATCGTTATGTACTCGAACAGGTTCTCCAAGCTTCCTTTCGAACTGTAAAATGTCAGGAGGAATAGCCTGACAGTGCTCAGGAGAGGCCGTCAAAAATCTTTCCACAGCCAGAGGTATGCTGATCTCACAAAGTCTGGTCCACTGGCTAACCTGTCAAATAAATTTATGTAATTAATGTCTCTACAGAAAGAGAAACAAAATCCAGGATACATTTTGGTTCACTTTAAGCAAAGAAATTCCAGCTTTAAATACATTCTTCGATAATCTCAGTAACTCAGATATTCTCTATTACTTTTGCCACAGCAGAATTAGGAAGCTAAATCTTATATATAACAGACCAGTCATCCAGTATAGCATATTTTTATTCCTTACTATTGACATAAAATTAGGGTGGACACACAACTCATGAAAAGCAAAGCTGTGATCAGTTTCTGTATGTCATCTCTACCAAGTGATGGTAATAAGACCAGATTACACCAAACAGATTTTGAGCACATTTATTCTCACAAATGCATTATATTATTAGTGGGGTTTTAATGTGTAAGATCAAAAAAATTTTGCCTAACTGTACAGCACTTTTAAAAACTCAGTTATTTTTTATGCTCTTATCCTTGTCCTCTTTATCTTAATATCAGTACTTACAGGTTTTAAAATTTTTAAACTCTTGTCTTTTCTTATTCAGTTCACTCACTTTGCAGCCCTCTGAAATGTGGAACAAAGCTCTCCAGCAGTTCCAAGAGATTAAAAATAGAGGTTTCTGGAGGATGCCAGGGCAAACTTTATACCAGTGCTATGTGCACTAAGACAGGGATATGCTTCTCCAGACCTGCTACACACCAACTGGGATGAGCTGGGTTGGAGGGGCAGTAACCAGAGGCAATCATGATAGGATGGAGTTCAACCTCCTGAGAGGAGTGAGGAAGGCAAGTCTAGATGGATGAGCTGTCAGGTGAGTAAACTTCTATGTGATAAAAGCGCTGAAATCTCAACTGACACCTGAAACCTCAACCATTTGTTAATGGTTCACACTCTCCCTGAAGGTCAGTTAGAAGTGGAAATCTTTAAGGGTCTGTGCTGAGGCATATCCTATTTGACCATCTTTACCAATGACCTGGAGCGGGGAGATGGAATACACTCACATCAAGGATGACAGTAAGTTGAGGAGAGCAGTCAACAAACTCCATGAAAGAGCTGCTATTCACATGGGCCTGCACAGGCTAAAGAACAGGCTGACAGGAATACAATATTCCACACCTAGGAGGGACTAGGGCCTTGGATGGTACAGGCTAGGGACTGACCCCCGTGGCCAGGTAGCCACTCTGCTGAAAAGACACTGGACAACACAGTGAGAATAAACTAAACATCGGCCAGCAATGCACCTTGACAGTGAAGGCTAACAGTATATGATGCTCTTGAAATAAAAATTAACAATAAATTAGATATTTCTTACTTTACTTCAAACTTCATAACTCATTTATACTGCTAGACATGAAACAGAGATCTGACATATTATTTTAAGGGGGGGTTTTGTGCTGCTAAAAAATAGTATCTTAAAAAATAATTATTTTTTATCTTTATGAAAAATACAAATACTTCTTCATTAAGGAAGATTCATCTTCTAAGCAAATTAAGTTTGTTAGTAAAAGAACTTAGTTTACATCAATATTAAAAGTCTACTTCAGAGCATTTAACGCTAATAAAAAATAATCTTAATGTATCTAAGAAAAAGAAATGCACTCACTTCAGCACAGGCTTTTAAGCAAGTCTTCTTAAAGCCCAAGAGTTCCAAAACATCCTTTTTAGATGGATCTGCCTCATATGTTTTCTGTATTATATGTCTTAAGACAACAGAAAGCCCAGCTCGGCAAAATTTGCCATCTTTCACAACAACTGCAGGTAAACTGCAGCTCTGCACAACCACTGGAAGCTGACACCTGGAGATTAAATGGACCTCAAGATCGCCAAGGAGGTTTTTTGTCACACACTGATCACCCACATCCTCACCAGTCGGCACTAAGAAAATTTTAAATAATTTGCAGTCACAGTAGGATAGCAAAAACAGTGAGATAGATGTATGTAGAGGAAAGATACTCTCTCTGTACTGATGAGAAAAAGCCAAATATAACTGTTCTTCAACGACACTATCTTTCATCTTCCTCCTGAGCTGAAGTTCCTGAAATAGAAATCAGAGCACGACATTCATAAAAGAATACAGACTTTAGAGCCAAAAAACCCCACTTTTAAAACAGTGCTTCTTCCACTATCTGCTCCAACTGATTTTAACATAAGACACCATTACAGACATCCTGCCTGAATAATTGGACTGCAGGCCCTTTTTGAGAGAAAAAAACAATTTCACATACACACTGCCTCTTCACATACAGAACATGGATAGGAAAATGACTTGTGTACACTTTTTTTTTTTACATTTTAGAATATTTATGACACCAAGCAAAACAAACAAAACAAAAAGAAAATATTTCCTTTTCAATTTCAAAGTGCATAAACATTTTATAGCAAGGCTTTCTTTATTTTTAAATCAAAATCTCCCACAACATTAACCATTAACCATTGAAAAAGCAAGCTCCTGAGTAAGTATCTACAACAGTTAGTTCCGTAATACATACGTTTGTCTTTCTGTACCGGCTAAAAGGCATTTACAGAAGGTATTTAGGCAATGGGAAATAATATTGGTTTCTGTATTAAAAATTAATCTAGAGCCTGGCTAGATGATAACTGAAGGACACATAAGAAAATAAACATTCATTTCATGAATGCTGCATGAACACCTCAAACAGACTTTAACAACCTTTAAAGCAGCTGAATACAAAAGTAGCATAGCTGAAATTAATATCTTCTCAGGAGGTTAAAAGCTCAAATTAATTTTCCTTATACTGGGTGGAAAACTACATTTTTCCTATTACAATATTTCATATCAGTTTAACATAAAAGCCCTGATGCAATAATTTTTATGCTTCATCACTCAGTGGAATTGCCCATTAACTTACAAACCACACCTTGCACTGAAAAGCCTTAGACACCAGATGGGGCTCTTACAATAAGCGTTATAGAAGACAGCTCTAGTGCAATAAGAAATTTAAATGTTGCTAAGAAAGGCCAGAATCCTTTCTATATACATATATATAAACCACCAGTAACACTAGAACATCAGTCTTTTAAAAAACTACTTAGATTGCTAAGGTCTTTGTAGAGTTACATGAATACGATGTAATTATTTGAAAAGCAAAATAAGGTTTTCATTTGATATATCCTGATTATTTATTTTTCTTCACGTAGACATGTACATCAAATTTACTACTTTATATTACCTATTATGGGGCCAAATCAATTGCCCAAAGAAAGGCAGCAAAAGAATAAAATCAAGTCCACCTGACATTAAGATCATACTAATGACTGTTAAAGCATTTTTAAATCATTACATGACATGATGTTGCCTCAGAAGAACGATGGGTCTACTATGAGTACTGCTGCTTTTCTTTAATTAATACACCTGTCACACAAAGGAGGACAACACATAATGAAATACCTACTTTCCCAGAAGCTATTTCAGTTGGATAAATCCTGACAGAATGTAAGTTGAGATGGACTCAATACTGTAAGTACAGCTTTGTGGTAAAAATCACACAGTGAAGGCACTGCTAAGGAGGTAAGCCAAGAAGAGTTAGTCTTACCTGCTAAATCCATAGTTACTAGCACTTAAAACTGCTATTCTCGACTACAGTACCACTTTCAATACTAAACAGCACCCTCACGTGCATTTGAGTTATTTTTATTTTCCATAAGAACTCGAAGAGCATGCAAGCCCATCTTTTCCTGGCCAGTCAGACACACCCATTCCCCTTACCAATCACTTCACTGCTGAATTTTTTCTGCTGGTTGACCTTACTGGACACACTCAGGTATTTTGGTCATTATCATGCTATCTATTTATATGCTAAATACTTTGGTAAATTCTGATGAGGTTTCTATTTCCCAAGTATATTATTCTATAGTTTCCAACTATTAACCACCTGTTCTTACAAATTATTCTATATCCATCTCTCAGGACTGCCCAAGTAAAACATTAATCTTTTCACCACACAGGTACTCTCACCCTTGCCCATTTCCATCCAGAGTAGCAGCTCTGAAGCACTATTTCCCCACGGAGGGTAATGGCTCTTTAGACTAAAAATAAGTATTTGGAAGATGCCCAGATAGGGGTACTACTAATCAGACTACTGCTTGAAAACCGGTAGATGAAAGGGTGAACAGCCTTAATGTGAATTCTCCTTCAATCTGTTGAAGAAAATTACTCCTACTCAGCAGCAATGAGTTACAGACAGCAGCCCTCAGACAGTCCCAGAAACACTAACTTATTGGAAACAATGACCGTAACTTAAAGACAAGATAAATAACGTTGTCTACTTTTGGTATAAAAGCCACCTTGGCTATTTAAAACAATAAACATTAAGTAAGTATAATTTTCACTAACTGTGCTGGTTTTTAACCCTTTTCTCTTCCCTTTCAGCATGCACAAAGCAGTAACTAAATTAGCTTCACTAAGCTTTCTACTTGCTGTATGAGCTCAGGGCCACCGCTGCACCCCAGAGGGAAGCACAGAGGCCTTTCACGGAGAGCTGGGACAGGTCTGTCCTTGCAGCAGGAGCTGCGGGCGGTTCCAGGCCGGCAGGACGCGAGTCCGAAGCAGCGCCGGCCCTCAGGGAGGGAGCGCTGCAGCTCGGCCATCACAGAGCGCCACGCCGCCGAGACACAGACCACTCACTCACACACCCACCCCTCCAAACCCCTGCTCCCAGCCCCTCTCGGCGCTCTCCCGCCCCACACAGGGCCCTTCACAACCACACCTTTCCCTCATTCGGTCCCGTTCTCCTTACCCAGCCTGGCCGCGCCTGCTCCGCCCCTTCCTGCCCCGGCCCACACGCCGCCCGGAACTGCTGCCCTCCTCCTCCTCCTCCTCCTCCTCCTCCTCGGCTCCAGTGAGACCCCGGCGGGCGGCTCTGAGGGAAACGAAAGAGCGGCTTTGGGAGGAGGAATAAGGGAGCCCAGGCACACTCCGCTCTTGCCCCGGGTGAGCTCCGGGTGCCCTGCGGGGCCGGGAGGGGCGGTGGGAGCCGCGGCCCTCAGGGACTCCGTGCGGGGCCGGGGCGGGGGTGGGTGGGTGGCTTCTTGTTCTAAGCGTTTTGAGGTGTTGCTTTCGGATGGGAGGCCTTTTGTTCGTTCCTGAAAGGAAATCTCAGGGAGAAATTTGCGGCGAGTAGGTTTTGCAGGGGGGTCGTGTGGTGGCTTTGGTGTTACTGTTTCAGAAATTCGGTTTTAAAGTTTGATATTTGTCACCGAGAAGCTACCGGGAAGGTGATACCCAGGAATTTGTACTGGAGGTAAATTCAATTTGCCAGTGACTTAAACCAATGAGCAGTGACAGGTGTTGAAACACCATCTTCAGGTCCGTCCTCACAGAGCTGCTCTCTGTCATCTTTTAAAAGCCATGAGATTGAGGGAGATCCCAAAGACTGGAGAAAGGCAAATTTTATGCTTATCTTCACAAAGGGCAAGGAGGACAAGGAAGAGAAGTACAGGCTTCAGTCCTTCCATTTGTGGAAAGATCATGGAGCAGGCTGTTTGTAGGCGTGAGGAGAAGCAGGTGGAGACTGGGGATATCCATCTCCAGATCTACCAAGGATAAGTCATGCCTGACCAACTGGCTTGTCCTCTGTGACAAAGTAGCTAGATCTGAAGACGAAGGGAGTGTCAGATGCCATGTTCCAGCGGTTTAGAGGGTCCTAATGGATGCCTTTATATACCTAAGGAGATTTTTGAAAAGATAGAGCCAGTCTTTGTAGTCAGATGCTCTGAGGGGGAATGAGAGACAGAACAAGTTAGAACCTCCAATACAAAGCAAGGAAATGAGGGCACTGATGCATTGGGACAGGTTGCCCAGAAGGTTTTTCATGTTCCTGTCTTTGAAGGTTTTCAGGATCCAGCTGGAAAAGTCCTGGGCAAACTGGTCTGAATTCAGTGTTGACTTTGCTTTGAACAGGAGCTTGCACAGGATGAGCACGTGGCATCCCTTCCAAACTAAAGGAGTCTGTGATTCTTAAATAATTCACTGTTTCTGAGAAGAAAACAGCAAATACTGTGATCTTAGGCATTTTTGATAAATGAGTTACAGTGATATTGATTGAAATATTAATTTAAAAGTATGTTTTAAAATACACTGTAGAACAGAATGTAAAATTAAGGGTACCAGTACTAGTAACTTCATAGCAGGAGATTTTTACTCTGGTCTTAGAAGATTCTTTGGAGAAGATGACAAATAAATGAGAACTGATTAGTACAATTGTTCTGATTAATATAGTTTTCCAGACTGGTGAAGTGAGTGAGTTTTGAAATGTCCCTTGTGGAAAGTAACTGAGAAATTATGCTGTCATGAATCAAGTCCTGATTAAGATACAAAAGCAAAAACTGAAAATAGAAGTTTGCTTTTTCCTGCTTTTAAGATTTTCCTTGATCTACTTTGTTAAGACTTACATGACACCTGAAAGTTATCTGGAAAAGGCATTATTGGTTAATAAGCAAAACCTGCCACTGTCACTGTTAATAGATTTAGTCAGGAAGAAAGTTCTGAGGAAGAGAAAAATCCAAAGGGAGGAGGAAAAAAGTGAATTGATGTTATCATGATAAGTTAAATTAATTATTGATAAACACAGTGCAGTGAGTGTGTTGGCAGGAATTATGTGGAACTGTTTCATGTGACGAGGTTTTAAGTTAACTGCTACATATGTTGAAGGTAGCTGAAAAGGATATGTGAGTGAAAGTCCTTTTAATCATCAGTGTCAGTGAAAAATAAAATTATTGCTGAGTTCATAAAAGTATGGGTGTGATAATAGCATTGCAATATAAATAGAAACTTCTTGGAAAAATATCTCCAGTAGTATGCCTGTCTCAGAGAATAATAGAAACAGGAGTTCAGAAGCAGATGGATGAAAATATGACCATATCTGAAAATGTAATGGAAGTAGATCCCTTTTACTGCAAGTTATTATGAATAAGATAATACATGTATAGGCATGCAAAAGATTTGATGGTAAATAAATAAAAAGAGGGCTCTTATAGCCTAGAAAGCTAGTAAGTCTATTAAATTGGAGGACCATGTATTCTGTATAGTGCTCCATTAAACTGATATGTATTTGGCAGAAGATGAAAGTGTGCTCAAGAAATGAGAGAATCCAAAAATTATTGGGTGTTTTAAGAATAACAACCTACTAATTAGCATTATTTTTCCCCACAGGGATTTAAACCACTTAGAGTAGTCCACATTGGAAGCTTATTCCATGATTGTTCATTGTAGGATCTTTAGTATGATCTCAGATACTTCAGGGCATTTTTTTCCCCTTATATTTGGTCTTGTGTATCCATTGTCAAACAGTTCTTAAACAATAGTGAGGAAGTGTCAGAGAACTAAGTTGAGAAAGGTGCTCTTAGGAATAGGCTGATGGCTGAATGCTGGGTTGCAAGAAGGCTGCACTTGCTTTGAGCAAAACCAATTCTGCTCTGGGTTCAGGGATTTTAGCACAGTACTCCAATTTCACAGCTGTGTTATCAAACTGCTACAGAAAAGAGTCATACTCACTTTTTTCTGAAACAGCATTTGAATTATGTCTTGTACAAAGATTCCACTTCAAGAAGAAAGTCAAGGAGGTCTGACTTGCAGAATAGCCTACGGCATCATTGTTAGAACACTCTGCTGTCCATGTCTCAAGGCTATCACATTGCTGTATTCTGACTTCACTGCCAGAGGAGCAGTTTATGAATGAAAAAATGAATGAATGTAGTTGAATCTTAGGTTTGTAAGTGTCAAACAACTGTTTGATACTTAAAAACTGTTTAATTTGTAAACATCTGCAAAGGGTCACTACCAGAAGCAGTAATTTGCCTTTTGGGTCAGGCCAGTTACTGGTGTTACCCTGTTTGGCAGGTGTGTTGTTATAGTCCATAAATGAGACTTTATTAATTCATTTTTATAAATAATTTATTATTTATAACAGTAAAGTACCAATTTACTTTTTTCAGGTGATGCTGTTTTTAAGACAGCTATTGATGTATTCATCTTTCCATTGGATAGACTTCCTTTCTCTAACTCACAAATAGGTTTTTTTTAATTTGAAAATATATGCCTAAGCTAACATATTTGAAATGTTTAATAAGTCCGGTTGTCTCCCTTATCATGGGAAATTTCTTGTGAATGTAGTTGTAACTGAAGTAGCCTATGATATTATAATTTACTCTTGAGAATAGAGAAGAAATTGCGACAATTTCTTAGCAAATAAAAGAATAAATACAGAGAACCCCTTTGAAATTTGGGGTTTAACAGTTCCTTTCAGTATATGTGTTTAAAAAACTGGAGCTAGAAAGAAATCTGGGAAGTGTTACCTTCAGAAAGATGAAAATGGAATTAGTATGTTTATGCTTGTTCAGTTGGCTGCTAATGACTGTTAGGCTACCTGTTCTTCCTGTACACAAGTATATATTCTTAGTTGAAGACTCAGAGAAGAACTGAAGGGATTTTTTTTTTTTTAGCAGAGAATTACACAAAATTTTTGAAATTAGTGTTTTGATTCTACCACTTTCATTCAACAGAGGGTTCAACAGAGTCCTAGTTTAAGAGTATGTGGTACTGACACTTGTAAGGCATACTCGCAGAACAAAGAAATGGAGGAGATAACCTACCCACAGATCTCAAGAGCAGCCTGAACATGTATCAGAGGTAGATGCATTAAAAAAAGGGGTATCTGCTTTCCATGCACTGTGAATTCACTTTTTGTAATCATCAGAGAGAGACTGAATTGTCTGGATGGGGCTTGCACTGCAGTCTCTGCTTGATCAGTGAAAAAGCAGAGTAACTGGTGTGTAGTACTTACTAGCAGAAGTTCTGTGGCCATCAGAAAATGATTTGTCAAGTAGCAAAGATTAAGGAAGAGAGAAGAGGCTCTTGAAGAGGATTCTTAACTCTCTGCTGGGTCCATTGATAAAGTCCCTGTGAAGTCTACTGAATGTTGAACTCCTTGATGATCTCAGTCAAGTGATTCTCTGGTGTCTTCTGAAAGCTCAGCATGAGATAAAGGTTCCTGGGGACTTCTAGGCAAGTGTTGAGGGAGCAGGCTGCCACTGCTGGTGTTTTGGCCAGAGAGGTAAAAGTTCACTGCTATGAATATCAAAAGGATTTAATCAGAGAAAACCTTGGAAGCTCCAGCTGAAAAAGCTGTCCAGTGCTTTTGAGCAGAACTGATGAAAGGCTTTTCAAGAACATCTTCTAGATTATTGTGTAAAAAAAAAAAAAAAATAGGCATCCTGATGTGTTCCCATAACTTCTCATATTGTTTCTTAAATTATTAATTGCTAATTTCTGATTAAGTTCGATATTGTTAGATATTCTTTGTAAGTACAATTTCCAATGTAAATGCAGTTCCTTAGAGCTTTCTTTTAAAGAAATTAACAGAGACGGCTCCAGAGTGCAGCAATGCATTTCTGTGAAGCAAATGTATTTTTTTTAATTAGTTCTAACCTTTTTCCTACTTTATTCCATTCACATTGACACTGTGACATCTTGAAGCTCTGGACAGTCATTACTTGTCATTAAGTCTTAGACTGTCACATGGAGGCGTGGATAAGTCACAGTCAAAGTTATAAATTTTCTCAGTGTTTCTGCTAAATTTAAAAATGGACAATGTGTTTTGTCAGATTTTGTATAAAATAACAGACTAGCTGTTTATATCTCTTATATTGTATGCTACTCTGAGCTGTTTTTTTCAGAAGTTTCAAAAGCTAATTTTTATGCAAGTAAGATTTTTCTTAGTTACTCTTAAATGAACAATGAGTTAGAAATGACTGTACATGCAAACAATGTTAAGGAGAAGAGTCGTAATTGCTTTTCCTGAGGTTAACACTGATTTTGCATACTTTTCAATATTCCTCATATATGAAATATCAAGAATATGAAATATTTGTTTCATTTACATAAGTATGAATTTAATTTCTGAATATCAGATATGCCAAAGAATGAGTTTGATATAATTTCATATGTAAAGTCAAATTCAAGTTTTGCAGCTCTGAAGTTTGCAGTCAGTCATTGTCTAATGATAATTAATTCACATAGCATCCTTCCTGTGATTTAATGTCATTTCATTTTGCGGGGGAAAAAAAAAGGCTTCTGTTAGCCACAGGCTGTTTGAGTTATGTGCCATATGAATAAAGTTGTCTTTTTTTTTCTTGTCTTTTTTTTTACTTGCTCTGAAGACACCACTATGGCTGCTACGGTGAACTTGGAGCTTGATCCCATTTTTCTGAAAGCCCTGGGCTTCTTGCATTCAAAGAGTAAAGACTCTGCAGAGAAGCTGAAAGCACTTCTTGATGAGTCCTTGGCCAGAGGAACTGAGTCGAGCTATCGTCCATCTCAGAAGGTATTGGTGTTAGAGAGCATGGGCCATTTTTGTATGGCTTTATAGAGCTCCTTCTATTCCTAGTTCCTCTTTTATAACTGAAATGTTAAAAGAGAATCAGAAGTTGAGGAAAAGGAAAAGGTAATTATGAAATGTTCATGTTCATCATTCCCCTTTTATGCAACATAATCCATTCAATTAACAGAAGTTAATGGCGGGGGGAGGGGGAATCTCTTTACCTTGCTGATGTACCAACATCTTTAAAAGAGATATTCAACATTATAACAGACATGCTGTGTAAGGTGAACCCAAACTTAAATATATGTGCAGTTACATTTCAGAGCTAAAATGTCTTTAAAATGTAGCTTACTTCTGCCACAGATAAATACAAAACAAACAAGCTATTTACTGATAAAGCTGGATTTCTTTCCTTGAAATTCTGTTGATGAAGTCACATGAGAATGAAAAACACAAAATGGTTCAAAGCAGAAATGATTTGCGAACTGAAACCATTGCTGTCCAGTGGACAAACATTATTTTTCATCTACTGAAAATCACTAAACACCTGCTAGAGAGACTCTTTGAATCTGAGATCAGTGTATGGAAATAACCAAGTGGGGACATCCTCATACTGCTACATATTGCCATATGCATAACGGGGTAGTGTTCTCCCCTAGGATGCCTGGAAGTCAGCCTAGTATGCTATAATGATGGTCTGTATGCTGATACATTGGTAATATTTCATTTCTACATCTACGTGGTTCTGAATAACTAAAAGGGACTATTACTGCTCAACATATGTCATGCTTGTACTGTGTGGTCTGACTCCTTTCTATTCAAATTGTTAAATCCCTGAAACCTAAACTGCAGTTGCCTCTAACATAGGTCTCAAAACTCTCAGGTGCCCTCAGAGCTCAAAGAAGCGATTTGTGGTTTAAAAGAAGAAGCAGAGAGCCGAATGATAGTGTAAAGAGGCTGGGAAAGCAATTCCAGTAACAGCTTGGCTGGTAGTCACCTGCCCTCGGGTAAAACTGAGGCTCAGGCCAGAGGAAGAAATCTTTTGTTCTCCTCTTTTTGGTGTGTCTGTAGTATCAGCTGGACTGCAAAGCTCAGAAATGAAAAAAGTACAGGAGTTGCTTTCCTTGCATTCTCAAGACTGCAGGATTAATTTGTGGTTGACCATGAAATCCAAGAAGAGAGTAAGGAGTGCAGGATTTCCACAGTCAGGCAGATGAGGAAATCCATTTCTGACCCTGGATGCCACAGGAAGTCAACAAACTGTGGAGGGCTGAAGCTCGAGGCTTAGGCCCTGTCCCAGCATAGAGCAGAGAATTACTGCCACCTTACCAGCCGTGAGGAAGTACCTTGCTCCTGTGCCCTAGTGTGATTACTCACTCGTTTACAGCCTCTCTTGGTTACTGCCTATTGCTGACACTGAAGTGTCGTTAGTGAGAACTATTGATTTCTGTTGAGATCTAAATTTATTCATCTGATAGACAAATGTGGACTGGGATTAAGTGAAGGTCAATATTTTTCTTCATGAAGGAATGAAGTATTGATGTCTGGTCACATCAGGTATCAGGTTATGTTTTCAGCTTATATTGAATTTTATCCTCAGACTTATCTGAAAATTTGTGTTCATTATCTCTTTGAATGTTAAAAGCAGAAATGTCTTCCTTTTTAATTAATTTTACAAAGAGGATCTGTCTTTGGAAAAGGATCACCTTTTCCTCTGGAAGGTGAGTGGTAAGGGGAGGTTTTACTAATTGTCTGCAACTTAAACACAGTAATTTGTTGATGTGATATAAAAATATTTAAGAAATGTTTTTTAAAAAGTGTATATGTAGATGATTGGTGTTGTATGATATGTTGTTTGCTTATACTGTTATCTAACTAATTGCAAATAAGGAAATATTTCAAGTGTAGGGTTTGCCTTCAATTTTTGTTTCTGTTTTTAGGAAGTAGAGCAACCAAAAGTATCTGTTACCAAACCTATTAAGCAAGAGCCTAAAGCTTCTAGTTTGCCTTCTGGCAACAATAATGGCAAGCCCACTGCATCAGAAAAGGTGAAAAAAGAAACAGAAAAGAGATCTGCTGATAAAGTAAGTGATATTTGTTCTCTAATGCAATAACTTGGTATATAAACTCAAAGATGTTTTAGACTAATGCTCCCCTTTTCAACCTCTGTAGATCAGCTCATCTAGTGGTGCATAGCCTGTGGGCTGCATTAGCCATTCATGTTGCTGTTCAGACACCCCAACAAAAGTCATGTTATAATTATTCTGTGATTGTTTTCCCTGCTCATTGTGGATGCACCTGGATTACATGACCTTTAAAGGTCCATTTCAAGCCAAACGATTCTGTGACTCTGTGTTTTAAATCATCCTGATAATAACAAGTTACTAAAATGTAGCAAGTTGAAATGTGGATTTCCCAAAGCTTTTTCAAGGATTTTGAGGTAAAGTATAAAAAGTGGGTTTGAGTGTCTAATTCATAAATATTTTGAAAAAAAAACATAATTAAAGAAATTACGTTGTGTAAAGTACATCTTATACTGCTGATCTAATTGTTCCAGTCATTTTCTCATTTTAATAATATCTACTAGCATTTTGCGTTTTCACATTCTTTGTGTGTGTGTTCAATAGATAAAAGGGGATACTGTTGAAGGAGCTGATGCACCAAAGAAGCCCAAAGTGGAGAAACAAGAGGCTCGTTCGTCTCCTATTACAGTTCAGACAAGCAAGGATTTATCCATGCCTGATTTATCTAGCTTTGAGGAAACCAGTGCTGATGACTTTGCTATGGAAATGGGATTAGCCTGTGTTGTATGCAGGTAAGTCAGCATTGCTTCATTGCTAGGTAGTTACCTTTTTTTTTTAATTGTGTACCATTAGTTAATGCTTCTTGTAGTTTTTATTCTGGAAATCACTTAAGCACATATCCAAAATTGATAATAGATTTAAGCATCCTTCGTGAATAAAAATGGTGTCTTGAAAGTAGAAACTTTAATAAAAAAAAAAGAACTTTTCTTCTTCAGGAAAAGGCAAGTGAAAAATAAAACTACACATAAATGCAAAACTTATCATGACAAATACCAGTTTTTAATTATTGGAAAGCAAGTTAAAATATTAATGGCTAAAGATAAGCATTTTTTGAAAATCAGTTCTCTTTTGAAATAATTTTTAAGTGGTATTATTATGAGGTGTATATATGTTGCTCCTCTTTTTCTAATGATGTGAGGTTAATTTACACACAGCCATATTTTGTCAGTAAATATATCTTGTAGTGAAGACAGGTTGTTTTTCCTTTGCAATAAGGGCTCTAAAATTGGATTTTAGAAATACTGTGTTAGCAGTACATTTAGTGTTAACAGAACTATAAAATAAACTTTTGAATATCTACCCTAGGATCAAATCACTCAAATCAGGATTTGGTTTCTCAAATTATTTATATCCTTGTTAAGCCCTCACTGCTGCCAAAAGGAACAGCTTGGCTCTCCCAATTGTACCTCCTTCCCTGTACTTTTAGGGGATGTAATGCACATACAGTTTTGTGATGAGCTGAATCAGCTTCTGGATCAGCTCTCCACTTGGGTTTTTCAGTAGATTTAGGTTTCAGTCAGCTTAGTGAGACTAAATGCTTATGTTGGCACACGTGTGGATGTAGGAAAGTAGAGCCAGGACAGAGAAGAGGGTGGGACTGGCCTTTAGGTAGGTATTATGTATTTTAGCTCAGCTTAAGTCAGTTGGCAAACTGGGCTTTATACTCTTGTTCTTCCATCATTTCCATGGTCAGTCCTGTTGTGCAGATAAGGAGGAATCTTCGTTCCATGAAGGATAAATTTCTGTTGTTACAGCTAATTATACTGGTAACCAAATGTGAAATTATGAGATTCTGTGTCACATTATTCCCATGTGTTAGCTCAAATGTTTAGTTTCTTAATATAGACATTGAAAAAGGAAGAAGCATGAAACAAATATCTCAATTTTACCTTTCTTTCCTGCAAATTCCATTTTAGCTGTTTCCTAAAAGGGACAAAGCCCCCTTCAGTGGTATGTTAAAATGCTACCAAAAATAGTATGGTATTAATTTATTTGTCAGAAGGGGATAACGAAAAGTGGGGTTTTTCAGACAGTCTTGAGCTGTTGTGGATTATTAATTCCGTGTCTTCCCTGGCAAAGAAAAATACATGCAGGCATAACGAGAAATGTCTGCAAAGTAAAGAAACTAAAGAAAGTGCAACTCTTATGCCCAGCATAAGACTTTGCTTTGAAAAGCACAGGCCAGGTATGTGGTTCCATCAGTTGTTCCCCAATCAATGTTTAGCCTGGCTGCTGAAGGCATTGCTTCTACATACTCGTGGTCACCAACTCAAGTGTTACTGCAGAAGATGCATCTACCCTGGCTAACTAAAATAGCTCTCCTTAAGGTGATGCCAGATGGAGGGAGAAGCACCACAGGAAAAGAATCAACCTGTTAAACAGAGTGTGGCAATAGTGACCCTCACATTCAGGATTATTTTCATTTTACATGGAACCTGCTGAGGCTGATGTCACATGGTTCTCGATCTCCAGCTCATGCTGGACCAGATGTTTTTCAGAGGACTTGTGCTTTGGAGTTCTGACTCCAACCCATTGGTTGGACAGTATTTCTTGATTTACTGCTCTCTTTCAATATGTGCACTGTTTTTGAGGTGGCCATCTTGAACCAAAATAATGACTTCCCCATACATATGGAATATAAAAGTACTGGATACTCTGTAGAATAACTCAAATATGAATAATATTTTTTTAATGACATCTTTCAATAACTCAATCAATTCTACAACCAGTTGTGAATGAAAGCATCATGTCCAATTGCAGAGTAGGTAGAATTCACAGCAAAAGAGTTTATATTCATACTGCTTAAGAAGACAAGTTAACAAGAATCCACCTGTGGGTTCACAAATACAAAAATGTGCATTCAAATATTAACTATTCCTTTTTATAAATGTAAAACTTAAAGCAGAGACATGAAATGTTTCTACAAGATTTGCCAAGCATCAAATGTATTTTCATAGTAATTACAAGTACTGAGCGTTGATACCTGTAGTTTTTTCCTTCTTGTTCTGTTATGCCAAGTTAGGCATAAAGAGGGAGAGAATATTAAAATAACTTCATGCTCTCCTGTACCTGTAGGTCTTGGAAAAATAGGACCCACTACTTACATGGCTCTTTAGTTATATGAAGAGGAAATATTCCATGCAGTTTGTAGATGATACTGAAGTTTTCCACCCCAAAAAAAAAAATCCTTAAAAACCACTGGTTTTGAAATAACAAAATTTCAGATTTTTTATTAATACTATTTTGTTTGGTTTTTTGATGGTAAAAAATCATTAGGTTTATGTCTTTGTTATCATTTAAAAGTTAGTGGTTTAACTTGTTTCTGAGCATGAAGAGTTCATGGGTTTTTAATCAGTCCAGGATTGTTCTTTGTAATTTTAAAATAGGGTGAGTCTCCCAGCTTGAGACATGAGGTTTAAAAATCAACACTTTGTTCTGATCCAGTTTGTTTAGGAGTGAGAAACAAACAAAACATCTTTTAAAAATCCTGCATGTAGAATAATGAACCCCAGAATTTCAGAAAGGTTTCTCTTTGTGTTTTTAAATAGCCTGTTTAAAAGAGAAATATTTCTTACAAAATGTTGTAGTATCAGACTTCGTTTTTCTGTTATATAAAGAAATAAGGGATTACCTTTCCGCACCCATCTACAAATAGAGTTTCCATGGTTACCTGGGTACCTGCTCCTCAGGGATATGAGCAAAAGCAGCTTAGCAATTAAATAGCTTGATTTGTCATCTAAAAGAAGAAATCGTTAGGAAAATGGTATTTGGCTAATTCACAGGCAGACTCCCACTGATATAGAGTGTTGTATCCATATAATACCCAGGTGAAGCAAAGCAGGCAAGACTGATATTTCCAATATAAAAATCAAACAGGGAAATAAATGTCATATACACATGTTTAATAGTATGGAAGTTTTAGATTTTCTTGAAAAAAATTAGCTTTAAAAAATTCCAAATTTCTAAAATACTAGTTAGGAAGAACTAATACAGGAAGACAAGGAATACATTTCATTTGTCACAGGTAGAAAATATATTTGAAAGCAAAAATATTTTTAGTTTTTGTCTTAAGCCTTACAAAATTTTCAACAAATGGATAATCCTCTAAGTGCTTTCTTCCATAATCTGTTCTTAACTCTTTGCTCTGCAGGCAAATGACAGTTACTTTTGTGAATCAGCTAGTGGAGTGTCAGGAGTGCCATAATCTCTACCACCAGGATTGCCATAAACCTCAGGTGACAGACAAGGAAGTGAATGATCCTCGACTTGTATGGTATTGTGCCCGCTGTACCAGGCAGATGAAGAGAATGGTAGGAGTCAGTTTTTTGTCTCGTGTGAGCACTATTTGAATACGGCAGGCTGTTTTCTGCTACGTGAGAGTATTTTATGGGTTAGAGAAATCTTTGGAAGCATGTTGGAGAACGGTTTTTCTCAGCAGGGCTTCCCTTGCTGCAGCTGTGTTTTTTAATGTAGCATCTCAAAGAGCATTCTGTAATGTGCTTCTTAAAAAAAAAACCTCTTTAAAAATCAAAAGTTGAATGAAGAATAGTGAAATAGGATTATTTCCTACTTGGCAGGCAGCAGCTGAAACCTTTCTTTTTTTTTATTTCAGGTGATACTCAGTTTTTAGCACTTGACTACCAAATATCCCTACGGTTTTAGTTTTCTTCTCATCTTTGGACATGATTTTTTTTTTTTCCTGTAGGACAAGCCTGCAAATTTCAGTCCAGGTCTTCAGTGCTGAGTTTTCTCAGGCTCAAAAATAAGCTGAGGGTAGCATATTCCAGTTTTTAAAAAATAAAAACCCCTTTATTTTGATTGATCTGCATGCTAATTTCTTGACTAAACAACATCCCAACAGAATCCCACTCATCTTAGTATGAGGAACAAATATGAGAGTAAGACAGCACCTTTGAGTGTGTGAAACCTTAGTGACTTTAGTTCTGATGTTTTGAAATCACACCCTTGTATTATACAGCAGAAAATGTGTTTTGAAACTGCTCTGTGATAACTTAGCAAGTTGTTACCTGTTGAAATGGCTCTACTAAGAAACAAGAAAAGAAGGCAATGTAAGATCCTGGCCTAGGAATTATCATCACTGACTGAAATACATGATTACTCTGATCATCATCAGACCTTTGAACTCAGAGGAGTGTTTGCTGGAGGTCAGTTCCTGCACAGGATAGCCATTGCAGCAATTCAACAGTTGCCTTCAATATGACCTTTCCTTTTTTTTGTTTTGGCACAAATTCTGCCATTTTGCCTGCCACTTCTTAGCAGGCTCTTGCAGCGCACATCCCAGTACTGCTGGATTATGTCCCTGTCTTCTGCAAGTTCACCTGCCCAATGCTTTCCTGTTCTCTGAGTGTCAACACTGCTACTCTCTCCATGCTGAGACAGCAAGTTCTATTCAGAATGCTTTGTGGCTGGACCTGTCCCCAGTGCCATAACCAGCACTATCTCCACGTGCCATATTGCCTCATTTCTCAGGAACTATTAAACTTGAAATTGTAAAGACTAGATTGCAGTCTTAAAATGCTCATGCTTTTTGTAAACAGTCAAAACAGTCAGTGTTACAGGGTCTGTAACTAATTTCGCGCTGTTTTTTTTCCTGCCACGTATACAGGCTCAGAAGACACAAAAACCACCTCAAAAACCAGCTCCTGCAGTGGTTTCAGTTGCACCAGCTTTGAAGGATCCATTGGTCAAGAAACCAGAAATTAAGTTAAAACCTGAGACCCCACCAGCTTTTCTAGCATTCAAGAGAACAGAAGTAAAGGTAATGTAGCTTAAATTTGCCAGAGGAATAATTTACATTTCACTGCATAGATTGTTTGTTTGTTTTTTTTCAATTAGACCAATCTTTTCTCAAAAGAATCATGAATGAAAATAGTCTGCTACAGTATGTGGACTGAGCAGCTCCATTGCTTAGTGGATTTGCATTAACACTGAAAGAGTGGGGGGAAAAATCCTCACTTCAACAATAAGTCCCTAAAACATTCAGCTCTTGGCTATATTTTTATGTTACAAGGGAAAGAACAGAATTTACTCTATGGGATTTTTTAATTATATCTTATACAAATAGAAATCCTTCTAAATGTCCTTATAAATTGACAGGCTAGAAGGGCAACCATATCCTGGGCTGTATCACAATAAGCTGGCCAACAGCAGGTCAAGGGAGGTGATTCTGCCTCTACTCGACTTCTCATGAGCCCCCACCTGGAGTACTATGTCCAGCTGTGGAGTTTTCAGCACAGGAAAGACATAGACCTTTAGAGCAGGTCCAGAGGAGGTCATAAAGGAGCTGGGGAGAGGTGGAACACCTCACCTGTGAAAACAGAGTGAGAGGTCTAGAGTTGTTCAGCATGGAGAAGACGAGGCTCCAGGGAGCCTTCCAGTACCTAAAAGGGGCCTACAGGAAAGCTAGAGAGGGACTTTTCACAAGGACATGTAGTGATAGGACATGGGGGAATGTCTTTAAACTGCAAGAGAGTAACTTTAGGTTGTATATTAGGAAGAAATTCTGTATTGTGAGGGTGGTAAGATACCAGAAGGTTGCCCAGAGAACATGTGGAGGTCCCATCCCTGCAATTTTTCAAGGCCAGCTTTGGATGGGGCTTTGAGCAACCTGGGCTAGTGGAAGAAGTCCCTACCCACAGCAGGGGAGTTGGAACTAGATGATCTTTAAAGTCCCTTCCAACTCAAACCATTCTATGAATTGTATAAAATAGATTATTTGCTCTCTGTGGTCAAGTGGCATATGAGTATGGTAACAGTGAACTTGGCAGTGCTGGGTTTACACTTGGACTCAATGATCTTGAAGGTCTTTTCTGGCTTAGATGGTTCTGTGAGTCTGGAATAGGGAAATTCTATCTGACTCTGATATCTAATTTAGGAGATTACTGCTTCTTACACATAATCTGATCTAGTGGGTAACATCCCTACTTATGGATGATCTTTAAGGTCCTTTCCAACCCAAACCATTCTGTGATTCTGTTCTATGATTCTATGTTGCTTCATATTTCTGTTTCTCCCAAGTTAAAATATTGTCACAAGTTGGTCAAAGGTGGTAAACCAGAAGCAGTGTAATTAATAGCATAGTAGTCTAATAAAGCATGACCCTTACCTAGGAAAACACAGCTTTTACTTAAAATCAAAGGAATTATTCATGCGCTCAAAGTTATGTTTGCCAGTGCTCTGCCTGGATACAAACCATCATGAATAATATGATGGGTATTGCCCAAACACTTACACTTGTGAATACTTCTTTTCACCTCAGCAGACTTAGTTATGTGCCTAAACAGGCTGTAAGACCTGAGGTCTGATTTCATCTGTCATCTTTACTGTTTAGAAACTGTCTGGAAATACTATAATATAGTACTATACTTGAATAGAGGGGTTTAGTTTTTGTTTTGACTCTGCCATTAGCTATAACTTGGCTTTAATAATGCAATATTTCTTTGCCATCTGAAACCTGGGGATTATAGGGTTTGAGGTGTGGGAACTCAGTTAATGTGTACAGTGCTTTGCAGGCAAGGGAACCCATGGGTGCAGAAGGTTTGTCTTCTGCAGTACCTTTTTTTTTCTGGTACAGGCTGCTAAGAACTAAGAGGACGAAAGGAAACAGTTTAGATACTGCTACTTTGACCAAAAGACTGTAATAAATGCAATAATAAATTGCTCGATGTCTGATTTTTGTCCAGGCATCTGTCATCCTGTTAAAAAGTGACACCAGGTAACAACAGTAAAGATAAAAAAAGGAAGGCAGGCCACCACCTTTGGTACAGTTCACAGATTTGGGCTTTTATTGTTCATGGAGGGATCACAGTCATGCTGTATAGAAGGAAGGGAAGAAAAGGTGTTATTTGTTCCATGTGGCTGGAACACTAAAGAACGGCTGCACCTGGCATCCTTTCCTGTTCTTGTTAATATTTTCAACTGCAGTGACCAGTGATGAAATACTGTCTATTGGGTGTTCCTGGGAAAAGAACTGAAACAGAGACTTAATGTATTCCTGCTGTGATGTGTTGCACAAATAGATGCTACTATAATAAGAATGCTTATTTATTTTAGACCTCAGCAACAGTTTCGGGGAACTCTGCCAGTACAAGTGTTTCCTCTTCAGCAACGAGTGGCCTTACAGGATGGGCTGCCTTTGCAGCTAAAACCTCCTCTGCCAATCCATCAACTGCCAAAGTGGGATCAACAGCACAGAGTGCCAGTGGGAAACCTGCAGCTTCTTCAAATAACCAGAAACCTGTGGGTTTGTCAGGCTTGGCGACTTCAAAAACAGGACTAGGGTCAAAAATAGCTTCTGCCAACAACAGCACAAACGCAGTTCAGCTGAAACCCCCTCCACCTCTGACTCTGGGGAAAACCACCCTGAGCCGCTCGGTGAGCAGCGACAACGTCAGCAAAGTGGGTCTCCCGAGCCCCAGCAGCGCCACGCCGAGCACGAGCGGCCAGGGGAGCAGCGGGAACGGCAACAGCGGCACTGCCGGTAACAGCGGGGGCAGCACCGGCAAAACCACTGCCGACACTGGCAATCAGTCAGCCTCCCTGAAGGGCCCAACTTCTCAGGAATCTCAGCTCAATGCTATGAAACGGCTACAGATGGTCAAAAAGAAGGCTGCTCAAAAGAAACTCAAGAAGTAGTAGGTCTGCTTGCTGATTTTGTTGGTTGTGTTCTGTGAAACAGCAGCGTTGGTGTTTTTCTTAAAGAAAAATCCCCCAGTTACTGGACTGAAATGGAGGTTAAAAAATCAGGGAAGCCCAAAACCCATGTTATACAGGAGGTCAAATTTTGATAACTCTAGTATTCCTTCTGCTTTTGCAAATCTGTGAATTGAATATGTTGGAGGAATTCACTATTGTATGCTCCTGTTTTTACAGCTCAAAGCACTGAAACTTGAAATTGTACAGGTTGGGTATTTTTCAATATTAAAAAATCCACGGTTATGTGGACACTTAATAAATAGAACTTTCTGAAACCATCATTCTTAAAAGTTAATAATAAAAGGATTGTTAATCTGGAAAGTCATTGCCACTTTTCTTTCACCCCATATTCCAATACTTAAAATGCTTCAGGTGTTCAGAGTTCTCTATATTGTGCAGAGTTAATTATCTCAAATTATAAAGGTTAGCATGGAAAAGATGTATTTTCTTTTAAACAATTTCAAAAGTTAACTGTTAAACAACAGTGTGTTTGAATGGAGAATTTTGGGTTGGCAGTTTGGTTAATTGTCCTGTTTTGGTTTTTTACAGTGAGAAACTTCATGCAAAAAGAGAGAAAGAGTAAAGGCAGTGTTTTCAAGCCTTCTTAAACTGTAGAGAGCCTTAATATTGTCCTGTTGAATAGGAGTGAAAAGTAAGTGGAAGCTAGTGTATAATTTTAATTGAACAACATTGTTTTGTGATGTGAGAGAGGGTAAAATATAGAAGAAAATTAAGGAAATTGTATTGAGTGTTAATAAGTTTGCTTCCTTTCTGGCACACCTGAAACACGGAAGACTTTTTCATTACCTAAGTATTCCTTGCCGTAAAGTATTGCTGTAAAATTCACAAACCTGGCATGTATCAAGGAAGAATTGCCTACCAACTGGTCTGGAAAATGAAGCCTCTGGTCTCTTCACTGTTCTGCCATAGCCTGTATGATTGTTACCTGCATTTACTGCTTTCTCATGCAAGGAAGGAGCAGAGGGATCAGCTTTGTCTCTTCATTTTGCAGAGCATAAGCCCCCTCTGCTCCCCTGCCCCAGCATGGTCTCACACTTAGCTCTGCTGCTGTTACAAAGGACATTTGCAAGTAGTGTGGCTCTTGGGAGCTTCCTGTGGAGGCATTCCTGGCTTTTTTCCTGAGTAGACCTAGTTCTTACACCCACAAGGATCCCTTCAGTTGTTTCCATCTGTCCTGCCAGATTCTGTTACAGTTCTTCAAACCTGTCCCAGCCATGTGTGGGTTAATGCTTTACCACCCAACTGAGACAGGTGCTTGAGAAGTATCAGGTCTCCCAGCTCTCCACTTCTACCCCTGAGCTGTTCTTCACAGTTTGCACTCCCTCTCTTTGTTGCAGCTGGTCGGGGTTGTGTTCAGCTGTCAAGAACTTGTTCAAGTTGGGCACTGGAAAATGATCTTGAGTCTTGCTCTCTGTGACCAGCATTTGGCAATTTCTCTCTGTTCCTTCTGTGATGAGGGGATCATCTCTAAACATGACAAATCTCAAACTGTATTGGATTTGCATGGCCATGTTTTGGTACCGAGGGAGCTATAGGGGTGGGTTCTATGAGAAGTTACCAAAAGCTTCCCCTGTATCCAACAAATCCAATGCCAGCCAGCTCCAGGATGCATCTGCCACTGGCCAAGGCCGAGCTCATCTGACTTGGAGGTAACATATTTAAGGGGGAAAAAACTGCAACAGCAACTGTAGCCAGAGAGAAGAGAATATGTGAGGGCAACAACTTTACAGCCAGCCAGGTCATGAATTTTCCCAAAGTCGAATCTGTTTCGCCTGTGATGGTCATCGGTGAGTGATCTCTCCCTGCTCTTAACTGGACACACTAACCTTCCATCTTATTTTCTGCCCCCCTGCCCAGCTGTGGAGCGGGGTGATAGAGTGGCTCTGGTGGGCACCTGGCATCCATCTGTGGTCAACCCACCACACAGAATTTCATAGGCAGGTGAAAGCTACAGTTTTTCGTATCCATCCTGTATTTTAAGTATGTGTGAAACATACATGCAGCTATTTCCCATGCCTCATTTCCCTTCTCCACGAGAAAGATTTAGGCTAATGTTCCTTAAACATTCAAAGGAATAGTTTCATTTACTCAGAATTGCCTCAGCTACCTGGAAAATTTGCATAATTTTTCAACTCTTATTTCCTGCAGAGGAAAAAAATAAAGGCTTTATCTTTGTAGTGCCTGTGGCTTCCAGAGCTATGTAAAAATAACAGCATGAGCAGGAGGAATCCAGAACTTTTACTGCTTTTTGATCAGCCCATCCTTCTTCCTTGCCAGCACAGACAGTTTTTAATGGCACTATAGTAGGAAAAGACAGAAGCAGTTTCGATTAGCCAACAGAAGGCACATTTTCTTCCTAGGTGTTAATCAGGAGACTATTGCCTACACTAAGCAGTAGTGTGAAGATTGATTCTTTAAATGGCTGGAGCGCTCCTATATACAGTGTTCATTCCACTAGTAAAACCTGCTTCCAGAGGAATGTTCAAGGTGCTAGCTGCCTCCATCTTTCCTCTGAACATACATACAGCTTTGCTTGTGAGAGTTCAGGATCTCAAACCTGAACTGTGCAGATTACTTTAGGTACCACCTATGGGGTGAACACAGGCAGAAAAAAAATTGATCCTTGTTTTTAAATTATGGTAGCTAGTTGCTTTTAAAATACTTCTGAGACCTGACTGAAGTGCATCCTGATGTTTTTACATCTATAATTCTGGCATGGATTGACTGTAGGGTATCTCCATTCAGAGTAAAATAACTTAGGCTATACCTTTTGTGCATGCCTGTCTTTACCCTCTAATAAGGCCAAGTCTGGCTGGACTTGTCAATATCACTGTATTAGAAAAATCTACAATACAGCTACAATTTCTATCAGCAAAAGACTTCATTCCACTGTAACTTTCCTAGCTTCCTAAATGAAATACAAAGTCTCCTTCTCCTGGTATAAAAATGTCAGTTAGGATTGTGATTCTTTGAAGTATGATATCAGGAAGGATTTATAGCAGAGACTGGGTCTTTTGAATCAAGTGTTTAGCTTGAATTTGTAAGATAGGCACTGCTGAAAACCAGAGTAGATTGAAGGGAACAGTTGCTTTCTGCTTTGATGTTATAGTTAGGATGGAATTAACAACTGTATTTTCAGGAAAAGAGTCTGTTCTACAGGATTGTTTGACTGAAGTTGTACATCAGGTTGAAGAATGTAATGTAGGGCAGAAAGAAGGAAGTCTGAATTTTGAGAAGCATACTTCTTATTTAGAAAAAATAACTGGAAAATTGTCCTGTGATTTTTCTGTTCCTGAACCAAATTGCTCTGTGATTTACTATAAAAACAGCTATGTGACTTTCCTTACACATTTTATAAACTGGTGTGGTATTTTATATCCACTTAAATATGGTGTTTTTTTCATAGATGCCCAAATTCTGATACTCTCTGTAATGTGAAATAATAGGTTACTCTGGTTCCATGAATGCTCCTTCTGGCTGAACTAGGGGATGCTGGTGATATCTGGTTTTAAGAGGAAAGGTCTAACACAAAGCTCTGTAATTTACAAGCTTTTATCTACTACAAATCATTACAGACCTCTGGCTGGACACAGCAGTAAGTAATGGTCACGATCTCAGGACTAGCTAGAAAAGAACAGACTATGCTGATAATTTGGAACCTTGAAGCGTATTTTTAATCACACTTAGTATTTTGATAGTGTTTGACAAGTTCTAATATTTTGATAGATAAACTGGGATGCATAGTAGAAATGCAGCATTTTATCTGAGGCAACTGTCTTATTAATTTTGCAGGCAGATGTGGATAGCATATAAAGCTCTTTCCTTCTGGAAAACATTCGTTTAAAAAATAAATAAGAAGAAACATCTTTACAAAAATAGGTTTTTATTATTGCAATAATTTAAAGGAGAATTTTTTCACTATTTCTGAACAAACAATGTTGTAAAAGGAATTATCAGTAATAGATCTACAGGAACAAGGATAGTCATGACTGTGTTTCCTACTGCAGGTGTTAGGTCCACTTCACATATCTTCATTTTTAGAAGCTATCTTAAAATGACAGCAAAAGTATACTTTAGTGTTTGAAGGAGGTAATTACTCAGTGAAGCTTCCAAAGATGAAAAGTCAGAAGGAATAATTCTTCCATCTGTGTTTGCGTTGAAAAGGTGAACCCCTACTTAAAGTTAGCAAGCACCATCCAACAAAGTGCAGATGGTAAAGCAGACAGGAGCCAGAGTTCAGAGCCTGGGACTCTGGTGTTCACTGGCTTGGACATTTTCTGCATTCCAGGTTATCAATGGCAACACTTAAAAATATTCCCTGAATGGAGAAACACTTCGGTTTGAGTGGACCCAATCTTGGAAGTACTTGTGCATGTTCATTGTCACAACAGTTCAAGTAGTAAAACGCACATTTGAACAAACACAAGATCAGGCCATTGAACTGCAGCCTGTCCCTGCTTCAATCAAAATAAATTAGTTTTGTCATTAATAAGAAAGCTCTTAGAATACTGTAGCCTTTCCTACATTAAAAAAAAAGCAGCGGCAAAACCATTGCATACTCTTAGGAACTTCTAGAGCCCTAACATAGCCCAGTTTCTAGTATTTAAAGCACTATCTTAACAAAAATGTCACTGAGCAACTTTAATATTAATTATTTTAAATCTCATTAATGTCAAACGGCTTTAGATTCAAGGAGCATCTCTTAATTTTTTATAATTGTTTGCATTCATCAGTTTTAAAAATAAAAGTTGCAATATATTTGTAATGTCAACTGATAACAGCTAAAACTTTGAATTTCTGACATGACATAAGCCAATCCATTTGGGTACCTAATGAAGTACTTTTTCTGGATCCCAAGTTATGAGGCTATAATAAAATCATCCCACAATATAAAAATTATGGGTCCTCACCATACACTGGGATTTCATTTGACCTATGAGGAGTTCCCAAGTCCCCCAGAAGTTCAGTGAAATTTAAGCAGTCAACTCCAGTATATTTCATCCTTCATTCCTTGTTACTTAAGGATCAGGATACCTAGTGAATATTTTGGAGAGCAGCATTTGAGCACATTTTGAGACACCTTCACAGAGTCTGATTTTTCATGGGACATGTACATAACACTCAAAATCAGAGCTCTCCCTATGACTCAAGCTGAGCTCTCAGAGCTAAGACTTCAGAAAACTTTTTTTCCTCACTCTTTCCTGTAATTAATTTCACTGTCTGAAATATAAAACTTCATCATTGCACTTACATGACTACATTAAGCCCATTAAGTACAATTCAGTAATTCCTAAAACTTTCAACTATTGCAAAGTATAGATCCTCTCCAAAAAAAATACTCTCAATTGTGAGACATAACTGAAAAGCTTCTTGTGTGTATGTTCCTGGTAATCTCAAAATATAAAAGCCAAAGGAGTGCAAGCTCAGTAGGAGTGAGTCTTTCAGTCCATTCTTTCCAAGCTGTTACTCCCTCTCTGCTGTATTTTCTTCATTTATCTAAAGGCAAAATCTTCCGTAAAAGCAACTAAATCCATTCATAAAATGAATGAGAAACCAGCAAGATTTAAGTGCCTGAGGTGATGTACAATAAGGCAAAATAATGTTTTATCTATTGTTACTGCTCACTGGATAGCAGTAATTCACAGAGATTCCCATACCAGACTCTGGATATCCATCTTGGAGAACTCTAAAGGTTTCTTTATCATATGATTTAATCCAACAGATTCTAATCTTTGAGATCCACTGCATTCATCCTCTGAGCAAGACTGACAACTTTTTCTACCCTTTTAGGAAAATAAACTGAAAATTGAGGACATAAATAAAATGAAACTAGGTTCATTTAACACAGCAAAAATTATTGTTTGCATCAACTGCCTTAACTTTTCTCATCCCTTTTTTACTGACAGTTTATTTCCTATTACATCTTGCTAAGCATTTTGAATCAGTTCATCTTCAAACCCAACATTTCAACTATAGGAAGTAGAAACTTACACAAAACTTTAGAACAATTTCTCTGTGCCCTCAACCAGCAACACTCCCACCCTCACTTTGATTTTAACAGTGTTGTCATTTTAAATGGTCAGGATAAGAAATTATGCCATACAGAAAATGCCTGGCAGGAGTTTACCTTCGATTACACTATTTGCTGCAGACATAATCACTTCTTTGTTTCCTTGTTGCAATGCTTAGCACAAGAAGGTGTTCCCTTGTCACTAGAGGACCTTGGCATTGCTGTGTTGAAATACATTGTGACAAGCACTTAGTTATCGATGGCAATCCCAAGGACATATTTTCTATCACTACCCAGTCTGGTTTAGGTACAGGGCACCAGCCTACCTAAGGATCACTGTAGTCAGTGGACCTAAAGAAATACTGCTTGACATTCAGCTCCCTTCTTGGAATGTCTTGTTTTTAATGACATTGAGTATGCAATGTGAACTATATGAACTTGTGAAAGTAGCCTCAACTGTGTTGAGGATACTTTAGCAAAATATAGGGCTTTTGACTCTGAAATCCACAGTGAATGAGCTCATTGATACATTCTTTGCTGTCCAATCTAACATCAGACACTTTGAGAATGGTTTTTTTTCTGGAAGAGAAATCTTGATGAATCTTGAGTCCTAGTTTATTCACTAGACATTATGATCCCTGTGTCTGATTTAAGGAATCAGACAGACAGCAAATACTCATTCAAAGGCACCACTTTTCTTTTTTTTTTTTTTAAATCAGTATTTCCCCCAAGACTAATAATACAGGTTTCATTTCACTACACAGATCTTGCACTAAACAAGTTAGTGTGGAGGTATATGTGGAATTTCAAACCTGGGGCACTTCCATAATACAACAAACTGTTTTTACCCTATGAAGCAGTTGTGTAATTCTTTTGAAAATTGTAACTTCTTTAATTCACAGTAGCTGTTTCTTGTGTCCCCTTTTCCTCCCTGCATTTCCATATTTAACTAAACATACCTTCTTCCCTGGGACCAGTCATTGGTACCACCACACTTGGTATATTGTAACTTGAAATGTTTCCTAAGAAATTAAGCCCTTTTTCTTTTACCACTTCAGTAATCTCCTCTGAGGAAAAGGTTCATTACAAAAGCAGCTGAGGATAAAAACAGACAATTAAAAAGCTCAAATTTTAAGATGAATCTATGTTCACTGAGATAGCAGTTAAGGAACAATTCAACCTACAGTGTCCCTGATGACTGAATTTGTCCTTTTTCAAGGCTAATTCTCTTCATCTTGAATATTATTTGCTAAATATCATGGAAGAAAAACATAATCTCAGCTGTGATTTGTACTTGCTGGTTGACTCTGGATGTAGGATGCTTTGACAGAAAAGAAAACTATGGGATAATAGAAAAGCAAGCTCTTCAGGATGTTAATCAGGATCAGTCTTCCTGTTAAATCCTTCCTCCCTCAGATCTTGACAAGGCTTTTGGAGGATGAAGGTTCTCAATATCATTTGTGTGCTGGATACCATGGCTTCTGTCAATCACTTGTGAGTTTGCTTTGCTTGCTGCAAAATGTAAAAGATTCTGTCTGCTTCAGACAAACTGACTCAACAGGTCCTTCTCTTCCTAAGCGTATGTCATCTTCCCAAGATAATTAGATGGTACGTATCCTTTCTGACCTTTTGCTTCAGCCAACCACCATTCTTTATTACCACTCAGGTCAGAAAATCGAAGTATCCTAACCTTCTGGTACTCCTGAAGACTGAGTTCTTGATCATTTCTTGCTTGAAATGCGTAAACAGCATAGAAGGTCTGAAAAACAAAAGCCACATAAACCAAAATAGGAATTGAAAAACGTAGCCACATCTTACCCTATCGTTGTACGTGTAATAACATATACAAACCAGTGCACAACTACATGGCCTGCAATTGCTAGACAGGGCCAAAATAAAAAGTAAAATTGAAGGATCTGGGGAATTCTGCATGAGGAGGAACAGATCCAAGACCTCATCACCTTACTACAATGGCAAGATTTTCAGCTCACACCAAGCGGCCATGGATTGGATAAAGAATTTTCTAGCAAGATTTCTTCAGGACAAATCACCTTTCCTAAAGGTCCTGTACTCAAATGTGGCACATGGGTCACTTCTGTGCCTTGCTGATTAGCATTGCCACAACTTTCTTGTCAATGGTGAGTCAAAAAAACCCCCAAACTGCTATTTTTCAGGTTCCTGCTCCATAGAAGAACCATGAGGTATTGTACGTGGGATAATGCAACAGTGTGTTTTCTGAGACACAGGACTGCAATCCACAGTTTAACTGATTATCTCTTCCTCCTTCATAGCTATTTAAGAACAGAGGTTAACAAATTCCCATGTCACACTGACAGATTACTGCCAATCTTTTCTGGTGTAAAAGGAAACTGTTTTAAGTTATTGGCAGTGTAATTCTAGATCTGAAATAGGAGCAAGAAGACAGACACAGTGTGTATCATACTTACATGCTGATCATCCATATCCTGAAGAGCATTAATCTCTGTGCCATTAATTGTGGGATTTTCACAGCAGTGAAGAGATGAGCTGCTGTCACTCTTGTGCCCTGGACTTATTATGCTGCTGTCAGTGGAGGGCCGTGAAGAGACAAAGAGGCTGATATTATCAAAATCATCATCACCAAAGCCATTTTCTGCAACATCCTTCTGTGCTTTGGCTGGATTGTAAGGTCTCAGGAAGGAGGAATACACATACCCTTTAAGGCCTAGAAACCAGAATAAAGGGACAGAAAATAAACAAACAGCAAAACACTGCTAAAAATTTCAAAACCAACCTTTTTATGCAGCTTGTCAGTATCACAGAGGCAAACAGATGGGGCCAGAATGAAAAGAAATCAATATCCCATAGGGAAGCTGTTATCGGGATCTTAAGAAAACTTACTTCCTGTATCAACAAGCCATCTGCTTGTACTTCCAAGGAGGTCTTTTTGCTCCACAACAGCCACCAGTTCTCCTTCATATAAATCAATATCAAGTTCCTGCGTGGCATTGCACTTGCGCTTGGCTTGGTACAGCAATTCGGTGCTGTACGTAGACAACAGCTTGGACCTGTGGCCTTCTGTTTGACGTGGGAGCTCCAGCTGTAAAGCAAAACAAAATGTTCACACCCAATAATGCTGAGGATGTTTCTAGAGCAACTTAGATGCAGAAAAATCTGTGTATGTTGCATGTGGCAACTGACCCTGCATTTTTACATGTAGAACAAGGAGTCACTTATACAGTTATATGTGACCAAATCTCCTTTGCATATGCAGGCAGGACCTGTCCAACTGCTATATTAATAGGTAAGCAGTAAAGGGCAGATTTTAAAGAAATGTAGGAATTTTACTAATTAAAGACCTCTTAGTCTGTCTTTTGGTCTCAAAGGGATTGTGTTCTTTATGTGAACTGTCTCTTACTTAATTGTTTTTTTTCTGAAGCAATGACCTTTGTATTCTTGTGTAATATCACATGAAAAGCATAATCCAAAAACAGGCTGAGGTGTGCTAAGAACACATAACAACTTGCATGATAAGGCATTATTAAAAAAAAAAACAAACAACAAAAAAACCAGTGGTGCCCTAACTGTCTGCTTTTTGTGTGAAATTACCTCCCTAAATAAGGGCAAGGAGCTATTAACTGCTGAAAGCATATTTGTTTCAGAGTTTTGTTGGAGGGCAGAGAGGGAGATGCTGTACATCAATATGATCTTAACATACCACAGAAGCAAGAACACGTGCCTTACTGATGCTAAAAGGAATCCTAGAGCTTCCTCAGCTTCTCCTCTAAACCTGCACTCAGGTCTTTATTTTACTGTAAACTAGACTCCTAAAAACTCTGGAAATGTCTGATAAGATTGGGAGCCAGGGGAACACAAGCACACAGATTTCCTGGTGGATTTTTCAAATCTTCTGCGGCCAGGGTGTATGTGTGTGCGTATGTGTATAAACACCCATACACATAACACAGTTGAGCAAAAGGGGAAAAAATCTTCTGAATTACGAGACTAAGATGCACTATAAGAGTATGTAACAAAAGAAGTAGCCAAAGTTTAATATACAACCTTCGATCTAACATGTGCTTAAAGGCCTAAGGATAATCAGAGGTAATTTCAAGTGGATTTTCAAGATAATAACATGAAAAAAGTGAAAAGTCTTCAGAAGTTCAATGGAACAGCTTCACTCCAAAGACTTGATTCAGAGTCACAGTGAAGAGACCAACCCTAAACCTTTAGGTGACATAAAAATGGACTTTTTTCAAAAGCTATCAAAAGAGGATGCTTCATATATAATTTGGATGTGTGGTACTCACTGGAGAAGGGACAGGTTTCTTTTTTTCCAAGCTCAATTTTCTCTCAATAAAGGTTGCACTGCTGTTTTCTTTTACAAAATTCAGCTTGTGAACCTCCTCCATCAATTGACTCTGCACTTCACAGATGCTTGAGGAGGACAGCTGCAAACACAAATGTGGGTTAGATCTCATGTACAAAACGATAAGGAGATTTGAGAGAGCAGATTTGGTTTAATGGGCTGAATGCTAGGAGTCAGGAAATTCGACAAGTTATGCCAATTTTCTGCAGAGACATAAAGAAAAAAAGGTCCTTGTTGAAGAAGGTTTCTAATAATTGCTAATGGATTTAAAAGACATACCAATTGAAGTTAAATCATTAAAAATATTCTAAGCAGTGATGAAAATGAACAGCCTTGTACTTATGCTACTGAGCCACCTGCTTTCAGATGCAAATGTGCATCTCAGCAACTATCAGAGTGGCCAATGTGCTGCAAGGCTTGGAGCAGCTTACCCCACAGCTGTGTGTTTGTGCAACTGGATGCTGCCAACAGGTTAAAAATCATTGGGCAAGCTATCTCTGTCTGTGTCTCTGTCTGTGGCACTGGGTCAGTGCTTTTGGTCTATGCCTAACCCCAAATGTATTTGCTGATGTAAACAGAAAAGGAAGAAAAAGAAGGTAATTTTGTAGCCAGATCTTCACAGAAACAGTGCTTGATACAACAGCTTTCAAAACATGAAAAGGTCAAATTACAGAGATGCAATTTCTTCATACGGGAAAAGCCTTCATATTCCCATTGAACACACAGCTCTGTTTTGATCCTGACCTTTCTTTCTTAATTTTTTCAGCTGCCTCTGATTATAACATGCTCTGTTCAAGCCTTGATGGAAAGGAATACTCTAGAACTGCCATAGTACAATGTGTTTCCTATACAGAGTCTTGCTCTGGTTCAGGTGAGTGGATTTCAATGTGTGAAAGGCATTGTTGCAGCTGTGTTTTTCAGGGGGTTCAAGTCCTACAGACAAAAGTATGACATAACTGAAATACAGTATAATTTTCAAACAAACTGAGAGTAGTTTTTCAATTTCAATCTTTAGGTAATGACCACAGTGCCCAGAAAGAGTAGAGTGGGCTGGAGGAACTAATGCCCTTCTGTGTAGCTCACACAGGCACCTTTGGTACTTATAGCTACGTAAGTGAAATGATTTGGACCGTCTACGCCAGCATAGACAACGCTATTCTTTACTGCCAAGAGATGTCTGCAGGAGCTTCTGCAGCATATTTGGGTTTAAAAGCAACTTGTTTTCCATAAAAATTATTTCATCAGATCTCCTAAATACTTTCTCTTTTGCAGTCATTTGTGACTCTGCAGGTCAGGCAGCCACGGAAGTGTTCACGTACTTTCTTCAAATTTCTCTTTCCTGTGTTTTCTGGTCCATTTAGGGTAGATGCTAAGAAACAAGACTAAAATTCTAGCAGCTGCCTCCTTTTTGCCTTAATGTTCTTGCCATCACTGGAATAGCTGGAACAGTTCCATTAGGATTATTCTTGGTGAAAAGTCCAGAGCTGAAAAACTTAAGCTCGTAAGTTTCTGAGAACTCAGGTCTCTGAGGTGGCCTTATTGCGACCTTTCAGTACATAAAGGAGGCCCACAGGAAAGCTGGAGAGGGACTATTCACAAGGACAGGACAAAGGGAAATGACTTCAAATTGGAAGGAGGTGAGTTTAGATTATATATTAGGAAGAAATTCTTTATTGTCAGGGTAGTGAGGCACTGGAGTGGATTGCCCAGAGAAGCTGTGGATTCCCTATCCCTGGCAGTGTTCGAGGCCAGGTTGGATAGAACTTTGAGTGCCTTGGACGAGTAGAAGGTGTCCCTGCCCATGGCAGTTGGATTGGAACTAGATGATCTTTAAGGTCCCTTCCAACCTGTGATCCAATTCTGTGATTCTATGAACATAACTTTTGCTGAGCTTGCAAAGGAAAAAAAAAAAAGTGATTGTGCTCAGAACTGAAAAAACTGATTTTGAGCAGAACAAGCAAAATCAATGTAGCTTGTAGATATGTGTCCTACATAAATTTAACCACAGCATTCAGAAACAAAAAAAAGACAAATTAAGTCAGAGCTACACCTGTTTCTAAAGTACTTACTGGAACAGGCACCACCACAGCAGAATTTGATTGAAGTGCTGCAGACATAATATTCCTGAGGAGGGTGATGAAGCAATGTAGGCAGTTCAACACAATCTTTTTGGCTGCTCTGTTGAATACTTGAAGTTCTTCCACTAGCTGTGCATTTAGAGCCTCATAGTCTTTCTTTGCCAGGTCCAGCTCTTCCCTGGTTGACCTCTGAAGGCAGCTGTTGTAGTCCAACAACTTGTCATAGCGCTTCTGGATGAGCTTCTGAGGGCCTGAAAACAAGGCTTGTAGTGCTGAAAGAGGAGTCAAAACAAGCTTGTCCAGTTGAGCCATCTGGAAAAGTATAAAATAAATCTACCCATTACTTTATTCATACAGTCCTTCAGATTCCGTAACAGGTAGCCTATCAAGTAATCTGTTAATTACTAATCACAAAGCATTGCTATCAGTGGCAGCTTCAAGTAGGGTCCAACATGACTTCGAATCTCCTTCATAACACTCCAAAGGAGGGGTATCAGTTTTGCAGCCTACAGTGTCTGGGAATGGCAGTGGTCCCTTGGAGCATACAGCCTGTGGAAAAACCAGCAAGGATTGGCAAAGTGGTCCGATAAAACTGGGATTTCCTTAACTGGAAGGCTCCTGCCAATATACAGGCTAAAGTCTTGTGAAGTGGCAGTCTTGGATGCTTGCAAAGCTACCTTTTTTTTTTCCTGGATACAGCTGTAACTCAATTCCTGTTTAAGCAAACACAAACAATCACTTGATTTGATTAAATTAGGTTATGCTTGTTGGTTTTATGTCTAGTAATCAAGAAAATTAGACACCTGCTAAAAAAACAGTCTTTCTCAGTCTTCCATTAGTCTCTAATTGTCTCGAGGGATTAATATTGCATGAAACAAAATTTATTTTTGTAAGTCACTTGTTCAAATGCAGCACAGGCTTGTAGTGAGTGAAACTCATCATATTAAAGCCCTTGGACATTCTATGTGAATTAAGTTGTTGGGTTGAATGTGAGAATAAAAGCAGCTATCTCTGTACCCTCCAAAACACACTACAGTTGAGGACAGATCCATTTTAGCCCCAGAATTGCTTTCCCAAGGCCAAGATGACGTACACTAGACTATGATAGCTGTGATAGACTAGATAGCTCCTACTTTATTTCCACCTGAAAAACTGGGCTGTGTTTAGTGAACTGATTTTTGATGCATTAAGACAACAGTTTTTTCAAACTGCTGGACCTGATTTCTGGAAAAGAGGCTACTGGGGATTTCTGTCCTAAACTTTTCACAAAAATCTAATGAGAGAGGAAGGTATTAATTATTGGCAAATGCACAAAGGGAAAAAAAATTAACCCAAGCCCATTGCTGAGATCTCCCTCAATAATAACCTTTCAGGAAAACATGTGAAGAACACTATGGGTTGTTCAGTAAGAACATCTACCCATTGTGCAATGTCAAGACAAAAGTTTGCTTTTAAAAAAACCTTATACACAGGATAGAGAATACCCTTATAATCCAAGACACAGATATACCCAGATAATTTACCATGTTAATAACAATGTCCACAATTAAATAAGATTAAGTTGTTTGGGTTTTTTTAATTATGTAAACATTCAGAATAACTGGATTATGGGCCAGTAGGTGTTAGAATTTTTTTTCTAAAAAGAAATATTTTGTTCCATCTATTATGGAATTACTTCTACTTTTCTTTGATGTTTTTGAATATATGGGCAGCTTCCATACTGGACAAACTCACCACTGCAATGATAGAGGGGTAGTTTTTTGCACTTTATGCACTCATTCATTTTAAAGGCCTTGAAAAGATCTTTCTGATTACTGAGATTAATTTTTGAGATACTTTTCAAATACATGAATTTCAAGGGAAAGGAAATACATCATCTTACTTCCCTGACATTATCCTGGAGGTTGTGGTCCATCAAAGAGACTTATGTTTCTTGGCAGACTCTGTTTTTAGTGTTTTGGAAAGGTTGGAATGGCTATATTTTATTCAGCACAAAGCTAGGAAAGTGTAAGAAAACCTCCACCTCTGAATTTTTCCAGCTTGAGCAGCTCTTTGAAGAAGCAGCCAGTCCTCATTTGAAGAGACATTTTAGCTATTTTATTAGACACAAGCATTAGAGTTTATTTGAATTCTGAAAGCAAAAAAATAGCTGAAAAACTCTTACCTTTTTAATTGCTTTATTAATTACTTTGGGCTATATTCAGATTTTTCATGGTTTCCCTATATTGACTTGACAGCATTGTGTTAATAGCTGGACTGATCTAAGAGGCCTTTTTCAACCCAATCAGTTCTATGATTCTATAACTCTAAAGTTAATAACTTACTTGAAAAGTCAATAAATCAGAGTTTTTCACAGATCTGTGATTTCAGGAGCTAACAGTACTTGAGCACAATATAGATCACAAAAGTCACTCTTACACAGCAAGAGCTGGTAACAAAAGCAGAAAGGCATGAAGTTCAGGTGAAACATACAAATTTAGCACAAAGCTTTTAGTTTCAGCCCAGGAATTTAGCTTGAGAAGTTTTCTTTAGCTCTTCTATAGAAAATGCAATGCATTTGCACTGAATTTTAACTTATTTCTTACAGAAATTCAACCAAAAACCCCATTCATCTTTCCCAATGAACTCCTATGGTGGGTTTTGTTTGTTCTTTTCTGTCCTAGTCTTCCTCACATACACATGTTTTCTCACACATACAGACAGCTGTGTAACACTGGACATTACATAAACTTACAAGGTCTTCACAGAGATTTGCAGTGTTGTTCCATTTTTTCGAACAGTCATTGGCTTTGTCACCTTTGTCTTGCAAGATTTCCTGAAGCCCAGTTATATTCTGGGCAGCCAGATATATAGAATCCTAAAAGGGAAGATGGCAGGAAGATGAAACTGTATTACAGTCTGTTTTAATATACTGAGTTCACTTGGGCAGATACTGCAATAATACTGATGGAATCAGAATTATTTTCCATCTCTGAGACCTGTGCAGCTGCTGTGCAGCTTTCAGCCACTGTGAAGTTGTTTACTGTGATAATATTTTCATGTGGTGTGTCTATTTTCAATGTAAACTACTTAAGAATCAAGTTGTTAATGTTCAACTGAAAAAAACTATGCCCTAAACTCAGAAATGCCCCTTGGAAATCAGCTGCTCCTCAGCAAGAAGCCAGCTCAAGACCCACACATCCTCAAAAGCTGCTCTTGGGGGAGTAAGTCCAAAGTGGTATATTTCACTTACTCAGAATTTTAATCTTAATGAAGTGTGGATCCATTTGGACAAGCAACTGTCAGCACCATTCCAGGCAACAACCCTTGTGGGCTGAGCTCACTGGCCTCACCTGTTTGCTGAACCAAACAAAGTGTGTTTGCAATAAACCCCGGCCAGCTGGATATTGATCTTAACTGCCTCTCAAACAACTTTCGTGTCTGGTTAGGGCACACTCACACTTTGACAGGCCTCATGCCATCTACGAAGTTGGCAAGTAGTCCATAAGAGGGAGAGGTTGATAAGTCACAAGCCAACCCTCACCTTTGGAGAGGAGGATTGAAGTAAAGACATTTACAGAACTTGAGCAGTCTGTGATTCTAATGCTAGGCCTCAATACAACCTACAGGTGGAAAAAGGGAGGAGTCCTCACATCCAAAACGTATCTTTTTAGGACATTTTATTTCATGTGGCTGCAACTCAGTTCTTCCATTTTTAATGAGAAGCAGTTTGTGCACCACTGCGGCAGATGGGTGTGACAGCTTCGCACAGTGATTGAAAGTCCTAACTGTGCCACCAGACAGCACCTTCTTCTCTTCACTGCACCTGTGTGTGTCTCCACAGAGCCTGTTTCTGCCAGGGGCAAAATGCAAGTGTGGGCTTCAAAACTTCTTTGCCATGGACTCAGCAATACAGCAGCAGTACAGCTCATTTATTTAATATTCTGATGTAGACAGGCCTGTTATAAAAAATTTGATGTTGCCTAACCAGTGGCAGAAACATGTGTCAAACTGATTATGGACAGGGTTTATTTCAAAAAGGCTTGTACTCACCTCTAGATGTTGTGAAGAGAGTGAAATGTTCTTCACACACAGTTTCACAGTCTTCTCTAAACTTCGAAACAACTTTTCTTCCTTATTAAAAGTTTGATCTTTCACCTAAAATACATGTTTCCACTGTTATTTAGGAGCCCAAAAGAGCCTGGCTAATGAAGGAAACACCCAGAGTGCTGCTAAAAAAATCCCAAACCTTCTCTGAACTCCTCCCTTTGAAAACAGGTCAACCCCTAATTCTCCCAAGGAAAGTCAAAACCACAGGGCAACATGAGAGAGAATTTATTTTTTAAACCCTGTGGAAGCAAGGGAGTTCCTTTATTACAAGCACACCAGGGCGTGCCGATAAAACTCTTCGTTTTTCTGTTTATTGTTGCTGCATTTTAGGAAAGGACGGAGAAGGTGGTGAGATGTTTTGGGGTCGCGGCATCCCTTGACGGGTGCGGGTCCGTGGGCGGCGGGGCGCTGTCCCCGAGGCGGGCTGTAGGTGGCGCTGTTACCCCAGGGCCGTGCCAGCCCTTCCCGGGAAACGCCAGCGGATGGGAATGCGCTTCTGCCGCTTCTTTATGCCAGCTGGGAACACCCTGAAAACACGTTTGTTTCTGCCTACCTCTCACTTCAGGAGCTTGAGAAACCTCAAGCCTCGTCTTAGGGGTCTCGCTGTAAGGGTCGCAGCGTGTTTCAAGACGTGAATTGGGAACTTTCTTAGACTAATTAAGCATGAGAGAAGGCTGAATCCTTAACAGATATATTCTGGTTCTAAAATGATTCTCAAATGTTTTAAGCTTAATGAGAAACAAAACCAAGAAAACATAAACCAGAAGCTTCTAAAGGGGAAAAAAAATAGAAGAAAAGAAAAAGCCCATATCCTCTTAAACAAATTGAATTCTGCTTCCCCCAATTTTATAGCCTTGCTGGTGCCTGTCACATTCTGAATGCAAAAATTTCCACCGTACAAATAAATGAACAGAAAAAATAAATGTGAGTAGTTTGCATCAGTGAAAGAGGGAAACCACTGATAGAAAACAAGACAAGAAAAAATGGCATGTGCCTTGTAAAGTCACATCTAGAAAGGCAAGTGACCTTGTATGATCAGCCATCTCATGCAGTGAGGTGCACTGGATATCATTTTCAAGGTCAGTTGTAATAGATTTTCTTTGACATGTAGATTTAAGCTTTCCTGAAAATGTTTATCCTGCTAGATTTTGAATTACAACTTCGAAGTTACAAAGGAACATTTTATTTTTGGCCGCCCAAGACCCATCAAACTCATCACAGAGTTCTTTGTTTCTGGTAGTTTTGATGGTTCCAGGTTTACACATGTAGAGGCAAACCCTGTGGCCTTTCCTAATTAGAGGTATTGCTCATCTTCCTTGTTGGGTTCCAAACCTGAATGCTACAACATGGAGTAAGACAGACTGAACACGTTCTCAGCACCAACAGTAACTATTGCCAGTCTACCTGCCAAAAGCTGACCTCAGGCTCAGTTTCACAAAACTACTGCTCACTTCCTCTCTGCTGAGGATCAGAAGTTTGAGAAACTCTTGTGTAAAAAAGGAAAAGGTGGGGAACGCATTACATTATTTTGTATTTCAATCACAAAGATCTTTTCCTGTCTTCCGTGACAGTAAGAAAATTACTTTATAAATTATGCAGAAAAAAAAGCAACACCACAAACTCCATTTCCAACATGTTTTGAAAAACACCCAATACAGAAGCAGAACTGAAGCTGTCAATGCAAATCTGCAGTTGGATGAGTAAGTACCTGCGGTTCTCCCCCCGTCAGTATTTTCAGGTGGCCGGTGACCCTCTTGGATTTCTTGCTAATGGAGTGAATATTCAGTCGGGAAAACTTTTCTTTAAGGGTTTCATCATCATCATTCTTCCTATACTTCAGCACTGCAGACAGAGAATTTCATTACATTAATAATCTGTATTTGCAGGACTTTTCACAGGGACGGGCCCACAAATATGAAACCATTTGAGAGCAGACACTTTGATGTCACTAGATGTAATCTTGTGTGAAAATGCTTGAGAGGACGAAAACCCTGTTAACAACACTAACCTTGGGAAGAGTGAAGTTAGGGCTTCAACGTGGCAAGCCTATAAGAAATATTGCTATTACTGCATTTTAATTATTTATCAGCATTTGCAACTGCACTATGGACAATATAACATGAATTCTTTCATCATTTTTATACTGGAGTTACCAGGCAGATAACATAGTTGGCTGAGGACAAGTGACATTAAGGCATCTGTTACTTTCTTGAAACTCAGTGCATTATACAACCTGGGTGGCATTAGCCAAAACTGTTGTAGTGAAATATCTGGAGCTGAAGCCTCTCTTGTAATGGCCAGTCCAAACCTACAAAGATAGAACTTACTGTGCTTTTTTCTTACCTAAATCTTTCCTCCTTTTAAGTTCATTGATGTTCACATTAATGTTTTTCATAGCAAAGAGGGCATCTTGTAGTGCCTTGTGGTCAGGATGAGAAGCAGGAGTTGAATTCAAGAGTTCATGGAGTAACAAGGGATATTTCATCACCCGCTGCACTGGTTTAATCATCAGGGATCCCATATCCATTAGATTTGGCTTTCCTCTATAATTTATACCAAAAAAACTGTCACAAAATGAGAAATTCCTTGAAGGCAAAACCCTATTATTATTTGTCTAGTGATTGAAGCTGCTGCCTTTTATATCCTTCAGCTGAGCTTTCACCTACAGAAAATACCAAAAGTAGAGCACTGCTTTGCACTGAGTGATAGTCACTTAAGTGCAATTACCATTTAAGCCAAAAAATAAGACACATCTGTCAGAGAACAGGGGCTGTTGTAAACAAAACCCTCCTGTTGCCCCCTCAATGAGAAATACACCCAGGGTCTGAATTTTCTGTATTTTCAGCAGCCTACCAGACTATTGCCTAGACATTACTTCTGAAATTGTCCCGCTCAGTCTGAGGGTGCGTGTGGTATAACTTACACATCACAACATCCAGGAAGGGAGAAGTCGGTGGAAGAACAAATAACAGGAAGTTTGAGAAATGCATGTGAGCAGGACTGTTACATCCTGCTCTGGCCGCTCAGGCTTAAAATTGCAACATCTTGGTGCTGTGAGTAACTGGGATGCCTGCTCCCAGTGCATCCCTTCTCTCCCTGACTTGCCACAATGACCTGACTCTTAAGCTTTACTGTCTTTTACTTGTGGTTTTTCTTTGCTGGCTGCCAGTTAGTTATTTCTAACGATTCCTGAGCTTCCAAAGGGTACCAGATCAGGCCTGAGGAAATGTTGAACACACAGAATATTCATCCAGGCTTGATCCAACCTGCTGGAAGATTCCTTACACAAAGGCAAAGCAAGCAGCTGGTCAGGGTGATAGAAGGATGAGGGTAGGAGAGTCACAGCTTCCATCACAGGCAACAGGGATGCTGTGTCTCTAGGCTCAACCCTCATTGACTGGGCAGGCATAGCAGAGCAGCTTCCCCAGGCATCCAAGTGGCTCAGGCCATGAAGGCACCTGAGCTCTTGGGCACTAAACAGCTGAACTCATGCTCCACCCCTGCTCTGGACAAAAGCCTTTGCTTACACTTTCCAGGCTTGAATGGAAGAGGCTGTGCAGTTTTCAGGCTGTCACAACAGCATGGAAGGAAACAGGGAAGGGCAGGACTGGGTCAAACGCACCTTCCTAACCTTCCATGTGGCTGGTAGAAACATGGGGTCTTCCCAGAACAGGTAACACCAGGTGGTCAAGTCCTAAGACTAGGCCCAGCTACTGCTGAACCTCCATCAGCAGGACACACATGTCCTTGGCATCTCCTTATTACAGCATGCTCCTCAGCAAACCAGGCAAAGCTCCAGCACCATCTACCCTGGACCTCCCCACTGAAACTGAGCATGAGATGCTGGTAACAGTGTGGAGAGCAATAAAGCAGGGCAAGATTTCCATTTGCATGCCCAAAAAGGCTGCTTTGGAGCACAAAATGTTGTTTGACATTAACTATGCAGGAGCTAAGGGTAGGCAAATAAGGATTTCAGCTTACGGAAACATGAAATAACACAATGTAGAAGGAAAGTACAAAAAATGGAACAGCCACTTGGTTTTGCAGGCTGACATCAATTGTTTTGTGCAGCAGAAAGAGTAAAAGAAAAAAAAAAGCCTTCATTCCCACTTTTATATGTGTAAAAAGTACAAGAGCCAATCCTTACTGCTGACTAATTAACTAACAATTTGAATGTCTTTGAGAAGAGACATCTGCATATTTAAACCATCTCTCTCAAACAGACATTATCTGTAAGAAAGTTCTGCATGAAAAAAATTAACAGTAGATGCCTTTTAAGGCTTCTTGATGTCCCAAAACTTTCTCATTTCAATGCCCCTCATTTCCCCTGTATCCTACATTAAATAGAGAGCTTCTTTCAGCTTCTGGCGGCAATAATGAAAAAAAAAATATCTTAAATTGTTATTGTTTTCTCTGAAAAGCCCCATGAATGCAAATCTATAAAAGCTGCCTCATGAATGGAAAAATCTTCAAGTGTCTTCTCTTTATATGGTTGCACTTTGGACAGCTGCCCAAGTGATAAACAGCCGTCTGTTCGGTATCTTCATGACACAGTCTTGCAGTGTGGTGTGAGAGATAGCAGGTTTGTTATAAGATGATGACTCCCTGGGGCACTAAATGCCACAAAGTTCAACTCATCTAATTCCCCCCAGCAAGATTAGCTGAGATAGCCACTCTTCCTGGTCAGTTCCATTTGCAATGCACCTGGTTAGGACTCACCAGGCCACTGGGCAGGACACGGCCTTGCCATGTGACCCAAGCAGGAGAGTAATGGCTTGTGACATCTATTGTGCATAAAATTAAGTTGATAATTCATTTGTGATGCTACTTCAGCCTTTCCCCCATGTTATTGTGAATTTAGCAAGTATTCTAGGTCATACACAGCTGTACTGATCTCAACACAAATTATTACTGTAGCTCCACAGTAAATGCAGCTGAAGTAAATGCAGTGAGCTTCACGGCATACCCTTCCTCCTGCCTCCAAAAGTCACACATACAGAAAGATTCCCACCTGCTTAAAAAACCCATGGTGGTGTGCTACACTAAGGCAGGTGATGCAGGATTTAGTTTCATTTGCTCTCACTACCCGGCAGCTTGTTCCAGTGGCAAACATGACAGCCAGTGTGGTACAGCCAGGCTGAGGCTGCTGTGATGTGCAGCTTGACAGTTTTGAAATGGTGTGCAGGCATCAGACTGCAGTGCCAGCTTAAAGTCTCAGGCTTCATGGTTTACTATGCAGCTTCATTTTAGTACAAGACATGTTGGGCAAATAATTCACTGTGCTGTAAACCTCTCATGCAAATCCAGGGAATTCACTGAGGCTGCACACTTGTTAAGCCAAGCAGAGGTTTTAACCTATCGAGCTGTTAGCAAAGGGCAGCACTGTCTGGTATTTATGGAATTGTTTTCTTGATCATGCTTGAATGAAAAGCAGTCTGGAAGCAGCAACATCATAGACCATTTGGGGTGAGTTAGGCTGTATTTTCCAGTTCACTGTCAATCAGATTTTTGGGTGCAGTCCTGTTCCAAGGGCTGCTGCAATTCTGCAACCTCTAAGCTGAGTTGCAGGTGATGGGATTTCTGAGTGCCCTGCCAGTCAGTGGGGAAGGAAAATGCCACCACACCATGTGAAGTAGCCAAGGTGTGAGGTAGCCAAACTTGGGGAAGGTTCCGCAGCTGAACTTGCTCACTGCACTCTGCACAGCTTTGTAAGTGCCCATTTAAACCTAGAAAGTGAGTTGTCTCCTACACTCCACTGGAAACTTTGAAGCAGAAAACCAGACATTAATTTCTGATATGGTTACATGAGGCAGAGCTGCCAGTCTTGTGCTATTTCTACATGTTGCTGTCTCACACGACCATACTGTGACCCTCTGGATAATTTGTTCCTCCTGGGGCCCTACTCCTTGTGCGACAGGAGTATATGAGAATGTCTTTTATCAAAACAAAATGCAGAAAACTATTTACTGTCATAGAGTGAAGTTTGAAACCCCCAACTGTAGAGTTTCAACATGCAAATTCGTCAAAGTGTATTTTACACAGATCATAATTATGGCATGAGATTGACTGACTGATTAACAAATTCTCTGATTTTACAGGTAGGTTTGTTCCTCTCCTACCAATACAGACCACACTTGCTCCCATTTTCTCTTAAATTCATCTGAATTTCATCTGAAGTTGTAATCTTTTCCTTCAGTTCAGCCAACCCCTCCTCTGACTTCTCACTACAGGTTACTACAGGCATTGCTGCATTTCAATGATCCCAGCCTGCTTGATGTCCAGAAACTGCAGCTGTGATAAATTCTCCTTTATAGCTTTTTAAAGATGTCTCATTTGGCACAGAAGTCCCTTAACCGCAATTCATCAGTGGCTGAAGGAGTTTTCTGGCTAAGTGTTGCAATGAACTTGTCATTGTCAGAAGGAAAATCCTAACGTGGTCTTCTCATATAAGGCAAGGCTACTGAAGGGGTCATCAGCTACAAAATACCTTCACCTGAGAACCTGCCTGTATTTTAACAGGTCTACAGCAGCCTATATAAAATTATTTCAGAATGCCTGAATTTCAAAAATTGACACTATTTTATTGATGAGCACTCTTGCAGACTTTGGAGCCCTCTATGTATGTCCTGGAAAAATCTTTGGGTTATACTGACAAAAAAGGCTTGTCTTCTTAAAATTTCCACCTTTACAGTTTTAAACATACTAAAGGTAAATTAAAGATATTTTAAAGATTATTTTACATGTAAGAAAGGCATAGTACTTACTCTTCTTCACAGATCTTTCTGCAAAAGAGAAGAAAACAAAATATGTATTAGATTCCTCCTAAAAAGATTTATACAGATCAGGAGCCAGATTTTCAGATACACTTCAGTGACACAGAGCAGCCATAACTGGCCAGTCAACTTAGGTTTGTGGCTGCTATGTGCCAGCAGAACCACACAAAACAGCCAGAGAGTACCAGTTATTCTGGCCTTATAACTTTTTGAAAGGACAGCCCCAAATGAGAAAGGATTGTCAGAAACCTGGCTTTGGCTATGAGACCCAGCCTGGTCCTCCCACTGTTAGAGAAGGAAGTTTGGATGACTCTGGTAACACTTGTGAGTATCATCACTAATACAAAAAGTAAAATTAAATATGTCATTATTATACTTTATGTCCATTGCTGTCTATTCTCTTTAAATAGAAATGTATTCCTAAATGAGAAAGAATACCTTTCAGCCTTTTAGGATATTGAAGGAAGCTTTTGGTAGACTACATATAACTGAAACCTCCCCAGAGTAGGATGATATTGATACATATTGATACAAAGCAGCAGGGACTTACAGTTGTAGTTTGCAAACATGCAAACATGTGCATAGAATGTTTTCCTTGTGGTATGCATTCACTAAAGTGCAAGAGAACCAAATGTCGCCCCATGTCTGCATTAGGCTCTCCTGTCATCACGTCCTCGGCCACTCCTTTTTGCCTGCCTGCACTCTCATCTCCTTGCCCACCAGTGCCTAGCTGAGCATCTGGAAGCTGGTGTTTTCATTGCTTCTGCACTGTCAGCATTTTATATGCTTAGGACGCCCCTCCGTCCCTGTAATATTTGACCGAGCTACTTCAGGCTGAAAGCTGAGCAGGTAGTTGCCAGCATCCTTTCATTTTTACCAGCTGCATTTCTTTGGCTAAACTAACAAACAACATCCCCAGTTTGTATAATCACAGCTGAAACACAAGACTCTACAGAATTTGGATTTGCACGTCTCCAATGCAGACACCTACATTTTGGGATGGATTTTTTTCCTTTTCAGTCAACAGGAATAGGAATCTCAGCACAGCTAATTAAATCTGATTTGTCTGTACAGATGTGCAGAGTGCCATTCTCAAATTGCTCCTGATATAGAACTTGTTTTTCACATGTCAGATATTACTCAGCTGAGGAACAGAAGCCCCTAGTAATGTCAGCTAATTTAAGATTTTTTAAAATGGAACAATATTCTTTCCAAGGGAAAAAAAAAATATGAGTAAGCATTTTTCAAGAACACTCTCACCAGCCCATACCCACACACCCTAACCCCTCCGCCCAGCACCATCCCCCTCCCTGCCCCTGCCTGCATTTGTTATGTCTCATGATAGAAAACAGCCTATAACTTAATTGGTAACAATCCTGCATAGTTTTCTTCCTAGGGCAAATATTTTCCAATGGGTAGTAATATGTTTAGATGACCACAGTTCTGCATTTGAGCATGCACTTTCAGGTCTTAATATTAGAATGCACTGCAATCTTTAGGCACAGGGGAAAAGCACAACATAATATACACACGCCAGTGCTTTCATTGTTGGATCCTGTTTAAAGGCTAATCAGGAAAGAACAAGACAAAACAAGGCTTCATTGTAAGGAAGTCTTTGTCACTTCCTGCTAGCAAAGGCTAAAGTCGCTCAACACAAAATGTCCTTTCTCTTCACAAAGCTCAGCTGTGCTGTTGGAACAGGAGCACCTTTTGCTGGCTCTGGAATTCAAGTGGCAGCACCCACCCTAGCATGTACATGCATGCTAATTTTTATCTTTATTTCCTTCCGTGTCCCCTTGCTTCAGCAGCAGGAATGAGTGACAGTAGCAGCTTCTCTTGATTAGCCAGGAAAGAAAATTGTAGGCATCAGCAACTAAAGCATCCCCTTAGGGGAGTTACCTGGTCATCCATTAGTCTGAAAGCCTGAGTTTATACAAAAATCTATTTTTTTAACTTCCAGGGTAGCTAAAACCTGAGCACCCTCCACATATACTTGGTTATGTATTTAATAACCAGACATATTGCACAAAATAAGCCTCATTTTCAACATAACCTCTTTTCAAAGTAAACATTTTTCTTTTAATGTTGATATTTTCCTCCACCACTCTTTGCAGATTTCACTTGGACATACTTCACATCTCATAAGTCTTAACACATCTCTGCAAGCCAATTACTAACTGTGGTGTGGTTGAAATATCTGTTGCTGATGTACACTCCTTTATTTGTGATAGCTTTACATCTCTCCTACAAGCATGCAGCCTGGGCCTTTCCTGGAGCTAGACCTCTGCTCTGAAACTGTGGCATGCTCCCTCCTGACAGCTCTGTGTGATGCTTTTGGGAAAGTGAGGGGGCAAGAGGATTTATGGATGCAAAGAGAAGCACTCTCCATGGAATGGATGAGCAGGTTGCTATGACTGACTGCAGGGAGGAAGCTGTGGTGGAGGAAAGATGGATCCTGTACTCTGAGGCATCCCCAGTTCTTGACACATTTCCCCAAGGGCCTGGCACTGAAGCCAATGGCACAAAGCACCTCCCACTGGTGGGACCTGGCAGCTTGCTCCAACACTGCTTGCTCTCAAGTAGCTCTGTCATGAGGGGTTCAGCACCACACAGCAGCTCCAGAACCCACGGGCCTTGCAACAGGGGCCCACAAACACCAGTGCATTGGAGTAGCTCCATTACAGGCTATTTTAATTCAAGTGATAGAATTGCTGAAGACAGTGGGAGAGCAAGTTTCCAGAGAGCTGGACAAGGTGTTTCCAGTAGCCCATGGTATGATGCAGCTTTTTTTTTTTGCCAGTATGGGGCACTGAAACTAAGGGAAGAGCAACCTTTCTTGTGCTATTTTTTGCCATCTTAGAGAGAAAGAAATCTAATCATGGCCCCTGGCTTGTCATCTTTTCATGAAAGCAGCATAAGCCAGAGCTCCCAGCAAGCCTTATAGAACTCCAGATTTACAGGGGACCTTTCATCTGCATCCATTTAAAATGTTCCCTGCCAGGCAAACTGACTATGGACGGAAATCATCATTTGAAAAGATCTTACTTTAAGGACTGTACACAGTCTCTTAAATGCTGCTTCAGTTCTTCATCCTTTTCATAGGATTCCAGCATGGTGTGTGCATCATCATGGCGATAGCAATAGATTTTATACGTGTCTTCTAGTGGGCCTTTAATCTGCAAGAACACTTCCCCTGTTAAGGAGAAAAACAAAGCATGTCAAGTCAGACAACAGCATCTCAGAAGGAGTTTTATTATTCCACCACATTAGCCGTGAGCTAAATAGGCTGACTTCCACTATACTTCCCTTGGAAACGATCTTGCGTGTTTATGTGCATTATTTATTACATGTATTTCTCAGCTGCTCATCTTTGTCATAGCCAGGCACCATTATATCAGTGTTAATGCACAAGAATTCCCTCAGGAAAAAGCATAAAATCTCTATACCTCGCACCCCTTCAAACACAACCTCCTAATTCACTGCCCCAGCTTAATGCCCCTTCACTGGAAAACACACAGGAGAGCTTAACTGATAAAGGGAGACCATTTTTGTGTCATGGGCTGGCAGGAGGGATGAATGTAAGCCTGTTAGTTTTCCTTTTGACATTTTTTTCCAGCTGAATATGAATTTAAATTGGTTATAACAGGAATAATGACTCTATCTTACATTAGCCATTTCAATTTTATCTGTTTTGCGAAATCCTGAAATGGCAATTGTTATGGCCTAGAATAGAGAATTTTCTTCACATGACAGAGGAACAACCTCCACCTCTCCTCTAATTAAGTAAAACTACAACGGATTACAGCCATCTTTATATAGTATCTAGGTTTATATAAAACTGAAGAGGGAAAACACTTCCATTTCAAGTCCTCCACACCACCATTTTCCCCCAAAGAACAGTTGGGAATTTTAGAGGCACTAAAGTAGTCCAACACACATTTCCCATTTAATTCTGGAGTCTAACTCTCTCAGCCTAAAACTCCTGTGTCAGTTTCTGTGTATGCAAGAAATATTATCCAAGCAGAGAAGGCATGCCTCATCTCTTCTGCCAAGATATGTTTTCAATTCTTACACCTTTATGTAGCAGTGCCCTGGTCAGAGTCCTTGGAAATGCATATAATAAACAACAGCAATGCTGAAAACTCCTGTCTCGGGCATTTACTGAAAATTACATCTATGTGGCAATAAGTCCAACATTTCATAAACATTCCTGTTGAGTTATAGCAATGATTATTAAAGTTAAAAGCTGAACACCACATTAATTGGGAGCTCTCTATTCATTCGCAGAGCAAGTGCTGAGCTGCCAGGCATCCTGCATGTTTCATCCTGACCAGAGTGTGCTATTTCATAATACATTGCATTGAACCGCTCCGTCTTAAAGTGAAAAATTATTTAGTTACCACAGTAACACAGCTCTGGTTTTTTTCCCTTATCAGCGAAGGTTAACTGGGCTGTCTAATGCACGTTGGTTTCAAGGTGCGAATAAGGGAAAAACAATGAAGAGCTAAGACAACTAGAGTTCACTTCAGTTATTGTAAGGGCACAGTCAGAAAAGCACCAGCATCCCATAGTTAAATTCTCTTTACCTGTCTTCTCTGTCTTGTGCTTACCACTAATGCTGATGGCTACCAACGCACGTTGCATCCTGACTTTCCCATGAACTCTCTATACAGGTCTTTATTAGCTAACAATGTAACAGGAAACCTTAACAAGCATTCTCTTGATCCTGTGTGCTTGGTGCCTGATTCTCAGAGATTATGAGCTCTCACAGTGCTTAGCATGGCCTGTACTATGCTAAGCCCTCAAGTGAGGTTCTGTTTTCAGGAGGAAAAATGCAAGCTGCAGACTTATAGCTCCTTTCAGTATATACTAGGAGCTGAAAATTATCTTCTCCAGGATGAAAGAGATGAGCAAGTTCTGTTCCCTAAAGTATTGTGCCACAATGACAGATACTTTCATTGATGCTCAGTGGTGAGAAAAAATATGTGCTGATTTCATAGACAGGGCCTTTTAAAAGTAGATGGATTTCTTAAACCTAAAAACCCTTCTTGGTTCTGAGCCATATGGAACAAATCAGATGAGTTTTGGGCATATCACTGTGGGAGCTTCCTTTATGGACCAAAACCACATTATATTTGGGCACAAATTTAAAAATACTCTGATAGATGCAAATCTGCATAATGCTTCTTCTGGAGTATGGTGCTCATCACTCTCATAGAGAAAATCCTAGGAGGAAGGCTTGAGTGACAGAAACAGTTACTTCCCATGGCCTTCAATGGTGCTTCCTATGTGGACAACAGTGGGAGAGGGAGGAAGAAGGGGTTTAATAGCTACAGCTGGGTTAAGCTTACTAAGTCTTCATATTCCTCCATATACAGCATCCAGAACAGAGAGGAGAAAAAAACAATAAAGGGTATTTAATCTCAGAGGCATTTGGCATCAGCAGACCAAGCGCCACTAAAGGTCTGTCTACATTAGCATTTTAGCTCAGATTAGGAGAGGGCTTTTGAAGCCAATCACTCATTAGTCCTCATCTCCCATGTGCTGGTTGTGTGGTGGAGCAGTCATAGAGACACAGACTGGATCTCTTTGAGAATGGTAATTACCAGAAGACACACTCCAAGGGCACATCTTATGCAGTCCAACCATAAACATGCTGGCATCTCTTAATCCACAGGAACATGCTACAGCCAGTCTGAAGTAAGGCCTCTTGAAATGTGTAGTATGGATACCAGCCCCTCAGCGGAAACTCTTTAACTCTGCAAGTCTGCTCCTATTGGACATTACTACTTGTCAGTGTGGACATAGCACGGAGAACACAGACTAAAATAAGACATGAATATGAGCAACCACATTGTTTTGGTTTCAAAAATAGTGAATTAGCAGTTGTCTTCAACCTCACCATGACTGGATTGCCTTCCAAAGTAAGATATTTCAATGCAAAATATTTAAAGACATTAAATATGATGAAGTATGATGATGTGTTAAACATTCTCAGCCTGGTTTTTCTATATGCTGGCTTCAACAACTTTTACACAGATTATGAAGATCCTGAAAACAAAATTATTACCTTGATGTACTTTTAGAGGACAACAAACCTACTAATTTACTGCTTATGGTGATGCAATTATTCTCCTGCTTTTGTCTAAGCCTTTGGAAGAATGTCTCACACCTTACTTGACAGCTTTTTCCCTGCCATAGGGTAGCCAACTCTGTGATCCACAATCCTATACATTTTCATGGTTCTTTGTCTGATTCCAGAGAAATACATCTTAATAGATGGATGAAATTGTTTGTCTTTACTTCTGGATGTAGCTGGGAACTAATAGAATGATTCTCTTGGCTGTGAGAAAGGCACTTCCTGTTAGAATAGAACATTGCTTATTAAGAGTATGACTCATCATGATGCACTTTCACTGAAATACTGCCAAACAACAGACGTATCAAACTACGTTAAGCTGTTGCCTTGGCAAACCTGATTGAGACGTGTTAGGATTAATACTTTTCCCAAGCCTCCTGTGCTTTAAAATAAAGTTTCTTAGTCAAGTGGCAACCAATCTTTTTTACCCCATTGTTTGCAAGAAGAGGGGTACTTTCTATAATGTGTTACCTGTGGTATGTGGTCAGTTTAGGGAGGAAAGAACCTCTCTGACCTCTGAATCACAGCTGGAATTTTTTTAAATTAAAACTGTCTGACTTTGCACTAAGTAAATTAAAAATTCTCACTTGATCTCTTGAGGTGGCTCACCTACAGCCTCTGCACTGAAGAAGCAGTTAAGGGAGAGCTGATGAGTAGTAACTTCTTAAATCTCTCCAGCTGTGGCAGAATGTCAAGTGAATCAGTCTTAACATTCATGGTCTGACCTGCAGAACCTGTGACTGTTGTGACACATCCAGGCCAACTTGTTTGCTGAAAATACCTATAATCCCTACAGACATTCCAACTCAGAACCCCACAAACTTCAGATTCATTACAGCTTTCTCTACTGTCCATGTCCCTGTTAAGCACACCCAAACACCTCTTACAGGAACTGTATTGCCAGGGGATACATGTTTACAGGGCTTGGAGTGGGTTGGGGTTGTTACATGCTTATTTCAATAATTTTTATTGCTTTTCCTGAATGGCACAACTATGAGTATGCAATACAAGAGTTAGTGTAAGCATGAGTAGATTTAGGTAAGCAATATCAAACTTGATGAAAAGGATCTTATCAGTAAGTTGTATAACTCAGGGCTGCAGGTTTTACTTGTTCTAAACTAGTTTTCTCCTTCCTACCTCCTGGTAAATATCTGGATGGATGGGAAAAGAGCACCATAATCATACAAGTACAATAGGACAAGCTGGACAGGTTTCACATGCCATTTTTGCTGTGTCATTATGGACAGTTTCTGGGAAGGGTACTGGGGAGGGAGTCAAGTCTGATGAGAGTGGAGGACAGGAGAGAGTTATGTTTTTTCTCTCACGTAGCTTTGTAGAACTCGAGAGGATGGTAAACATACCGATTATTTGCATGGGTGGTTCCACATCTGTCGTGGCTTCTTCCAACAATGAGAGCAGTTTGGCTGATACTTGATGGACCAATTCAATGTTGCTAAACAAGCCATCCACGTCAAAGCGAGCAATCTAATGGAATACAAATATTAAGCAGCCACTGACAAAGGATAAAGAAGGACATTGTGTATTACAGACCTTCTCTTGCTATGCCCTGACTGTTCAACACTCCAGGAAGCACCACTTCTGCAAAACCTCATATAAACATCCTCCTTGTGACTTCAAGGACACATGCAGTTTTCAGATTCGTATAATATGGTTGACGCAGTTAACAAAGAGTATCTTATCAAGTGCTTTCAACCTTATTTTGAACTATCCCTAATCTGAAAGTGTTTACCTAGGAAGGAAGTAAATATTATCATCTGAAAAAAGAAAAGATCCTTAGCTGGCTTTGAAATGTTTGTTTACTTTCCCACTGAGGAAAACAATAGTTGACAGTAGATTTGATTCCCTGATTACAGAGGCCACTACATAAACTGAGACCTTGGCACTTTGGTGCCAGCTACCAGGTACAAATGCTTCTAGATAGTTGGCATCATTTTAAGTTAGTTAACTTAGTTGTCCTAGAAATCCAAAAATGCAATCAAGATCATACAGTTTCCACTAAAACAAACACATTTACAATTCTGGGTGTTAATGTAACCCAATGCACTTCCTACAGAGCCTGGGCACACAACGTGGACTTTAATGAACTGTATCAATTTACACCACCAGAAAATTTGGTTCCATGTCCCTATTCATTTTAGAGGAAGTATAAAATTTCCAGGACCCATACTTTTCATTGCACAGCAGGGCAATACTTACTATTTGGGGACAATTGAAGATAGCCTGTGGTAATTTGCTAATATTGAGAACAAAGACAAGACCAATTTTATCATTCATATTAATATCCTCTGAATCTACCTCTCCCATTTGGAACAGAACTGCTGATTTACACAGCAGCTTACCAGATGCCAGGAGGATCAAATTGCTTGCTATTGTAACAGAATCAGAAATATACTTTAAGTACTAATGCAGTTAATTTCTTTATAAATATTATAGAGGCTAAAACATGTTTTATCCATTTGGAAATATGAAATAAATTCATTGCTAGGCCAATTTTCTAAATGCTATCCTTCTCTAAACACATTACAAACTTCCAGTATGGTAGTTTATCTGAGAACTAGCCTTAAAACAATATAACATTCTTGAAAGCCTTTCAAAAATGCAGAGTCATAATCTCTAAATTACTTTTCCTGTATACATTTAGCATAAGACTTCTGACCTCCTCCCCAGCACAATACCTACACAGTATTTGCAACAATGCTGTGCGTGGACACTTACACAGGTTAACAGAGGAGGTCCTCTTTGAGGTCTCAGCTGAAAAAGAAAATGGGTATCATTGGCCTAATAAGATCTTTTGCCTGAAAGATAGTTTATAAGCCTTCCTTCTGACATATACCTTTTCTGTGTAGAATGCAAATTACCAAGTGCTCACTGGCCTGTCAAGCATGGTATTTATCCACCTCAGCTGTCTGATAGGATGGATGAAGTTATCTCAACAACTGAATTTAACCTTGATGCAGAGGTTCATGCCATTCCAGTTTCTATTGTGAAAAAAACGTGGTTTTATTAGTTGTCACTGCTTTTGGAAGTACCAGCAAAGGTCTGCCAGGGCATGTTAGAAGAGTTATAACGGCAGAGCAGTATGGAGAGCTGGAAGCTGCTACTGCAGCCCACAGGCAGGGATATAGCATTCAAGCTGACCTCTGGACAAGTACCTCAACACAGGCTTTATGCAAGTGCAGTACAAGTGTCAGGAGCATATCTGACCTTCCACTCGCCTCACCAGAGCCCTGACACATCACTTTCTGGAGTGCTAGCTCCAGACCCTCTCCCAGCACCACGTCACTCTCACACTGACACTTGTGCTTGCATTACGATTGCCCACAAGCAGAACGTGAGTGAGTTGAGACCTTGACATCCCTGTCTCATCCTTCACCCCCAGCACTCACCTGCTTGTTTCTCAGGGGCTGAATCACTTCCTTGATGCAGAGATCCAGGTCGCTGATGTAGTCTTTCTCTGTCTGCATGAGTTCTGCAATGATTTTCATCCTCCTGGCCATCATGCATCTGCTGACTTGTTCCTCATCCTCCTGTGGGGAGGTGGCAGAGGTTGAGGACCCCACCTGTGGGGCCATTTTTTCTGTTTAAAAGAGAGATTTGTGAGGAGTGCTGTAATTCCACATGCTCACCCAGCTTGCCCTGCACGACCATGGGTGGGGGAACACAACTGGTGCCTGCTGGAAACTCCCAAGTCACCATGGTGAGCAAGAAAAGAAGCATAAGAAATTGCAAACCCAAATCAGACTGACTGTCATCCCATCTCTTTCCTCTAAAAGTGGATGTGGGTTTGGTGAAGGAAACCATCTCTTTGGCGTTAAGGAAATAACCCATCACTGGCTCCCCCAGAGTAGATGTTATGTATTGGGTAGAAATTTTCTGTGGAGCACAGCAAAGTCTGATCCTTGTCACACTGAAATTCAAGGATAGCTGATGCCCTTCTACTCCTTTGAAAACACAGTCTTGGTCTGACATCTATTATGATTTGGAGGATGGGAAAAAATGTGTTCTGTGAAAGAAAAAGGCTGTTTACCATAGAAAAGCTTCACAATAATAACCTTTGTTTTAGACAATGTATCATTGAGTCTATTCATGGGAAATTGAGGGCAGCAAGTACTGGAAGACAAACTTACAAGTGAAGACAACCTTAGTAATGATGATGATGAATCCTCTAAATCTGTTTAAAAACAATCTTTTGAAAGAGGCAAAGGAATTAAAGGACAATATGGGAAAACCTTTAATGATCAATAACAAACATTTCTTGGAACAACAGAGATCATTGAGATCAGGACATTCTTAACTGTTTTTCAATACTTAACACCAGGAATATCTGTTTGTTTCAAATACATGAAAATGCAACCAAGTCTTCTACAGATGGGTAATTTACGTACACTACAGGACCTGCACACAACCTACTTATCTGTAATTATGGTCTTCCCATGTGCTGGTTTGTAAGACAACCTGCAGAGATCCATGTCAGGCTGTAAAAAGGGCCCTGAATTTTATCTGTCTGCACTGTCAATCAGTATGTTTCATTGGGGAACACACACACAAAAAAAACCCCACAAGTGAAGTATTTCAGAGGCTATTGTGGTGTTTTTCTACTAGCCACAAGATGGTGCAGAGCACCAACAAAGATGCACATATCATTAGGTGTTCAACTGCATTACCCAGGTCGAGCTTTGACAGCACAAGCTTTTATTGCTCAGCGGCAAAGGATGGGAATCTCCCCCGAGGATCAGACTGCTACACCTGCGTGTCAACTTCTTGCAGTGAGCATACTGAATAATGAGGGAATAGCAAACAGTATCAGGTGCTTTGCTCACTGATAGCCAATATTGCAGTTGTTTGAATTGATGGTCAAAGGCGAGGTCATGAGCATTTAAGTGAGCATTGAAGAGCATGCAGCTCACCAGTACAACACTGGCCAAGGCTTAGATGATAACCAGGAGCTGGACGTTTGGGAAAGCCAAGCAGCTTTCAGGACAGAGGGCCTTGAGCCGTCTTCTGACAAAGAGGTGTAAAATATAATAAATCCAATGTATCATCTTCCACAACTCCTTCTACCATTATGCTGATCACTGATATTCAGAAAGGACAGGTTCATTATTAATCTTTCCCCCACCCAGTTTTCTAGTGAGACTGATGTGACCACAGTATGTTTCAAATAACTGCTTTGGGACTGCACCTCTGTCTCTCTATCTATAGTTTTAAACAGTGAGGACAAAGAACTCAAACAAACTGGGCCTCTTTTTTTAAATGTTTTTGTGTTTAGATGTACTTTTCAGCTATGAGTTTTTAGCCTTGAAGTCTGTGTATAACAGGCATGGAGATTTTGTCCTCAAGTTTGTACACAGACAATAAAATGGAAACATGAAGAGAATGTCTCCTTTCCACAAGACCTTGGCTATCAAAAGAATTTTAAGCTGAATTTTGCCTCGTGAGCCTGTGCTGGTGTGAGTGAATGAACTGCACAGGAGCTTGCACTGCTGCAGAGCTCATCCACCAAAGGTGCTGTGTGCTGGACAAAACAAACTCTGCTCTTACCTTAGCAAGGAGAGTGAAACTGGTACCAGTACTACTTCAAGCTCCCTCTGATAAATTTTCTGCTAGAGTCACATAACGAGACCACCTTGCCTGCTGCTGACATGCTAAACCAGCAGGTACTTTTTCCTCTAAAAACTCATAGTACGTAACCACACTTATAAATTCACAAGGAACCACATGAACAATACCAGTTCCGCACTGAAATCCAAGACTTTTCTTGAGATTGGGTATGAAAATGTTTGCATGCATGTAACTGTATGTGAGAGTTTAGGGCAGCCCCTGAGAAAGTGCAGAGAGAACCAGACATCCTGGAAGATCTCAAAAGTGTTGTTTTCTCTCAGATACAGCACTGTTACGGTATCAGATGGAATTTTAAGGTAAGCACCAGATGCTGTGCCAGAGAACTTTCTAATCTTTTATTCTGGTGGCAGGGGAGGGCATTATATGAGCAAAATAAAGCCACAGTATCCCACTTCAGACTGCAAGTCACAATCCCTTGAGAGGCTGTTCTTTCAGTTTATGTCATTAGATCGCACTGATCAAATTTGATTCTTGAATTATGTCAGGTCTCATCTATTATCCTTATTGCATGATAGATAATAATGCTAGGACAGAAAAACTATTCTCAACAGGAAGAGATAATCATGAGAAATATCAGTTAGATGCTGTTTCCTTATAGAAAATACATTTTTTAATAAATGTTTCCTTTTGTTAAATGTAATATAATTTTCCATTTTCACTCAATATGTTCACTTTTTCATTTCAGGCATATCTGTCTCTATGGAATGCAACAGCAAGATCCTGAAGTGATGATTACAGCCAAAACGTATGATTTCACGTTCAGCTGATTCCTTTTGACCAGTTTGAGAACATTAGTAGCTTGCTGAAATCCTTGTGGAGTAAGTGAAAGTTTAATGAATGCACAAACAGCAAGTGCATATCTGGAATATAAGCACACTCATTTTTACCTGGTAATATGTACCAGCCCTGGAAGAGTTGAAGACGGAGGATTAGCAGGAAGAGACATCACTGAGGATTAACTGTTACAGTAAGAATTTGACTCATTCATCCTCAGAGATGCCAGGTTTAGAAAAATGAAAATATAGTCTGTTGCACAGTTTATTAAACAGTTGCATCTCAAGCCCATCTTACAGAAAACTAAGTGGTATTTTCGTAGGCACAAAAACAAAAAGTAGAAGGCAATGCTTGCAGTTGTTGCTTTGTGATGTCAATTATGTGCAGGAATCACCTTTCTGGAGGACTTTGCTTTGGACAGAAAGGTGGAGACTTTGGTTTTCCAGCTGTGTGTTGAAGTACGTGGCTCTAGTTGCACAAAACAAGAGGTTCACTATGTAATAACATGGACAAAGCAGCCGCATGTCTTACAAAAGCAGTTTCTTGCAAGTGTGAAGTCTAAAGATATCCCCCAGATGGAGACATCCCACAATGCAGTGAGAGCATGGAAGAACAGAGCCGGCAATGTGCAAATACAGCAGCTCTCTTCTAGGCCCAGGGGAGGTATTGAGAGACCCACAGCAAGCAACTGCAGGAACAACCATAGCAGGTTTGCAAGACCTATGCATGTAAATTTCCCTGTTTTTCACACCTAGAGAGTGAGAAGCTCTAAGAGGTCTCCTCTATCCATCCTTCCAGGTAAGATGCTCTGGTTGGGTATTACATCCACCCTTGGGGAGGGGACCCAGGTTTCTCCTCATCAAATGCTTCCCATGTGGAACTGAAGGTACTGGCACAGAATACAGGAATAAGTACAGTGATGTCGGTGCATGGAGTGAGCAACAGGCCTTTCCATTATTTAGGCAGCATTTGGAGAATACCACACTCGCACTGTACAGATATGGGGATTTTGCCTGGCACAAGGGTGCAGAGAAGGCATAAGTTATCAAGGTATAACAAATAAATTACAGCATTACTGTGTTTTCACGTGCGAAACATGGGGCTTGTATCACCCCAGATAAAATTATTCCTCTGTGAAAGCAAATCCTCAGAGAGCCTGTTCCCTCAGATAACCTAGCTATAACACCTGGGAATGTACACCGGCTTTTAACAGCTGGATTTGGGAATGAAATGCAGGCAGCTAAGTTTAGAGACTGCTGCTGTGGCAGCTTTCCTCTCCCTCCTCACACATCCCTGCAGTTCTGCCTTCTACACCCCTGCTTCTGCTGTAGGTGCTGGGAAAGCTGCAGGGCACAGGGACACGGGGATCCTTGGAAGTGAGGGAGCCTGAAAGAGGACAAGCAGTGGGGAAGGACAGAGTGTCCCACTGTGTGCAAAAGAAGTGCATCACACGGGTGTTCGGAAGTTTTACTCCAGATGCCCCTCCCCTTGTGAGGGACCACTTCATAAGGGGTGTCCTTAGTTTTGCACCAGAGTTGTTACAGTGCAACAATATGGTGCAAGCACGGTGTGAATCAGACTGCTGAACTCCAGGTTGGGTATTGAAATAGGAAAGGATTGGGAGAAGTTTGTGGAAAACCTTTTTTTTTTCTTTTACTTAGAGTGGCACATAACAGCAGCATTGTTCAGAACCGGGTTTGCTGTGCACAGGCTGAGAGCTATACATGCAAAAAGTCCCTTTTCTGAACCCGGGAGGAAAGCACTGCAGGACCAGAATGACCTTGCACCTGTATTCCTGGGCAACAGGTTTGCTTATAATATCTGCATCAGAGACTTCCTTGCAATTAGGTCATTCGATCTTTGATCATTTTTCTGTTCCATAAGGTACAGAAAATATTTACATTCAACGCGCAGGTTCTTTCTTCAATTCCTTGACAGCAGACCGCTTTAATTATGCGTGTGCTGACAGGACTACAGAGAGCTCCCATGTTACCACAGTGAAAGGGAAGAAAGCTTATCATCAGGTGACAGAAGAATGCCCTCATTGTTAGCGCCAATACTTACAAATAAACCTTTCCAGTGTGTCATATACCTGTATAAATGTACCACTCCTGTGGCACTGAGCTAGTATGTTAATAAAGTAAGAACTGAGGAAGGGCTGTACCTGAACCTCTTCTCCTGGGACACAAGAACCTCAAGATTTGGCACAGATTAGCTGTACAAACTGTGAGCTGTGTGGCCCACAATGCACAGTATCCCAATTAATAAATACTTGCTAATATGTTCAGAGGAGAATCTGTAAAACTCCTTGGGTCCTAGTCTTCACTCCTTTACCCCAGCTGGTGTTATTAGTTATGCTCTGGTAGCTCCTAAGAGTCCTCAGCCACACAGCAGGACTTGGTTGTGCTAAGTGCTATGCAAACACAGCAGCACAAAATGGATTCTGCTCTGAAAAGATGAGCCCCTTTCCCAGCCTGACTGCCACTGCAATAAGTTCAAGGAATAACTCCAGCTTTCTCGCAGAGCAAGTTCACAGAATTGGATCCTCTGAGCTTAAATTTGCATGGGAGAACATAAAAGTATTTGTTAGATTGTGATTTCTCATCACAGGGCACAAGGGGGTATTTTCATAGAGCCATCTCCTGCACTTCAGGAAATAATGTGGACTTTTACTCCTTACTGTACTTTAGCAAACCCGCCGCTACAAAGATTACTTCATTTTGCAGTGAAATATATTACCTGCATTGTAGTCCACAGAAAGTTAATCAGTAAGTACAGCACAAAGCAAATAAGGAACTGGGGAGAGGCACAGAGGATCTTTACTCCTAGTGGGAGGTACAAGAACCTGAGTGAATGGGCAACCCATGCAGGAAGGAGTGGTGTGCTCTGCAAGCAGGGAGGAGGATGGGATGGAGAAAGGTGCCCCTCTTGAGACGGAGCACAGGGGTATGAGTTGCCACTGACTGGCCTTTTGTATGCTAAGGGATAGCAGCTGTCCAGGAATTTATATCATTTCACGAGTTTCTGCGTCATTTCTGATGTTGTTTATTTCTCATAACTACATTAGACACAGAAAACTCATGGCATTCTGGGTTCAGATACAAGCTCTGAGGCAACATACTGTGACAGCTGTGTGATTTGAACCACTATCTATTACAGGTATGTCACCAATGCATTTTAAATTGAAATGTGTGTAAGTCATTGACCAGGGCAGTTGACCCATTCACAGCTAAAGTTATAAAGGCATTAATATGCAATAATTTGTAAGACAGAGTGTTTTTGAGGCATGCATTGTCTTGCTGAACACTGCAAATGTGATCTCTGATTCCTTCAAGAAACCCACCATTTTCTGCCATTCATTTTTCACAGCAAGCACAAGTTTGGCATAGGATTATTAGCAAAAACCGGCAATCTGTCCAAAACCTAACAGACAGTGAACTACGCTTTAAATTCCTCTTCATGGTCTGCCCTTTTTGGTTAATAGCACCTATACCCATGACACATCATATGTTAATCTGCCCTGATCTTGCAAACATTCATCTGCCAATAACTACATCAAGCAAACCCCTTTTACCAAAATATATAGGCACTCACAGACTGGAAGCTTTAGGTTAATTCAAAGACTGATCTCAACATTAATACAATACATAAATATTAATATAACGACTTTTAAAGCTGCTGCTGATGGATTTTTACTGCAGAAAAAAGAGCAACTCCTACCAGCTAAACAGATATAGATAATACATTTGAAAATAGAGATGCTAAATACCACTTTGTGCCACTGCTTATGGAGACCAGCTAGTTCTTCATTCCTCTTGAAGAGATATACCTGCAGAATTTTCTAGTGAATGTAGAGCAGAGCAGTGCATAGAAATGTCACAGGAGCTCTATCTTAGCTCCTATAAGGACTCTTCATATTATTTCTGCATCCACCACAAATGCTAGTGAATATATCTTCCTTAGCCCCATTCTTCCCTCTTCAGAAAAGTGATGCTTCTGTGCAGTTGATGAAGAAAAAAAAGTATATGGCTTGATCAAAGTATTTCTGGACTCACCTTAAAATGCAGCTACAACCTGGGTTCTAAATGACTGCATGGTTGTATCATGAACCTGACATTTGATAGCAATCACCTTATTTTCCTCTCTCTAAAAATGGGGCTGCAGGCTTTTGGTTATCTCACAGGATGAGCTGAAGTAGAGGCACTAATGCTTGCCAGGCTCCTTGAGAATATAATAGTTACTTTGCATGTTATTTCCTTTCTTAAAAGAGTAAAGTCAGAAGGTGTTGCATGGCCATTCACACCAGATAACGTATTGAATACATGTATCTAGATAGTAATTATCCAGGAAAATGCTGTCTTGTATTTTAATGATTCCTTAATTTGAAAGTGAAAAACACAGAAGTTTTCACCTTTGACAATGCTATTGTGTTCATGTTTGTAGACTGACAAACCACCTGGATTACCCTGGAGATTTGGGTGGTAGGCTCTGTCTCACTCTTTGTAGAAAACATTTTGGCTTCTGTGTAAAACAGCAAAACTTCAGTGAAATCCAGTGGGAAGCAAGTGCAAATTACCATTTGTATATTTTTGCAAAGCACTTACCATTCTAGAGTGATCAGAAAGTCCCGACCTGGTGATACACAACAGACTAGTTGTCACCAACGGAGCTGTTTGGTTTTCTTAATAAGAATGGAAGACTCAAAACTTTGTGCCTCACTTCGCCTCCAAAAACCAGTGAGAAAAATGAAGAACATAAAGGTCTAGGATCATAGTACATCATCAGCACTGGCAGGCAGCACATTAGGTCCGGGATCCGTGATCGTTATCATATTTAGGCACATCTAGACCAGGAAAATTTGATCCAAGTCAGTCCTTGGCACACAGCTGCATTTCTTTCTATAGCGAGTTTAAATACACTTTATCGGAATTTCTACAGCCTTTGTATTTTTACTCTGAGGACAGGCAACCTTTAATCCAATATAAAGCCTTGTTAACCCATCACCATTTTTCTTGAACAAGCGGAAGCAAGCGGAGTGAGCTGATATAGGAGCAGTGCTTTGCAATATGTGGCCGCGGCAGTCTCAGCTGGTGGCAGGAGCTGTAAAGCTGGATTTACCGTCTCCTTGGACTGCTGCCACAAACATAACCTCACATTCTGCCATGGCTTCCCTAGGCTTCCCCACCTCCTTCGCTTCGGATTTTAAACAGGAGACATTCATGGCGTGGATATGGCCATTATGGGGCAGAAAGATCTCACGGTTTTTGCTGGATACTATTCTGATAACTTTGACCTCACCTGGGCAACCCCATTCACGAGGTAAAAGCTGCTGTTTTGGTGGGACATGCGCCAGGAGCTTGCCTGCTCAGCCAAAGTGATCCACACCTGTGCCCTGGAACACCCCACCAGATCCCTGAAGCATAGACCTGACTTTTTTTCATCTAGTCATTGATTAGCTATCACGAGGAGGGAACAGTATAATTGATGAACTGCTCTGCTGTTCTCAGCATATGCAGCCCCCATAGAAAACCTATTATTTTCAGGCTTATTATTTTATTATCTGGTTTTATTGTCTCTCCGAAGCAATGCTACTTCCTAATTAAGGGCATCAAACCCACAATTCAGCAATCCAAAGTATTTTTCTATTTTATTTCCCCATAAAGGATTACAGTCACTAGGTAGTTATATCACTACTAGTAATACACACTTACAGTATAATAATACTCAAACCCTGCTTTGTGATGAAGCCCTGTCATTCAAGACCCTGGAAACCCACAGCTGGGTGTTCAAGTGCACTTCCAGAAAGAGCCATTTACACTCTTCATGCTTTTCTTCAATTTGTGACATTACATTTAATTTTTGATTGACAAGCCCAATACTGGCGTACTTTACTACAATTTGTGGTCCAGATGCAATTTGGTTATTTGAAAAGAAACCTTCTCCATAATGGTATAATTTGAATCAGCATATTCATCCAAACACGTATTCGGACATACTTAGTTCAGGCTTGTACAATCTATGCAACAGATAAAGACATTGTAGATCCTGACATTTTTAACTGAGAAAAAAAAAATGCCCTCGATGCTTCTAATGACTCAGCAAAAACCCCACTTGACACAACATCCAAAACCAGATAGGACAGAACAATCCTATTTTCACATTACCGCTTGTGTTGCAAATGCATTCTGGTGATGAACGAGAAAGATCCTGGTTGCATATGCATTTTGCGGGAACTCACCAAAACCTTTGATTGTATTTTGTGTCCTGTCTGCACAATAATATTTAGAAAAATTAGAGGAAACATTTCACACCCTGGTGGCGGGGATCAAGGGTGAGGGGGGCCATTGCTCATTCTCCTGTGAGTGAATGGATGCATAGATGGCCATTCCCTCCTGTATGTCAAGGCTGCAGCCTTGGAGGGCGTGGAGATACCACCCCAGCTCAGAGCACGCCTAGTAGCAGAGCACCAAACGAGCTTCCCCAGTACCTTGTAATTTCTGGCTGTACTCTGTCCTGTCGGACTGACTCCTCCTCAAGGTGCCAGGGTCCCCGGCGGTGGTGCTCTCCACCACGGGCTCCGTCCTCCGCCTCTCCCCAATGTACAGCTTGCTCCTCAGCAGGGCCAAATTCCTCTTCTTTCCCCCCACGCCTTCCTTCCCTGGGCTGTCCATGCTCACCACGGACAGCCTTGCTTGGTGGTGATGGTAAGGTGGGCAACAGCTTGATTTTCAGGGAGTTGTACTCACTACCCAGGTGAAAGCTGGTTGCTTTGGGCTTGGTTTTGGAGCAGGGCTCTGCAGTGCCCCGGGCTCAGCCCTGCCACCTGTGCCGGAGCAGCTCCACCCCCGGGAAGCTGACGCCCCGGGCGGTGTTTGCATTCACCTGCCCTGTGTGCAAGCACGCCTGCCGGGGCCAGCCCCGAACCGCAGCGACCCGCGGCCCCTTTCCCTGCTCCAGGGCACGCTCCTCACCCGCCCCGGGGCCGCGGGTGCCCGCACACCGAAACGGGAATTGCATTCTCCCGGCTTTCTAGCAGGGAGACTCCCGATTGCGGGCAGGGCACTGCCATGCTCTCACCGGACCCCTTCCCCCTCTGCACTGCCTGGGCAGCGGGAAGCAGAGGGCAAGACAAATGGGAAGGAGAGACCAGCCACCCTTTTGACACTCACTCCTTCACCCGGGCTAATGCCTAGCCCGGCAGCCTGGTCAGGACTCCAACTCCTCACATATCGAGTTGCATCTGCCAGTCCCCTGATCCCACTGAGAGGTGTAGCTTTTGGGCTGGAAACTCCGGATCTACAGGTTTGAAAGGAAACCAGTCCCCCAGAACAATGAAGAAAGGGGCTGAGAAGGAGATGAAAACCCCTGCAGGAGGTGGGAAGCAGTGTGGAGCTGGCACTTGTCTCAAACCAGGCTCTGTCCTGCTTTACACTATGCACACGGAGAGGCCAAAGCCAAGATGAAAGCTTGCCAAGGACGTGTGAAGGTTGCTACAACAAACCACCATGCTCTGATGGCTGAGGAAGTGGGCCCCAAAACACCTGCTCATCATACCTCTGGATCAGCCCCTTGAAGAGATCTTATTATCCTGTCTGTTAGCGGTGGCCTCTGGCACACATATACTGTCTAGTGATCCTCTGTAGCATCGGCCTAATCAAGCTCATGTCAAAACAGCAGGAGTTGCTGGCATCTAAGCTTGGACCAGACTCATCCTGGGAAGAGCCCCAACTGCCATCAGTAGCAAACACTGCTGCTGCTGTGATACCCAACCCTGTAGCCCTTGCTGCCACAGGAAACGCCTGGTGGGAGCCCCGTGGTGCAGCCTAATCGGTGTCAGTCTCACGCACAGTCATTGCCACAGCATCTGTCAGGGGACTAACTAATATCCCTCTGACGGACGCTGGCAGAGTGTACGGCTTTAGCACTGCCACGCTGTGTCCCTGAAGGACTGTCAAGTAAAAGACAAGTGGGGAGGAAACATAGTAGTGTAACCTCATTTCCAACTTCTATTTTTCTTTACAAAGCTGGTCCTGTGACGCAACCTCCTGATCAAAGACCTTCATTTCTGCCCAGCAGTGAAAGGAAAAGGTTATGAAACTGTTAAGCAATTTACTACCTCAAGTTGCAGCACTGTGCCAGCGCTGCACAAAGTGTCCAGCTCAAACAGTCTGGCAGAGGAATAAAGTGGTGAGGGGAATACTGGGAAGACTTTGTGCTCACACAGAGAAGTCACATATTACATAGGCAATTCATGTGTTACGTCTTGCCCCCTCTTTGATATTTCCTAAGAAACTCTTTATTCTGCAATTCAGACCACAAAAGTTCTTGAAAAGCAGAGCAGTGGTGACAGCAGGGAGAGGCTTAGGCAGGGATAGAGTGGTGACACACTTGTGACAGGCATCAAAACCCCAGCAACAAGGAGTACACAGATTAAGATGAGAGTTGAGGAAAATCAACCACCCCTTTTCCTTACACTGGGGACTTTGGGAGGAGCTTTTTTTGAAGCAATGGTTTGGCATTCATCGCAGGTAGTAAAACTCGTTTAAACAATCAGCACTCTGACTGCCCCCCTGATTTTGTTCCCATTCTTGCTGCAGGGTGTAAACAGGCACATTTGAGGTGAGAAGGAGGAACTGATCTGGCAGAAAACTCCCTTCCTCGCCCCTTTTCCCTGGGCTATTTTCCATCTGGATCTGTGCTACTGATTAGTTCATCACCCAGCTAGGAAAGCAGTTGTGGCAGCTTGAGACATGGGATCGAGCAGAGATGTGAACAGCTGTGGGTAAGGCCGATTGTTGCTTAAGCCAGAGTTACCTAGAGAAGGCACCTCCCCCCACCAGGATCTTAGTGTGTCATGCTTTTTAGAAGACACAGGTCCCATCGTTTATATGAGATTTCATTACATTTCTTTAAATTAAGATGGTTTGGGGGAGAACTGGGGAATGGATTTTGGCTGGGTGGAGGTGGAGGAACAAACTTTATAAAATTCCTGACTTTGTAGGCTCTGCTACATATGCAGAGTTACAGCCAAGATAGGATATAGTACAGTTTGCTTAGGTATTTATTATGACAGCAACCTACCCACATGCAAAAGTTGTCTTCCTCCTCAGCTCAGTCACAGGATGTGAAAAGGTATGTGTTCATTCAGCAAGGGAATTGTTATGGGGAAAACCAGATGTAGTTTGCTGCTGCTATTGCACTTGCAATGGTTTACCTGGTTTCAGACAGCAGCATTATTTTGGAGGCAGCCAGGAGCCCAAAGCAGGCTAACAGAACAATTTAGAAATGTATCTAAGTACTTTCTGCAGGTTCAAAATACCTCTTCGGTGCCACTCAGCATGGAAAATGCTGAAAGTAGCATGTCTTCTGTAATGCTCCTAATGAGGGGGACACGTTCAGGACCGGTGGCATCCCTATCCCCTCTGGAGGAAGGGAGGTTTGGGACACAACCTGGTTTATCCATTGTCACGTTAAGTTCCATCATTGTTTTACACTAGTGGACTGTGCCTGTGCAGTCAGCAGGAGAAATATGGAAAAACAATCTTATTACTGTTTACTGAACTTTACTTGGACTATAACAAAATGCCACAGAAAGCACAGCCAGAACTGCATGTGAAATACTTGACTTCAGCTGCCACTCACAGAAGTATGAACAACCCTCTGTCAATTCAATTTATTCCTGCTCTCTTCTGGCCCCAGTGACAACTGATGGGCAAGCAGTATCAAAGTCAGTAATCCATAAGACAAGAAGGAATATTTGACATCTATGTGGACAAAATGCTCATTTTACAATTAATGTGAAAATCTATTTAACCACTCATTTAATTCTACAAAGCAAACTGGAATCCAGTTGATTTGAGCACTCGCACAGAAGTTATTTGCACGGAAGCCACCCTGCTTAAGAGAGAGAACAGGTGCTGGTGTCAATACAGAAAATATTGGCATTGTGTTCCCAAGCAACTGTATTAGACACATATAAGAGATTATTGTTGCAGAGTGAGCGCTAACCTTTATCTCGGTCCTGAGCTATAAAAGATGCGCCATCAAGACTGATGGCCATTAAGTAAGCAAACACTTACTTGTTTTCTTGTAATGCCTCACAGCTGTTACTAAAGACTTCCTTATAACTTAGTATCCCAGAAGATATAAAACAAAAGCTTGTGTTGGTGTTCCCTTAGAGTGGAGGCCTAGACCACTGCTGGAGTCCTGCAGCAATGGCACCAGACTGGCATTTTCACATTTGTTCACTGCAATGACCAGCACAGCCACCAAGCGAAAAGACAGTCTCAATCCACAGCTGCAGGATGACTTCACCTGCCAGTGCCAGTTTTGCCTGTGTAAAGAAATAACATTTAACAGGCAGTGGAGAAGCAGTAAGGTACCATGGACCTGTTGCAGAAAGCTGTCCTACCCTCCTCACAGGTGGAGCACAACAGCAAAGAGCACAAATGTCTCTATGGCTGTCTGCCTCCATACAGACCCAAGTGCATATAAAAGTAAGCCTGTACCTCTTGTCACGCTGCATGAGTCATAGCAAAGATGTCTTCTGAGGGACAAAAAGGTTGAGGCTTTGATAAGAACAATCATGTGTAAGGCCCACCAAGGACTTTGAGCACTGGAAAGTTGCTGGTACGTACACTCTACCTGTTTGCTACCATACTGGTAAGATAAGAAAAGAGTGACAGGTGGAGATAAAAGCAATAAAAAGAGAAGGTTTAAGGACAGGTAAAACTCGAGTCTACGCACTGATTTTTCACAATGAATGAATCAAAATTGCTTTGAAATATACATAGAAAAAAAACTTCAAACAATTTTCAGTAGTACAAAAAGAGAAAAAAAGACTGTCTTGTAGGTGAAAAGTTATTTAGTGTGGCAGTCTCACCTTCACTCTTACTGTTGATCTTGCCAGACTGGTGATTCCTGTAGAGAAACAGGTCTTTAGAAGTAAGTGCACAGCGATAATTTCTTTTAGCCCTGTCTACAGTATTTCTTGTCTAAATATTTGTAGGAAAAATTCATAAAGTACCTGCCTGCTGGGGCTCAGCCTAGGCTGCAGATTTCTAAGAAGGGATGGCTCAACCTTTCAAGCTATGCAATCCATCTCGTCCAACTGCTGTGATGCTTTCTTACTCCAAACAAAGCCTCTGCTCCAGTTTACACATACAAAAAGCTGATGTGTTTTCTGCCTACAGAGGGGAACCCGTCTCTCAAATCAAAACACCTGCCAGAGAGGAGAAGGGATGCTGAGAGAAGGGTCGGCAGGGCTCGAATTGTCCTTGCAGTGCCTGTGGATCCGTCACTATCCAGCTGGGCCTTGTGTAGGTCTGTGAAACAGTCTCGGAGCTGGTCCAGCTCCCAAAGGCAGACATCTAAGGGCAGTGCTGCTTTGAAAGGGCTAAGAGGTGAGAAAGGAGAGGGAACTTGCTAGGAAACTGAGCAGCCCTTTGATTTCTTCAGAGTTACAGCTGTGTAGTTATTTTCTAAGGAAAATAACCTGACTGTTGATCAAGTAGATGGCACTGTGATATCAAAGCTAATGAGGAAACACAAGCAAACAAGCAATGCACAGGTAAAAAAACAGGAAGATGAATCTTCATTATTGTAACGTTTCAATGTAAAATAGGGGGGGGCATATTAATTATCAAAAGTGAAATATTTTCTCTGGGAATCTTTGAGAAACTTATGTCTGAAAATTCACAAATCAAGGTGGGAATAGAGCCTAAAAAAGGACTATCATGAACAACAGAGGCATGATTTTCTTTTTAGGTCCCTATTTTGAATGATCATGTTTGCAACTTCACACTAAAACTTCGTATTTCCAGACAGTAATTTTATATCATGAACTGAAGCCTTTTTTTTCCTCTCTATGTTTGTGTTAGTGCACCTATGTGAAAGAGTGGATGAAAGAATGAGCAGGGAAGAATAGTATTTGGTGATTTCTGTTTTATGATGGGGAAGTTGTCTTGGATTAACAAAATTAAGAGTCTTAAAAAATTAAGTTTTAGTTCATACGCATAAACAAGTTTTGATGGGAGTTAGGGTAGGCTGAAAATCCTTGATTCACAGGGCTTAAAATTAACTCAGTACAGATGCCTAGGAGGGAAGAAATGGTCATATCCTCCAAAATATTACTCAGCCACAGTGTCCTGGCCTCTTGATAGCCAAATCACTTTCTAGGCAGAAGTCCAGAGAAGCTGTCTGGCAAGCAAATCCTAACATACATTACAGGGAGTCTAACAAAAAGCATAGTTAAAAAAGAAACTAACACCTCAGATAAACAATTTATTCAGAAAAAAACAGGGTGTAAACTTGACATGGTAATGTAAATCTGAATTTTGCATAAATACAGAGAACAGTCTCTTTAAAGCAATCTGGTTACTGAAGTGAATTCACTACTACAAACAAAGGGCTCACCATCTGACCCAAGGTACTTTGTTTCTTTGGGATAGAAGCCTCTGTTTTCAGTCACATTGAGATGGAAAGTAACACAACCTGATAAACCTAATAATTCCTTTTAGCAAAATGATGTAGTGTTTTGTTACCATCAAGCATTCATCAGCAAGCAAAATGCAAATATGTGTGTGAGTAGGCTGCGCTTGCACATCCTCTGTAGACATCCTCTCCCAAATCCAGCTGTGCCAATGAAAGAGGTTACTGACTCCCACAACTCATCCTCTTCCTGCTGCAGACTGTCAGTGCACAGATCTGCCCAAGGAGTTGTTCATGCTGCTTAACTGGCTTTGGCTGAAAATCAGCCTGACTAACCTAGCTCAGTGTCTCTAAACAGCCTCAGCTAGCATTGCTTGACTTGGTCTGATCAAGGGGGCACAGGTACGAGCTGATCCATCAACACATTGGTGAGCTGGTGAGGGCTGAACAAGTGAACACTGGCAAGCAAGTGCAGGCAATGACCCACTCCACTGGGGTGGCTGCACTGGGAGGAGGGCTATCCATGACTGCAGGCCTTTTGCACACACATAGCAGCAAAACAGAGGGCTGGCAGGAATTGATTCCTTCAGATTAATGGTCTTATAAGCCATGGAGATAGAAGTTCTATTAAAGCAAAATTTAATGATAATGATGTGATCACCAGTCAAGAGCAAACGCACTAAAATAGCACATAGTGGGACTAATGAAATTCTTCAAAGCCTTGTTAGCTGAAAGGATGAAAATTATTTTCATTCAGGAGAATGGGTGTCTTTAAATTATAATATAGATAATATTTTCTGCATTTAATTTGCCAATCATTTTCATGGGCAAAACATTAATTTTTAAATATATATAGGTGTATATAAAAAATTACCTAAAATAAATGTAAACATACACTGCAGAGTACAAACTTTTAATGTAAGGATGTCCTTCAGGCTTAGATGATTATATTGCTGCTGAGTTTTTGCTATACTCCAGTGGCATTTTGCTGGAATGAGATTCACCCCTATGCAGAGGGTAAGCATAAAACCCAAGTACCATGTAAGTCCTACTTAAGTCTTAAGGACCTGGTTCTAATTCCACTGACATAAGTAACAATGTTTTCATCATTTTTCAGTGAGAGCTGTTTCAAGGTCAGTAAATGGGATCAGTCCTATACATGCCTTATGCTGGCCCAACTGGCATGATGATACAAGGAGCTGGATGTAAAATGCTTGGGAACGAACGTGAAAAAATCCCTTGGTAGTAAAAGACTTGGTAATTCTGGAGAATTTGCTTAAGGTAAATACTGGAACCAAAACAGTCGTCTGTTTCAAAGATTCAAGGATGTTAGGTAAATTTATTCTAACCAGGAAACTGGTCTTACCCAAATATGACTCGAGGAGTTGTGTGTGTACTTCTGCCATATTCTGTGTAATACAATGCACAATACTGAAAAATACCGTCAAACCAATTTGAAGCATTATTATTTCTGCAGTACTAGGATAATTTTGGATACCTCAGAGTCCTAAAATGTCATGTTCTATGCTCTGGGAGTATATACAGGGTTTCTGTGTGGTTTTCTGCTGTATCATCTACCCCTGCTAGGTAACATGATGGCATCATTTTTATGCATCTAAATAGTGCCTGCACAGAAACTCGTTTATATTTCATAAATTCTAAGTGCTTCACAGCTTTCCCACTACAGGTGAGAGAGCTTTAGGTAAGACCATGTTCACAACATAAGGCAATGGAGAACTCCACGCTCAGACTTTGTGCATCTTATAGGGACTCATGGCCACTGCAAAGTATTTCACTTTCAAGATTGTACAGGGAAATAAATATGTATTGGGCTCCTACTAGTATAACCTTGCACCCAACTGTTAGCTTTGCAAGTGTAAAAATACTGTGTGTGTGCTCAGTAAGTATTTTCAAAGGCTAGGACCTTCCATAAATGAAATCCAGATTCCTCAGAACCAAGCAGGGGCAGAAGGCTAGGCCTATGGAACATGTTTCCTTTTAAGCTTGCCCATTTCAGCAGCAGGCCAACTCAAAGAAAGCATATAATAATGGATTTTATTATAGTAGAGAAAAAAATCTAGGTTTTCCCTTTTTTAATTATTCCATATGAAAAACAGATTTGCCCTCTTGACAAATTAAAAAATTAGTAACTTTAAAGACCTTCCAGTACCTGAGGGAAGGCTACAAGAAAGATGGGAAGGGACTTTTTACAAGCGTAGTGTAGTGACAGGACAAGGGGAAATGTCCTCAGACTGAAAGAGAGTAAGTTTAGATTAGATATCAGGAAGAATATTCTTTCCTGTGAGGGTGCTGAGGCACTGGAACAGGTTGTCCAGAGAAGCTGTGGATGCTCATCTCTGGAAGTGTTCAAGGCCAGGTTGGATGGAGCTCTGAACAACCTCATCTGGTGAAAGGTGTCCCTGCACATGGCAGGGGGGTTGGAACAAGATGGTCTTTAAGGTCTGTTCCAACTCAGGCCATTCTATGATTCTACAAAGAATTTCACCCCTACATATCCAATGTAGGGGATTACCCCTTATAATCCTGAATTTGATGAACTCAGTGAAGAAAGATGCCAACTCCTCTAGTGAAACATGAATTACTATTTTGCAGCTTCTGCAGAAGTGGGCAATGGGCCTGCAATATAGCCTGGAGGTAGTCACAAATACAGGAAGCAGTGGCACAAATGAGAAGAGATCATAGTTTTCTTTTTTTCTCCAAGCCTTCTTGTAATGGAAAATCCACACACTAGAATATAGCTCTCTTAGAGATCCAGAGCAGCAACTAAGATATTTCAGTGGAGCACATGGGGCAACAGTGACTGAAGCCATCATGAAAATCTCCTGCTCTAGTGTGTAAAAATTCTGTGTCCTTACTGCACACACTGAACATACAAATCCTGAGCCTTTTGAAGCCTGATCTACCAAAGTAGTAGAGGGGAGAAATAATGGGAAGAAGTAGTTATATGCTGCTTAAATCTGATGGGAGAGACTGACTTAGCCTTTCTGCTGCAAGTAAGTAATTCCCAATAACATTTAAAATACTGTATAAAATACTGAGGTTAATGTGGAGCTATCTTACAGAAATCTTTCAGGGTAATTCAAATCACAGTTAAAATTCAATGCTAATATTGACTATCTTTAAAAGTGAATACACAAGATAATTGGCTTGGAAATTAAGAGTGATGATGAAATGAAAGTTGTTCTGCCTCAGTTTCTCCATCAATGAAGTGCAAATGGTGGTATCTGCCTCTTTTCAGGAATTTTTCAAGATCCACAAATAAGGAGTGCTTCAAGAACTACCAACCTTACTGACAGAGGAAATTAATTTGAAATTGTCCTCAAGGATGAATGAAAAGGGAATTCAAAGAAAACAGATCACATATAGAGGTATAAAGCTTTAAAACCAGCACAACATCAATGCTCATGAGAATCTAATTTAAGTATCAGCTGGGTTCAATACAAAAATTCACCTGCCATTGGCAAACCATACAAATAGCCTGGCTATAAGTGGTACAGGCACTGACTGGCTTGGGTGACACAAAACTGTGTGCCAAGAAGAAACGAACTAGGGAGCAGCAGGCTGGGGTCCTCACACTGCCATGGGCCTGGGGGAGGGATAGCAACCCTGCTACCATCACCCCTAATTTTGCATCCACACTTTTCACAGACTCACAGAGTGGGTCAGTTTGGAAGGGATCATCAGTAGGCCGCCTGGTCCAACCTCCCTGCTCGAGCAGGGTCATCCTACAGCACATGGTGCAGGATTGTGTCTAGACAGTTCTTGAACATCTTCAGTGAGGGAGACACCACACCCTCTCTGGGCACCCTGTTCCAGTCCTTGGTCACCCACACAGTACAGAAGTTCTTCCCCATGTTCAGGTGGAACTTCCCGTGCATCACTTTCTGCCCCTCGCCTCGTGTCCCGTTGCTTTGGCACCACCGAGAAGGGCTTGGCTTCGCGGCATTCCCTCACATAGAGCAGCGCTGGCGGCCCGAGAGCTCCCTCGGCCTGGGTATGGGCTCGCCTGGCTCCCGCCAGGGTTCACCTGCCACCTCGGGTAAGGCGTGGGCGGGGCTTTTTTGATTATTATTTTCACCTCGGTGGAGCGCTGCCTTGAGGCCGGGCACTGCAGGGCCTCCTTCTCCGCCTGAGGCGCTCCCGTGGCCGCTGTGCCGGCGGGGCGGGCAGGGCAGGGACAAGGACAGGCGGAGCGGGGGCCGGTGGGGTACCGGCAGACACAGGAACAAGGGCAGGCAGAGCGGGGGCCGGGACAGCGACAGGGACAGGGCAGGCGGAGCGGGGGCCGGCGCAGCCCCGTTGGCCGCAGGAAGGGGAAGGCAGGGCAGGGCAGCGGGGCGGGCGGCGCCGCCGCCGCCATGATGCGGGGGCTGCGGCGGGTGGTGCTGGCAGCGCGGGGGTGGGGGCGCCTGGGCGCCATGTCTCGCTACGGCACGGAGCAGCGGGGCCGGCCCAACTCGCCTGATTACCGCCTCTACTTTAGTAAGTAGCAGCCCCCTGGGATCCGTAAACCCCTTCCTTTCCCGCTCCTGAGGTGTCCCCGAGCCTCTCCCCCGCTGAGGGCGGATCCTGCAGAGATCCCGGCCTTTGGAGGGGGTGCTGGGCCTGCTCAGCCCCGGAGGCCGCGCCACACCACACCCGGCACTGCCGGGGGAGCCTCTGCGGTGTGACAGCCCCGCCTGCCCCCTGTGACCAGGGCAGCCCTCCCTCCTTCCCTCCCTCTGGAAACGTCAGCGGGACGGGAGGCTGGCATGCAGGGCGTGGGGCCCCTGCCCCGAGGCGGGGCCAGCAGGCCACACGGCGAAGGCACGGGCAGCGCCGCAGGAGGCCCCTGCGGGACCAGGGAGAGGAGGGGGTGTACAGTGCTCAGTGTTAGCGCGTTTTCGTAGCCGTGTTGCGTGCTTGCGTGCCTATTCGCTAGCAGTGGTTGTCGAAACAGCGTTATCTGTTTGGGTGCCAGTTCCGTAGCAGTGGGTTTGTAGGCTTTTGGCCCATTGACCTACAGGCAGGCAGTTCTGACGTCCGCGGGTGTGGGAGAAGCGGAGGCGGCGCGTACCCGGCTGGAAGCACCCTGCCGGCGCTCCCCTGTACCCGGTCCCTGGGGCCGCCAGGGATTTATAACATGAAGTCACTTTATTTGGTGGGAATAAACAGCCTAGCACTAAACTTTGTTTTATTTGGGGGGAGCACTTGGGAGGCTTCCAGGAGTTGCAAATCAGCTGCATCTACTCCTCTTTGCCTAGGTGGTCAAAGTAAAGTCCGAAGCTAAGTGGGGCTCCTTGTCTGCTTTTTCGTTTACTGTGAATAGGGGCGCTAGCAGAGGAGAAGTTCCTTGGGATTTGAGTTAGTGTTCCCACTGTTTTGATGCGGTATTTGAGCTTTTAGTATATTGAAATAATTCAGTGGAGTAGTTTGAAAAACTTGAGGGACCGCTCCAATGAATTTTGCTGCTTTCTGGAGTGAGAGCAAGGCTGAGGTGCAGATTGGGTCCCCACTAACCACATGAATTTCTGGTTTCAGGGTGTGGTATTTCGTATCTAGGGCCTTGAGCAATTATCCCATCCCTCACTTACTGTTCTGATCACACTTTGGCCTACTTTGTTGGGGGATTTGCTCTTTATGGTCCTGAAACTCAGTTTATTAGAAATACGGTGAAATCACACTGTTGTAGCAGCGTTGCTAGAAACCCAGATGAATTCATTTATCAGTCATGGAAATGAGGGTTTTTTTCGCTGTTAATGGCTGTGTATGGCCAATGAAGAGAAAAGAGAATGTAAGGATCTTCTCATCTTTACATAGCTTGTATTGCCAGTTAGTCAGAAGAGAAGCATAATGTTGAGTATTAAAGCAATAAATTTGATTCTAATGAATCCTTGTTAAAACGATCAAATTTCTTGTCCTGCATGTAAGTTATTTTTTAGTAGTTGAAATTAAATTTCAGAAAAAGTTTAACTGATGCATAATCGTAACATATATACATTTCTGTATTGCGTGGTATTTAGCAGAACCATCATCCTATGGCATATCATTAGGTTTGCAATGCTGCTTCTTTGTTTTGTCTTTCAGAGAATGCAGATGGTAAATATATTTCCCCATTTCATGACATTCCACTGTTTGCTGCATGTAAAGAGGTATGTCTTTATGCCTTAAAACACAATTTCAGGATGCTAACAGGTTCATTGGTATTCTTTAGGTAGAAATGCAGGGTTTAAAAGCTTTTTTTTTTGGTGGGTAATCAGTGGAGAAATATATAGTGCCAGAAAGGACTACCCTAACTCAGGCTGTTTTCTTATGTAATACAGGCACAATTACACTACCAAATTTTCTCTGCTCCGTTCAGTGACTTGCAATGAAACAATGATTGCTGTGTAGACAAGCCTAGGTGTCTCTTTAAGTCTTCAAGTGATGGAGGGTAGGAGGCACCCTCACTGTACCTTGTGATAATTCTCTGTGTTTAAGGTTTGTGTTTATGTGCGCTTGAATTAATTTTCTATTGTTAACTCTTTTAAAAAGTGGCGTTTCCTACATCTGCAATTAAAAGTGTACATTTCTTTGTAGTAGATGTACAGCACATGCTTGTGTAACTTTTGGTGTATGTCTTTAATTCCCAGAAGAAGCATTATAATTGTGAGGCAACAGTAATGCCCAAGAGAGAAGTGGTAATCACACCTTTGCAGAATGGCAGTGCCTGAGGTGCAGCTGAGCACTTTCACGTATTGTTAGCCACCCTCCCTGGGGCTTCGTTATAGCAATAATGAAACGCCTGTTTCGTCTGTCACTGGTGGGAGAACTGCCAGTCTTTGGTTTAGGCTTGGGTTTCCTTATCATGGTGTGCTTGTTACACAAACAGGTTGGGAGGGTTTTAGCTGTTTTCTTGACCTGTTGCTGAGTCACTGTGGGTGATATGAATGGTGTGAACGGTTGATAGTTTTAACATGTTCAGATGGAGATTTCTGAACTGATGAACCAATCCCATGAATTGTTAAAACCGAGAGATTAAAAATATGAATGAGACCTTTTTGATCAACAGAACCAAGTACTAGTCAATGGAAGGGGTAAGTCATTCAGAGTGTCATTACTAAGATGGCCTGTTCAATGGGTGCTATTGCTGGAAAAGCAATGGATATTTTCATCACATGTTCCCTGTTGGTCTTGCTGTCCCTGTATCTAGAGTTTAAAGTTTGTGCAGTGGGTTATAGTCTGCAACTTTTCAGTAGATTAAATTAGAGCACAGCAATGTCTGATCAGTGTGGAGAGACTCATTTTGGTGTGTGAGCAGGAAAATAGTGTTTCACCTGACAGAGGGCCTGGGTGGGGCAAGAAGAGAGCTGTTGTGAAGGTCTCTGAATTTTGCCTTTGTGAGAGGAGGACTTAAGGAGTTGTATGCTATAGGCTTTCCATCCCCTGGTCTAAGCTTTGTAGACATTACTTTATGATGGATAACTTTAGCCTTCTTTTCCATACTGGTTTTGTTTACTTTGGATTTTAATCTCCTTCAACTGTACAGAAGGATGACCATGTTTTTAATCAGTTGAGGACAGGCCTAAATTGCTGCGTAAATTTCTTAGTAGTTGGGAGAAAGTGGATATATCCTTGTACATTTTTTATCTTCCTCTGTTAACATCTCGAAGGTTAAAATTTCAAAGTGAAACAGAAGCAAGTACTTACTTTCAAAAGTTATAGTTTAGGCCTTTATGCTCAAAAAGGGATATTTCAACTGCATTGCAAACTACTGTTGCCTGTAGTTATGTGAATGCAGTATTGCTCTCTAATGTTCTTTATACACTTTTTTCCTTCACTCTTTCCCTATAGGATAAAGAAACTCCTGCAAAGAGGTCAAAGACTACTGGATCTGAGGTACTGCTAAGTTTTGGGGTTTTTTAAACTGTTCCATCTCTTTCCAGCATCACTATTCTGCAAAGTAAACTTGCTCTCAGTGAATAAAGTTCACATGCCTTCAAATGCAAGTCTTTCAGAAGGAGAAGGCTTACATGGATTTAATATTCTCCTCTTTGAATGGACCAGAAATGTCATTATTCTTTTATTCATCAAGATGTTCTGAAAGGCAAACACTTATACCACTCTTTCAGAGGTTTGTTATGACTGTTGCAGTGTAGATGTGCAGATACTTTTTTGCCATTGCATTCAGAAACATTTGCAGTAAAACTTCTGTTAATGAAATATTCATTATGCTCTGTGGATAATCTTTGTTATAGATACAGAACTTCAGAAATCCTAAGTATGTTAGGGCAGAAATTATACTAAGTATCTGGTTTTCGGAACTGAGGATATGTTGTTTTCTATACTCATCAGGGAAGCCCAAAAGGAGAAAAACGACATCTGCTAATGGTTCAGCATTATGCAGCACTGAAGTTAAGCCTAACAGAAGCCCAAAAGACATGGAAGATCTGCTCAAGATTTTTGTGTGAAACAAGATTTGTTTATGCAAATGTCTTTTCCACAGTGTAACATTTTTTGCTCTGCTTTGGCTGGCATAGGCTCATCTATAACTTAGGAGAATCTGAGAGAGGAAAAAAATGAACCAAACTATCAAATTACATTTTAAAGCCGTGATATATGTATGTATGTGTGTGGATGGATGTATGTCCCAGTCTTTATCTTCTATCAGTTTGGCCAGTCATATGCAAAACTGTAACTACCCATCTGATGTGAAAGAACTGCCCTAACTGTCTGGGTTCTCATACTTTTGCAACTAGTGTGTGGTACACTGGTTTTTCTGCAGTACAACAGTCCCCACACAGTCCTGCACTATGTATTTCCTCTCCCTTTGCTCTGTGATTCATTCAAGCTACAGTGCCTAAGGAACGCTTTTTAGATTTCCTGTAGCTTGATGCCCATTTAGGTACAATTCAGTAGGCGTAGAATCATGCCTGAAACAGGAATTATTCAAGAGAAAGAGTATGTGCCAGCAGACTTTTCAAAAATCACTGCCTTGCAACATCGGTTCTTATTTACTGCTCTTGCTGGAAGTCAAGTATTTTGTTTCTTACCTGCTTATAAATACTGTGACAGTACTTGCTAGGTAGGTGCAAAGATGTTTTATGCAACATCTAAAAATGTTCAAAACTGCATTTGTCTGTGCAGTGAGAAGCACAATAGCTTGTTGAAAACCATGTTTCTAGTAGCCTACGGAGAGGGGGGATGTGGAAGTGCAAGTGAGGCTGAGCAGCTCTTGCTTTCTGAGCCAGTGTAGCCTCCAGAGCTGCTTCACATAACTCCTTTTGTGAGAGACCTCTGGACTGTGGTTTAATAGAACTACAGAAAATGAGCAAAGGCAGATGTACATGTCAGTCTTAGTGGGCTTCTGATGTGAGTAAGCAAACAGACTACAGTCTTCCCAGTCTTCCCAAACATGCTTGTTCTTTACTTAGATTGTGAAATGTGAGAACACAAATTGTTAGAAAACCTTTTTGCATCATCATCTCTGGGAGTTGGTGAGGAGAGAGAAAACAGGGATCTTTGTGTTTGGAGTTTCTTATGCTGGACTCTTCAGCAGCTCTCCTCTCTTTGGCTTGGTGAAAAATGCATCCTTGTGTGCAGGGAAAGTGTAGCTTTGTCAGAGAATGAAGGGAAAACTAGGAATTTAATGTCATGTACTGATTTCAGAAGACCTTTGAAGCACTGTACTCCTTGCTCTTGTCTAGGGATGCAAAGGCTGCTGTTGATACCTGGTGTTCGGTTGATCCTTGCACTGAATTTGACCAGAATTCAAAGGTGATAGTTCTCCTTGCCCTGGAAACATGTGGACATCTTTAAAACTTGTGCTCTTAGGGTGGCAGTTATTTGTTACTCTCTACAAGGATAAGCCCTCTTAAGAGTGTGTATGAAATTATGCTCAGCTGGTGTTCATCAGATGGCAGTCTAGCTATGGAAAATGAAGATAATTCTGCAAGAGTCTCTTCAGTCTGTCTAATCTACTATAAATTGTCCTTAGTGTTCCTGATGCCACAAGAGAAGGCCTCAAAATAGAGGAGTTTCAGCTTTCAACAGTCATGGACTAGGGGAATGCACATCCTACAAGTCTCTGTTAGCTGTTCTACAGTCTTAGTTGGTAGTCCTGAAGGAAACATGATGGTGTTTCTGTATGAACTGTTTTTACTAGTGCAACCATTTATTGTAATGTTTTACATCTTCCCAAATCTCCGTTAAATTTAGCTTTGCAGATGCTGCTGCCAGTTGACCTTTTTGCTTTCACAGAGGATTTTTGGCTGTTTGAAGTCTAGAGAGGTTACTTTGAAGAAGAAACTGTGCTGAAAGAAATTCTATTCAACTCCAGTCTCAATATTATTACCAGCTTGCAGTCTGAATCTCTGCACTGCCTTAAGCATTACAGGCATTTGGAATCCACTCCTGCCCAAGTAAATACCTGTGAAAGGTTTCAAAAGTTTCACATCTCTAGTTGGAAGAGCGGATGTTTCCACTGCAGTTACAGTCAAAACTGTCAGAGCCTGATTGTTAAATATGGCCTTCCATGTCTGGCAGGAAGGTTTGAAGAGGTCGTTGTTTCAAGAAAAAATGTGACATGTTGCTTCCCTGCTGTAGTGAAAGGGTTTCTAATCTACTTGTCATTGTATATCTTTGGTAAAGCATTCGCATCTCATTCAGAAGACCCAGGTGTTCTTGAATACAAAGTTTTATTTCAGATATTGGTCCTGGTAAGGAATCTGTTCAAGCAGGTAGAGATTATAGTCCTCTAACTTGCAGACACTCACCAGAGCATTTGGAAAAAAAACCAGAAACAAACAAGACAGCTTTTGTTTTGTTGCATCCTGTGGGTTGCACAGTGCTGGAATGCTCTTGTGAACATCAGCTAAGTTGCTTCTGTGAGGGAGAAACTTCTGATAAATTAACTAGTCAGGTGAGATATAAGGGGTTATCAGAGTGGTGTTGCAGTCTGAATAGGTGATCTTACAGAGGGCTTTATGCTTTGAACAGTGTTCAAAACTGGTGTCAGAAGTGCCTTATAAAGTCAGCATGTTTCTTAAGAAAGGAAAAGCTGTCATTATTTTCTGTGCAGAATAGGTACACACTTGGTACTGACTTCATATTCTGCCTTAACTACAGCCTCTCTTACAGTCCTTGATGATATTAGATGTTTTTCCAATATGTGTAATCTGTGCCCATTATGTGGTTAGGGATGTGTGTTCCAAATTTTAAATTATCGGTGAATCTTTCACCATGACGCTTGAACTTGTCCAGTCTTTTTCTATGGATGTGTCCATTAGCTGCAACCTTGCTTTGTGTTCTCAGAGAGGGACAAATCCTGAGAGTAGAAGTAGTCTTCACTCAGCAGTCCAGTTGAAATCTACCCAGAGTAGACTTGGTTTACAGAGAAAGTTGTATCAGTGGTTTGATCAAACTTTAATTCAAATAAATGGTTCCTTAAACTTGAGAAAGTCAGTGTTTCATTTTTATTCATATCATGGTTGTGCACTGTGGTTTTGCAGGTGACTGTGTCCCATAGCTGGTTTACCAGAGCATATGCCTGACACCACTGAGGTGCCTGTGTGTAGAAACCTGAATGTGGTGTTTGTGACTCCCCTTTCACTGTAATATGAGGGAAGTACACTATGAGGAGACTGCAGGTGCTTTGCGTTTATGCTCGGCATTGCGTTCCTTTTTTGCTATGTGGCATGTTAATTTATGTTGAAAAAGTTCCACTAACTTCTCATTTAGATACAGTATATTTGGTGTCCAGATGTTGCTGGCATCTGGTTTGTTGTTTTCATTGGCAATTACCTTGTAGCAAGTGTTACATTGGGAATGCTTATAACATGGGTACTCATTTTATAAGGAAGCCCCACTCCATTTATTTCTGGGTATGTTTCATGACAGTCCATATTTTCATTCTTCGTGTTCTCCTTTTTTTTTTTTTTTCTTTTCTTTTTCTTTCTTCGTTTTAAACATCATCCTTTGTTCACACTGCTGCTGGACTGGATCTCAGAATTTTCATTCTCATTAGTCCTCAGGTGCATGCTGCCATGTTCACTTGATGGTTGATGAGAATCCCTTCAAGGCTGCAAATGAATAGACAGAAAAAAGAAAATGATAGCTGCTTTTCCTTCTCTCTTTCTTCTGAGCTCAGAACTTCTCTATGATGAAGAGTGAGCTGCTGCTCTTGTTCTTTCGGATTTTTTTTAAGCAGTCTACCATAAAAAGTACTAAAAAACTTGTAAGCTTTAGCATTATCACTTCTTGTCATGCAAGGTGATGGTGAACTGCAATCAGGTCATAAAAAGTGGTGATGTTTGTCATTTTATGAAATTATTTTGAGTTTCTGTTCCTCTCTTTACCTTTTGTGACTTTCCTCACTCTGCAGAGGTTGTTCCACTTCTGCTTCAGATTAGCTGAACCTTCAAAGTTGAGCATTAAGGGTTGCAGCCTCAAGCAAAATCATGCCTATTTAAAACTCTTTCCTCAAGTGCATAAGCTAAGGAATTTGTAATGACTGGGAAAGGAAATAGTTGAACAAGAGAGGGAAAGTTAGGTAAGGAAGAATTGTTTTGGAGAGGGTACAGGGCAGTGCAGAAAGGCAGGTTATAAAAACAGTGTCAGAAGGTTGTGGTGGTGTGTTTTTTTTTTTTGTTTTTTTTTTTTTTTTTTTTTGTTTTTTTTTTTTTTTTTTTTGGTTGGTTTTTTTTTAAATTCTTCTGATACTCGGATTTCTCATGAATAATGCTGATCAAAATGAGTTATCTTCTATAAGAATCTGTACAGCCAGGACTAGCAGTTACTTTTGGCCATCAGTCTTGTAGGAGAGAATGATGACTAGCAATTTACCTGAGTACAACAGTCTGTATTGGTCTTGCTTTTCTCAATACTTGCTGTACGAATATGCCAAAGTATTTTTGTGTATCTTTTTATCTTTCTGTGGTTTTCTTATTTCAAGAAAGAAAAACCATTTCTGTTTTCTCTGAGAGAGACATTTTTGCTTGTCTCAGCAAAAACTGTATCATGATAGATTAAAAATTATGTTCAGCAGAAATGGAATGCCGTAAGTTGCCAAGCAGTATTAAAGACAACACCCTGATAAAGGAAACAATTGCAACCTTTGTGAGTTCCAATGTAATGTACTTAGTGTGTAGTTCTTGGGAGGTAAAGGGTATAATTTAGAACATACTGGTTGTTCCTACTGGTGTGGTTTTCTGCTGATTCTCTTATCCAGTTTTAGGAATTAGAAAATGCACTTTTCACTTCTCTGTGTTGAGCAAATAGATTCCTCCTCCCCAGGGTCCCATCACCTCTTCAAAGTATAACAGAGCATATGTACAAATGTCTGTCTTGTGTTCACATTGGCCCGAAGGCAAACAAGCTGCGTAATACCCTGGACTGAAGGTCCCTCTGGGCTCTGTCAGTGCACTTTATGGAGCAGATGGGTTCTGTCCCTTTCTCTGAATCTAGGAAACTTTCCTCCTTTTTTTCCTTGCATGCTCCAGAATACTGTCCTGAGGAGACCATCAGCTAGGCTCCATCTGGCCTGTTCTACAGTCAGCTCTCCTGAAGTGTAGTCCCTTCTATGTTAGGTGCTTGCGGAGTTGAGTTAAATCTGGACTGCAGCTAGCAATGATCTCAGGCAGGCCAGGTGATTGCTGTTGTACTGAGGAAGTTAAATGGTAAAATTTGCAAGCAATAGTTTTTGTTTAATGAGAGATCTTTTTTTCTGTCATTCAAAGGTGTGTCAAATGGGCTGTTGAAGCAGTCTTGCCATTGCTTGAGGCAGTAGAAGTGCTTGCTTGGGGCTTTGGTGAGGTGGAATTTTTGGTTTTATTGATTTAAAATAAAAATATCAATTATCAGATGCATTTACCAGCCAAAACTAACTGCTGAATGACATATGCAGATGCTAATCTGTGAAGACAGGTGATGTGTGACACTTGCATTTCTGTTTTCAGTTAAGGCAGGGACAGTTTTCAACAAGGGATTCAAGTGGTTAGAAGGAATAGATCCTTGGTCTGGGAAAATAAGAATGATGGAAACATTCCTGGGTGATACTTAGGCAAGGAGGGAAACAAGATAGGAAAGTAGAGGGGAAAAACCCCCTAAAAAACCAGAGGAGTCTACTTCTCTCTATCTGTCATAATATCTGGTATGTGCTCTCCTTTCCACACCAGTGGATCTAGTCTCACCACTATGAAAATTTGATTGCCCTATAAATAAAACTTTTTATTTTAAGATGTAAACACTGTACTATGTCATTAATCTCTTGTAAATACTTGTGGCAGCTTAGCATTAGAGAGAGTACTTTTGGGGGTTTTTTTGCATACAAATTGATCTGTCAGGCTGTTGCATTTAAGACTCTTGACAATTTACATTTGACTGATAGGACAAATTATGAGGGCATGGTCTTTGAGCTGAGTTAAATCCAAGTGAGTTGTTTTTTAATTTGTGAGAGCAGTGTTGTATTCATTTCAGTGCAGTTGTTGTTCAGCCCTGAGGATTGATTTGGTGAAGACCTGGACTAACTGTTGACTAGTTAAAGCTCAAAGTCAAACTTAGAGACTGCTGAAGCCATTGTATTCAACATGGGAAGGATCTAAACAATAGAAATACAGAATTGTGGTGGAGGAAGACATCATGTGTAATTCCAGGAGTAGTTTGTAAGTTTTCTGCCTCTGGTTACCAGTCAGAACAATTGTTCAACCTGCTTGGCAGTTCCCTAAGAGTTTTTTGCCAACACTGTATTTCATGCTGTGCGTTTCTGTTTTCCAAGTGTTTCCCAGATGCATGTGCAGACATTATTTGTCTCTCTTCCGGCCCTTCTCTTACCTGCTGGTGCATGTGTCTTGCTTTGTTCTGTCTGCTTCCTTAGTGTTGACATTTTTCAGCCCTCTTTCTGATTACTTTTGTTTCAACTGTTCTTATATATGTAAGGTGTACTTTATGTAACTGAAACTTTCTGAAGCACCTTTCTCCTTTCGTTTTTTTAAATCTTTTATCATTTGGTCGTTACCTGATTGGGAAGACTGATTCCATCTGACATGCTACTGATTGCAGTATGGGCCCAGTACTTATGGATGGCAGATATAATTTAAATTTAATGGCAATTTGCTGTTAGGATTGTGTGTAGCTTGTGGTCTCCTAGTAGAAATGCTGAGTAACAGTTGGAATTTTCCTTTGCTTTCTTGCTTTCCACATTCTAGATTTGTTTGGAAGGTTATGATCATAGAACCATTGGAATTACTATAATCAGACTGTGATGTTGACCCTGGTAATGGTATTTGTTTGTTGCAGCTGCAGGATGCAAGGAGCAAAAATACAAATATTTGAGGGTCCACTGGAGCCTCAGTTGCAGTGTTGTTAAAGAGTCAGTGCAAGTCTTCAGTTGGTTTAACCAATTGTTAGTACTAATGTGAGTTTTCTTTGGCTATGAAGAGATGTCCCGGCAATGTGATATTTTTGGGGTTGTTTTAGTAATCTAAAATAAGTTGTGGACATTGCATGGTGGTTTGGTCTAGTTACCCAATTCAATTAATACTCCACTCCTTGGTAGTGCTTAACTCTAACAGCTTCAGAAGTAGAAATCTTTGGGCAGTTACGCAGAGTTTTTCTCTTTGGAAAATACTGCTTTAACCTCCTCAGTAAGAAGGGCGTAGACTAATTATTTTTCTTCTAAAAGCATGAAAGTTTACATGTTTCAGGTTTACTCCTCCCATACTCAGTTCTCAAAATAGCTTTCACTTTGTTTCTATTAGGAAGAAGGATAACACAAATGTGAAATGTCTGTGTCTATGTCCTTCGTCTGCCATGACTTTTGAATTAGTATTGCCTCACTTCAACCAGATTTGACCGAAAATCAGAAATGTCAGTGGTTGATGCTTTTGCACAGGCTTTTTAAAAAAGTTAATGAGGCAAAACAGGAGGGCCTGAAGAAATAAATCCTTGGGGGGAAAAAGCCAGAAGCGTTGTTCTTTCCATTGCTTAAGGGAAGTTAACTCTGTCCTGTGGAAACATCGAATCCTCTGACTAGTAGGCCAAACCACTGCCTTGTGGCAAACCATTCCATGGCCATCCTGAACATTTTATAAAGAGTAATACTGATACGGGAATAAAAAACATCATATATATGTATTTCTGCTACTTTTTGTTGGTTTTATTTTCAAAGGAGTGTGGCGGGGGAAGGATGAACCAAGGAGTTTGAATATCATTGTGTGGAATTGAATTAATTGTACAAATAAAAGAGGTGTAACAGAGAAATGTGATGCATGTTGCTGCTGAATGCAGAGTAGGGAATTTGTTACTGTAAAACACTAATTGCCAAGAGGAATTTATTTTCAGTTCTGACACTGTGTTTTGTTTTAGGTCCTCTTTAATATGATTGTAGAAGTGCCTCGTTGGACTAATGCAAAAATGGAGGTAATTAAGAAAAATACCTTGATTATATAGATATTTATTGAAGTTATGACAATGCAGTGACTTCCAATAGTCTGAATTTACTCACAGTGTGGATTACTCTTTACACATGAAATCTTCTCTGTTAAAAAATTGATTTGAAATGGTGCATACAGATACTTTCCTTGCAATTATAAAAACTGTCTTCTTGACAATCCTTTGGAGAGTGCAACATACCTGAAGCAGAGTCCTTAAGTATTGCCTTTCAGGATGTTGTCCAGCATTTTAGTCTTACTCTTGCTTGCTTATGGAGCATTCCATTCAGAGGATTTAATTCATCATTTCCACTGTGTAGTGTGCTAGGCCAAATCCTGAGAAACGGAGTTGCAAATAAGAAAGCATTTGCTTGTGACAAAAAACAAACAAAAATCAGGGGGGACCCCACTGATTGAAAGTGTATACTCCTGCAGGGAGATATTTCACAGATAGAGCTTCATCTGTAGTGTTTGTAAAACAAGATGTCTCACCAGGATACGTCCTATCTGTGTGAACACTTGTATGAGTTTTAGCGATGCTTCCTAGATGCTTTAAAGGAAGCTTGTGGTTGGCTTGTTAACTATTTTAATTATTGAAAATAATACCAAAAAACCTCCCCAGCCTGTTATTTCAGAATTTTGTTTTTTCCTTTCCCTGATGAAAGAAACTTACTTGAACTGTGTTTACCATCACAGTTATTCTGCAACCAGGGTTACCTTAGATATTTACCTTGTATTTTAAACTGATGATTTATCGTAGAAGCTGTTGCATTTTGTAGAGTTTCCCTTTGACAGTTCTACTTGAGCTTTTTACCTAAAGCTCAGGTTGCTCTCCCTCCCCTTCTTTTGGCACGTTATGCCAAGGATGGAAGAGTTTATCTTCTGTTAGGTTCAGAAATTTGTGGGGTTAGGCTTTTCTAGTTTGGTAGAGGAGACTAGATGTAGTTCTCTAATACTTAACTTCTGATATACTTGAAATTTCCTGCATTAATTGTTCAGATAGTTGTCTTGCCATGCCATTGTGTCCTGGCGCTCCTTCAGTCCAGACTGTGGTGAGCTGCTAGTACCCGGTCTTGCCTGCATCTCTGTGCTGAGATTCCCTCTCCTGGAATGGGGACTGGAGGAAATTAAACCTTGCCTTAATATGAATGTTACTTGTTGTAACATCCCCAGTGACAGACCTTCTGCTCATTACCTTGTTGTATTTCTGTTCTTCCCTTGATTTTACTGAAGGTGGTTTTCATGAGACTTTTGTCTGCTGCTGTCAGTTACTCCTCTTTGTCCTAGTTTACATCAAGAAAAACCATTGCTGAGCTCTACTTCTGTCAGTGTCCCCAGGGGGTATATTCAAGGTCTTTGCTGTTAAGTTGTGACCAGAAGCAGGCAGGATCCAGTGTGAAACCAGAAATGTGTGAACCACCATCTCAGCTCTTGGGGAGGGTTTGCTAGTGGAATAAGTACATGCTATTTACAGGTTAGTGTGGTTCAAAAAGGTGGAATTCCTTGGAGGTGACAGAGGTGCTTCAGGTAAATGACAGGGATGTAAAATGAATATGGACTAAGGGCTGTGTGCTTATGTGTGGAAGCTCTGCACCAGCTGAGGCACTGCAATTTCAACCTGTAGCAAATACTTTGCCATTCAGATGAGTGAGTGTTCCTAAACAAAACCAGGTTAACGTGAATTGAATTGTGGTGTGGAGTGTCAAAAGGATGGTTACAGTGAATGAGCTGTGGTAGGTAACTGACATGGCAGTGAGTTTGTATTGGAGGTTTTAAGGAGGATGATACTGTTCAGCTTCTGTTCAGTTCTTCTGTGAGTGTTTCTTTGGGAATTAGAATGCACCCTTCTAATGCTAGCTTAACTTGTTCCAAATCTGTGTTAACTTGGTATTTGGTGACTATAGAGAATTTGTGCTAGCTAAAAAGCATTTGTATGCTGAAAGGTGTTGGAAAGAAGGGATATGTGCAATAGGAGATCAAGGAACAGAGGGCAAGAAGAACATTAAACACTTCCTCTGTGGCTGTCAAAATCCCAGTTGTCAGAAGAACTTGCACCACTGTTTGCATGTCTGTTGAACTTGTACTATAAAGTGCAAGAGCTTGTAACTTAAGTTCCTTTCAATATTTATGTTTGACCATGGCAGTTTCCTTATAAATTTATTACTTTCTCTTCTAGATTTCATTTTTTTTCTTGCATACTTTACAGCATTATTTAAAACCTTAATAAGCTGCTTTTTCAATGTGACCCTTGAGATTCAGAGTGAGGCTGTCCTACTTTTAGTAGTTCTCAAACCACAAGTACATGCTGCCAGATGGGTCTTTCTAACTGGTTGGGTATAGAATGAATTGCTTTCCATTTTATCATTCTGCTTCTCTCTCTCCCCCTCCCCACCCCCTGCCCTTCTTCATGATCTGCTTAGATTGCCACTGAGGAGCCGTTGAATCCCATTAAACAAGATATAAAGAAAGGCAAGCTTCGATATGTGGCAAATATCTTTCCTCACAAGGGTTATATATGGAATTATGGTGCCCTCCCACAGGTAACATTTTTGTTATAATGGTGAAAGTTTTCTGTCTTCTGTGTAAATTGCCTTGTAAATCTTGGATACTGCCTGAATGCAAATCAGCTGCAAGAGGGATGCTTCTCTTTGATACATTTGTAAATTAGGATTTTTTTTTTATGTTGAACTTTATTGTGTCCATAAATTTTGATAAAAATTTGGTTGTGGGAGTAAATACGTGTTATGTTTCAGGAAGGAGTTAAATGATCAAGAAATCTCAATTCTTTAGTCTGTCTCTGTGCTGTAGTGTCAGAATTAAACTGTCATGGTCTGCCATTTAGGAGCACTCTGTCAAGTAGCTCTTCCCTGCTTAAACAAGGCGTTTTTTTAAAAACTCATTTCGTATTTTCATGTGCTGCAGCATAAGTTTTAATTGGTATTTCTTAATATCTTTAATGAAGAGGAACACAAGGGCTGTTCTTTTTTAGATTAAATCTCAACTGCCTTACTTAACTTTTCTCTGAACTGTGAGACTTTACTGATCATGACCATATTCAAAACTTCGTGCCTTGAAAAAGCCCACCTAATGGCGGAAATTTTGAGCATAATGTAGAGTTTTAAACGTTTTTCATTTCTGAGAATAACACATTGGACTTAAATTAATACTGAAGAACATGATGGAGCTTGAAAAGGGTAATTTATTTTCTTTACACTTAACTGTTTAAGCAGTGAACATTGAATCCTGAAAATCTGCTTAGGTATTTGATCCCTGGAGAGGAGATACTAGGAAGGTGCTGGAATACAGCAATGGAGTTCGCATCCAGTCAGCAATCTCAGCAGAGTTTCCAACTAGGTGTAATTGGAAACCAGCAATTCTATTTTATGTTTTGAAATTTGTGTGCATTATTTTGGACTTAGGGTACTTTCCTCAGAAGAAATGCTCATCACCTCTTACTGCCTTGTGAGTCAGAGAGGGCTAGAAATAATTGTCATTTTTATTTTTTAATATTGTAGAATGTTTGCTATCATAGCAGAAGTTGTTGTACTGTCCAGAGAACAGTACTATTCCTAGCAACCTTTACTTCTAACCTAGAGGTGAAGAGATGCAATTGGGCACGAGGAATACTCGTGTAATGCAGCCTTAAGTAAAAAGCACTTTTAAAGAGTATTGGAAAAACAAATTTTAAATTCTCTCTTGACTCCACTTCATCACGTTTTTGGTAATGATTTTGCTACCTAAACACCTGAGCATATTCTTTTCACCATTTTGCCTTTCAGTATCAGTCAAGTTCTCAAGAACACTTTTGAGGTGGAGTTATGATCATGCACAGCAGGAGCTAACTATGTAGCTCCTTGGGAAAAGAAAATGTTTTCTAAAATCTTTTCAACAAAACTTCACTGGACGTAAAATTCTTAACAGAAATCTCACAACTGTAGAATGAGTTACTCATTACTTGCCAGTAAGAGTGAAAACCAGTACTGGTCTAGTAATTAATTTAGTATAACTTGGCTAGGGTTCCTTGCCTGTACAGTGCTCAAAGCAGGGATTTAAATTTGCCTTTAGAGAAGCTTCTTTGTTCTGAAGCTGTTGGCTGTTCTTGGAAATGTACATATCTCAAAATGCTCAGAAATACTTCATACCTAAATCTAAAAGCTTTTATTGGGTGCTTATAAATTGATGCCTAAGAGGGTGGTTAGCTCAAAGCCTCCATGTTTTTGAAAACAACATATATTAATATGGTATTTAAAGAGTATAATGAAAATGTAATTGCAAGATCTCCTAGCTTGATCCCACAATCACTAGTAACTAGAAAAATCCATATTCAGGGTCCTCTGATGCTTTAATTACTGTGATTGGGTAAAGTGTATCTGTTGAGTCATGGATGCAGTTAATATTTTTGTTTCTGTGTCCTCAGTAATCCTCATGTTGCTTGCTCTGAGTTGCTCAACATCAGTCCATTGGCTGTTTGTTTGTTTCTTCTCCCATTGAGCAAGCCTGTTCTCAGAAAGTTGATGTTTTTATTGTTGTTTTTATTAATCTTAGTAATTCAGTGGCAAGATGAGTTATGATTTCAGCTTAGTTGATAACTTTTTGTTCTCTTTCCTTTGGCAGACCTGGGAAGATCCAAATCATACGGATAATATTACAGGATGTTGTGGGGATAATGATCCTATTGATGTTTGTGAAATAGGTTCAAAGGTTTGTCTTTATCAGGATTAATTTAATTTATCAAGGTTAACTAATAATTTGGTAACAACTTTTGAAAGAGAAGGTCAGATGGAAAACAAAAAAAATGGTAACAGTGTTAGGGGCTGACAAAAGTATAATAGAGGATCTAAGGAGGGAATAGGAAAGGAAATGGTGGATTTTTAAAAAGGAGGAAAAAAATAGGATTTGGTAAAGACTTTGTACTTGATAAAAGTGCAAATAAGAGAACACCATCCTAAAGTTTTGTGGCTGGACGTTGAGTTTTAGGTGAAGGAAGAGGGGGTTAAGATTTTGGGGGAAGGAAAAGATTTATTTTTTTTCCCCTGTTAGCACTATTGAAGCTACGAATAGGTTGTTGAAAGATGAGAATGTATGACAGCCTCATGCACATTAAAATTACAAGGTCAGACCCACAAAGGAGGTAGGTTTGTGTTTCCCCGTGGATGCAAACAGAAGTAGATCCTCTTCTAGAGAATTCAAGAACCCGCTGCCATGGTGCAGAGTTATAAGTCATAGAGTGAATGGATGATACAGAGGTGCAGAAAACACCACTAGTAGGTATTAAAAGAAGGTTTAGCTCACTGAAAGAAAATTGTACCTATCTAGAGGCAGCAAAGAATGAAGCAATGCTGTGTTATCAAAAATGGGGTTATGAAATGGATGAGTGGGGAGGGTGGATCTCTTGGGATATTTTAGGTAAGGGGAAATTTAATTGGTGACCTCAGTGAAGGTGGTCACCAGTGATTTGAGGTAAGGAGCCTAAAGATGAATTCCAGAATGAGTTGTAAAGGGAGTATTATCTGGTAGGGAAAAGGTTCCTAAGATAATGCAAAAATAGTTATGCTGATATTTCTGAGGAAGGGGCTGTGTGTTTATATGCGTATATTGAAGTCTAGAGGGAGGAATAGCAAGAGATAAATTAAGACTGAGTTGAGAAAGTAGAGTCAAGAGACAGGAAGAAGTTAAAAACCGAGTGTGAGAGAGTTTTGACTTGCAGTTTGGAGTGAAGTTCAAGAAAGTGTGGGGGAACTAGAGTAAAAAAGATTTTTCTAGCATCTTGTCTACTTAAATGCTGACAGGAGGATTAAGGGTTGAAGAATACTAATGGTAAGAGAAAGGCTAGAAATGTTAAATAGATGTATACTGGATTTGCAGATCTGTCTTGCAGTACTGTTATAGCTGCTGGTCAAAAATGTAGTAAAACTATTTTTGATACGGTAAAGGAGAGAGAAATTCTGTGTAGTGTTTTCCAAATTTTTGTGACATTGTGTTGTGTTTCAGATCCGTTCTTCTGGTGAGATTGTTCAAGTGAAGGTCTTGGGTATTTTAGCTCTTGTTGATGAAGGAGAGACAGATTGGAAGATAATTGCTATCAGCGTGGATGACCCAGAAGCTCATAAAATTCATGGCAAGTATTTTTATCTTTCTTAAAGCCAGTTATGTCAGCAACTTGCACAGTAGAATGGTACCTGAGTTTAGGCCATGAAGATGAGAAGAGGGAGACAATGGAAATGCAAGATTTTTCATTTATTGTTGTTGAAGTCAGGTGCTTCCTTTAAGGAGGGTGTATGTGTTTTCACATTAAACTGTTTTGAAATGGTTCACTTGGATTTTCAAGAGGACCTGTAATACAGCAGGTCTTTTGACTCCTAAAACACAACTGCCTTAGAAGGTGACCTAAAATGACAGGCTTATCTCCTGTGTAATAATGAATATTTACCCACTTGCATTATGTAGCACACTGCTATTTTCCTTGTTGAATGTGTTTGTTCCTTTTATATTTGCAGGCGTTGTTTTGCATTCTGAAAAGGTTGTACATTTCCAGTTTTTAAAGGGGGTTACTTCCAGGGTTTGTTGCTTAATATGAAGAATCAGGTTTCACCTTTTAGCTTGAAAATTTGCAAGTAAACTGCTAATACAGCTCACCCTAGTATCAGCCACAACGACCACTAGCTGTGCAGGGGGAAATAACCTGTTCAGACTTATCCTCCCTTTGACCATTGTTCTGGTATCCAGATGAATTTCAAATACTGAAATGTGTCTATGTGAATGGCACACAAGATCTAATTTTGCTTGAAGATATGTTAAAACTTCAGGAAGTTAGGTTTTTTCAGCACAGGTAAAGTGCAGCTTTCCTCTGGATAAATGGAGATTCACTTCCTCAAATGCAACGTTTGGGAATCATGAGAACTAAGGGAGGAGGTTTGCCTAAAACTTGTTATGAGACCAAAATCCAGAACCTGCTCTTTGTTGGTAGGGAACCTCAAGTCACAGAGTAGCCTTTCTGTAAGAGTAGGGCTATCCAGTAACTTTTTAAGCAATTGTTTTTCTCAGCAATCGAGGCTTGTTCCTGGTTTTTGAGTGTAAAGTAAGTATGTCACTGCACAGGCCCTTCATTCTCAGTTTTTTTTGCATGTTGCTTTCACGTGGAGAATACTTGACTTGTGGAGAAAGAAAGGGAGAAGAGGAGATGAGGAAAAGGAAACTCTTGGGTTGATGCTGGTTAAAAAAAGAAGAATTACATAGTGTTTATGACTCTTTAGCTGCTTTGATAGTTAGAGATTAAGAAGTTCAGTTTAAAGAAATAGTAAGTAATAGTTTGCTGTTGATATTAGCGTCAATTTAAACCACTATAACATGCACTGAAATGCGTAAGTGTCAGTAGTTAAAAGACATGTAAGTAGCACTTCATTTCTAACACTGTTTTGCTTAAAGTCGTAGCTTTTTTGCTTAACAGTTTCTGAGAGAATGTAGTCAGAAAAGTGGATGAAAGAATTTAAAAGGAGTCTACTAAGCAGGGGCAAAACTGCAGCAGTTTATTCCAATATTATTTATTATTTTGGATTTACTATTCCTATTTGAAAGCCCTCTGCTTTTTTTTTGTGGTCGATTGGTTGATTTTTGTTTGGGTTTTTTTTCCCTCCTGAGGTAATGACGGATTTATGTCAGTTCTGTTACAGCTTTAGTTTGTTTGGGAGGGGAAGAGTAAGAGCTTTAGTCTTATTTTTAAAAAAAAAAGGGCGTGAGGGCAGAGAATGGGCAGGCTGTTGCCTGTACTTGATTCATGTGTGCATGCTTTCTTGTCAGAGAATGTATGCAAGACTTCAAGAACTGTCCTGAGATTCAGAGAAGTGCAGAAATATTTATCCAGTTTAATATGATTTCCCTTTGGGATTGGAGTTGCATCCCAAGATTTACAAAAGAAAGAAAAGGGAGACCCCCCCCCCCATCTGCTTTCACAAAACATGACTGGCTTGCAGCATTTAACAACAATCATTCTTCAGTCTGAAACCAAACAAATCTGTTGGAGCAGGCAGTACAATATGTCCTTTTATACTTGTTTTTCCTTTTTCCCAAAGTCGTTAATTATTTCAGCATAAAGGGATGGCAGCTACAGATAAAACTGGTCTCTCCTCGGTAATTGACATGCTGCTGTGTTATGGAGGTGGCCTCCTGGGGAGGATGAGGCTAAGTGTTGCCTTCTAATCCGGTCATTTTTGTATCATTTGTTAAACATTTCCAATTGGACTGAGAATCATCACATTTGCTTTCAGCTCAGTATGTGCACAGCCCCCAGTGAACATTTGGAAAAGATAATTCCGAGACACCAGAGTGGTGATTACTTGCAAGCCCCATCCTGAGCCTGCGCAGTGTGTTAACTCCTCTTGCCGCTTTAAACACACTCCAGGTACTCCGTATATTCTCCTTCCGGGATCGTGATGGTTCTTATAAGTGCCATTGATTTTTCTGAGACTTCACGGAGCTTAGAACTGAGCAGTGCGAACTTCTGAGTGCTTCTCATTGTTTATTCATAGCACTCCACTGTACTGTGTCCTGCAGGCATTTATTGATAAATACTGTTTTAAATTGGAAACCCTGCCTAGAACTCTCTTTCACACAGAGCAATGAGAAACTAATTTACAGTGACAATACCCATGAACGATAAGCAATGCTTAGCACCTGTTCAAGTGGGAACTGTGTCATCAGGGGGAATAGCAGGGGCTTAGTGTCTTTTTGGACTGACTTTGGAAGGTAATGTGTTTGAAATGATAGCACTTAATTCTAGTGAGCATGGGGACAATGTCACACCGAATACAATCTGTATGTCAGATGCAGATAACTGTGTGAGAAAGTTTCTTCTAGAATAGAACTAGACATCTTCAGATTTGTCTATTGGCTATTGGGCTATTGTCTTCCTGCTCAGGCAGTTTCTAGGCAGATGGCCATTAGTGGACCAGCAAAGCAACTTTAAACCAGGGAGAAAGGACCTAAAGCTTCATGCAGACTGAAATGCTAAATCTTGGTGGTGTAATAGTCCTGGTTGATTTTTTTTTTTTTTTTTTTTTTTTTAGGCAGAAAGGTACCTCCTGAGATCATCTAATCTAACCTCCTCAGAATAGGTTGCTCAGGGCTATGTCTCATTGGGTTTTGAGTATCTCCAGAGTGGAGGCTCCACAGCTTCTCTGGGCAAACTCTAACAGTGTCTGACCATCTTCACAGAAGAATAGTGCTTTCCTAGGTAAAATTGCCTCTTTTAGTTAATGCCCATCACGTCTTGTTGCCCTGTCACTGGACACTGTTGACAAGAGCCTGACTGCCTCTTCTTTACTTCGCCCAGAATTCATACACGTGGATCAGATTCCCTGAGCCTACTCTGCTCCAGGCTGGACAGTCACAGCTCTCTCAGCCTCTCCTTGTAGGACAGATGCTCTGGTCCCTTAATAATCTTCCTGCCTGTCCTCTGGACTTACTCCAGTATCTGTCTTGTACTGGAGAGCCCAGGACTCCAGTTACTCTCACTGGAGCTGAGCAAAGGGTAAGGATCACTTCCCTCAAGCTGCTGGCTACTGTCTGCTTAATGCTGCTCAGAAGTGGGAGTCTGCCCTTTTTTTTTCACCTCCAAGAGGGCAGTGCTTAAGCTGGTGCTCACAAGGATCTGCAGAACCTCTTCCACATACCTGGTTTCCTGCTGAAAAGTACAGGTGCATGGGACTTTATTCTTCCGCAGCTGCAGGACTTGGCATTTCCCATTCATACAGTTCCTGTCAGCATGTTTCTCCAGCCTGTTGAGGTCCTTCTGGATGGCAACACAGCCCTCTGGTGAATCAAACAATTCCCTGGTTTTGTGTTATCTGAAAAAATGTCATGTTTTGTGTGTAAAGATTAAGTTTTTGTCTCTATAGCAAAAATCATGAATACAGGCAACCCTGAGCCTGGTGCTTGGCTCTTTTTTAGAATGGCTGGATGCCAGTTGTAAATCCCTTTAGCCTTTTTTGTTTGTTTGTTTTTTGACTAGATATTTTGCCATAATAATGGCTATGGTCTTGGGGTCAGATAACCTAAGATTTTTGGTGATGATTTGATATCCTATGAATTCTGGTCATAAATTTAAACTGATTGTGTTAGCTAAGCTGTTTGGTCTAGATAATGATTCATTGCTCAGATTTGTACGTCTAAATCAGTTTTTTTCACTTTGATATTTGTTATTATTATTGTCACTCTAAATAGGGTTTTATTTCAAAAAGTCTTTTAAAAGTAATTATAACATGTATGTATAGCAAGTGGGTTATACTTCTGATTTTTGCAAGAAATTATGATACTGCAGTAGTTGAAATCCTACCATTGTTAAGAAATTGATGGATTACCTTCAAGGAGCTTGATTTGTCTTGACTGAGAGGGCAGACTTAGAACATAGACAAATCTGCATCATTTGATAAAGGCAACCAGGCTTCAGTGAAATGGGTACCCCCAGTAAAGAACAGACCTAATACTACCTAATTGAAGCCTTTCAGTACCTGAAGGCAGGGAAAAAATCCATACTGTGAGGGTAGTGAGGACACTGGAACAGGTTGCCAGGAGAAATTGTGGGTGCCCCATCCATGGCAGTGTTCAAGGCCAGCTGGGATGGGGTCCTGAGCAACCTGGTCTAGAGGAAGGTGTTACTGCCCACAGCAGGGGGAGTGGGTTTGTAACCTGGTGATCTTTAGTCTCTTTCAACCCAGGCAATTTTAGGATTCCATAATGGAAGTTTTAAGTGTTATTATTTCTACCTCATTGTGAATGAATAAAATGGTGGTGATGAACTATTTATCCTTTTATGTTCAGTCTTCCCTTTAATGATATTGCTGACATTCTGAAACTTTTGTTACATATTCCTCTCCATGTGTGTGACTTGGCTGTGTCACTGGTTGTCCCTGGAGTACAGAAAGAGCATTTGAGAGGGCTAATCAAGGCATGCAAAGTGTCTCACTCGTGAACATGTACCTCAGGCAGGATTGCAAACCCAAGCAGAGCCTTAAGTTAGCTTCTTGTCTCTTATAGATATGATGCCGAAGATACTTTTACTGTAAAAAAAAGTATCAAGTGAGGAGGAGTCTGTTCAGACATGTACTGAGACAGTGTGTGGAAGGGATTTACTGGTTGATGTGACAGCTGACAAAGGAAAGAAAATAGGTAAAAGCCTTGGTGGCAGAGCGTTGCAGAGGGATGTGTTATTTTAGTTGTGGCCGCAGAGGCATTTTACCAGCTTCCTGGGCTGTGACTTGGTGTTTAACTACCTCAGCATCCAACACGTAAGGTGCCTTAGCAAGAGGTGCTTGGTAATCGGGATGGGGCAGAGATTTATGTTGGCAGGGAATCTGACGATGTGTCCAGCACGCTGCTCCTGCTGCCAGCTGAGCAGGAGAGAGAAACCGAGGAATTCCAAGTTTCTCCTTTTTGGTGCAGCTTCAAAGAGGAGCGTTATTAGCTTCTCACTGAGATCCAGTAATTTGGTATGTGAATACTTTTAAGCCTCTCTACGGCAGACCTAAGGAAGTTATTTTAAAGGCCTAATTTCTTTATCTTCATCCTGGAAGGAATTCAAGCATTTTCATTGGGGATCTATTCAGGGTGAATGTTATTGCTCAGAGGAATTAGGAGCTGTATCTTAAACACCTTTCTAGCTGTACCTAAATGAGCATATGCTTTCAGCTTTTCCTGGACCCAAGACCAACAACTGACAGGAGGAGTTTAGGTTGGCATATATAATCAAATATATAGCTTTGCATTAAAGAGCACTGAAGCACTCCTGCTGTAAAGGGCAGAGGAGATGTGGATGAGGAAACTTTTCCTTCACTGTTTCTTGCAATCTTCTGTTCCTCTGCATGATACTCATTGCAAACATGAGCACCTGCAAATCCATCCCTTTTATTTACCTGTCTGACATGCTAACTAGGGGAACTTGGAGTGCGGAGGTCAGGAACATAACTGTGGGCAGGAAACTCACAGCCCCAGGACAGCTAGGCAGTTCTGCAGTTTAAATTTCAAACTGAGCTTAGAAGCACGGTTGTTCTTAGCAGTCAGCCTGGCAGCAGAGCAAACACCTGGTTTAGAGGGATCCTGACATGGGACAGACTTAGAGACTAGTGAGGTGACTGGGTTTTGCACATAAAACATATGATTGTTATGGGAGCTGCAAATAGTGTGTTATCTACTTTGTGAAAACAGAAAATATAAACCACGGGGAAGAGAAAAAAAGGTATGTAGTGCTTGCTGATTTAGACTGATATTAACAGAATATTAATGAGACTACAATAAAAGAAGAGATCACCTGAAATGTTAATGTTAAGCAAGACTTGATCAAAATTACTAAAGATAAATTCTGTATTTGATTAATAACTTTGTGGTTTTAGTATATTTTTGGATTATATTTAGCAAATATACTGAAAACGTAATTCTACTATCAGAGTAGTAACTGAAAGGCAGGTGATGAATCAGAGATTATGCAGGAATATCTGTTTGTCCTCTTCTTTTGCCATAAAGAAAGGAGAATTTAAATTTAAGCTGTTGTGGTTAGACCAGGCAGTGCTGGCTGCTAGACTGTAACTATAGAGGGAGCCTGTACTCCACCTAGGGAAGCATGCCCTGTGGTGCACTGAACTGAGAAGAAATATATGTACTTCTACTGGCATGACAACCTGAACCCCCTGGGTGACATCCAAACTTATGTAATTGCAAGACCTAGATGGCATTAATCATTCAACCACAAATTGAGTTTCAAGCTAAAGTAGTATTTGTCTTTCTTTTGGCAAATACACCATTCTTGAATACATAATCATTTTCAATGTTTGTTGGGCGTGGGGAGAACAGGTGAGCACAGTGTAGAAGAAAGAATATACTCAAAATAACAATCTGCCTGACCAGTTCAGTGTCTTTACTTTTAATGAACAACCCATTTCATAATTTCGTTTTCCCTTTGAAATGGCACAGCTCCTTCAATGCTCTTCATTCTTGCTCACTTGGAAATTCTACAATAGATCTTTATATAGTGAAGAGAGACCATAATTTTCAATATTTTGTTGAAGTTTAAGCATTAAAGACCACAGCCGTAGGCAGCATGGGAGGAGAGTTTTGTTTGCTATTTGGATTACGTATAAAGATGCTTCTTTCAAAAAATGAGCAACAACCTTGTACAACTGCCTGCCTCAGTCTGGTGTGATATAACTGGAGGTAATAGAGGTGCATATGAGAGACCATGTAAAATCTTAAAATAGATGCTTATCTTTGAGGATTGGGTACTCAGTTAGGGGTATTGAGCCAGAGGTGCTTTGATTTCTAGTATTTTCTTAATAACATTGTGGTAGAGGGGTAAGGGGCATGCAAAACTGTGCTGACAGTGGTGCAAGCTTGCTAGTTCCCCCTGAAAGACAGCAAGTGCTTCCAGGTGAGAAAAACACTTTTTATTCAAGAGATTGTGTGTCAATATCCATTTGGGGGATTTTTTTTTTTAAGCTCTTCAGTTAAATTTAGAAATGTGAAAGTCTTCCATGAGTGTCAGAATAACTGAGAACAATTTTGTGAGAAAAATTATTTAGACTTTAAGATATTAAGCAACCTCTAACTAGTGATACCATTTCCAAATCATCAAGGTACTGAGTATTTTCATAACTTCTGTGATCTGTTTCTTGGCTATAAGCTGGTATTTTTATTTCCTTCAAAGATGCCAAAATTCATGAATAACAAACTAATGAAGCAGGGAGGTAAATGTCATTGATGCCTGTACAGTAGCAGTTCTGAACTAGTGCAGAGCTCTGTCAACTTGATTGTGAAACTGTTCACATTGAAGTATGGTGCAGTAACTACAAGATTATATCTTTCCAATTGGTAAAACCGATTAAATTTCCTAATTTTCACTTTTCCTTTAAGTGGTATAATTTATTAAGTCCCTTAAATCGATTTTTAGATTATAGTTTTGAAAGGATATTGGCATATTTTAGTCATAGGAACTGATTGGAGATGTGGGGGTTTTCCCATCTGTCGTAAGGGCCACTCTTTTTCTTTTAACTTCCTGAAATGGTGGTGGTTATCAAAAGTACAACAGCCTTCTTTTAAGCAGAACAAGCTTAAAAGCATGTTTTTACATCATCCAGGCTGTATATATTGCAGTCCTGTTCTGGATTCCCACAATCGTCTGTCTTAACTGAAAAATTATTTTTCAATTTGAATTCTACAGCTTTGCATAAATCTCTGTCAAAAAGCAGTTACATGATTGTGAGGCCTGTTGGATTTGCAGTGTAGATTTGGAGACTCCTGGTGAAGTTCCACAGAATATCACAAGATTCTGTGCAACTTGTGAGCAAAAACTTTTCTATGGGGCCAGTAGAAAGTTTATGTACTGCAGGAATTTGGAGGTAAGTCTAGGAGAGAGTTGTTAGGATATAGCTAAAGAGCAAATCATTTAGTTGAATGGAAAATATAGTAACAAAAGCTGTGTTTTAGTCTTTGAATAAAACATTGTTAGCCCCTTGCTAGCCCCTAACTAAAATCTAATCAGGTAGGTGTAGAGATCACCAAAGGGTATGGAAAAATCTGCATTGCCATCTGTGGGAGAGGTGTTTTTAGTTTAGACATTTCAAAGACAGTAGAGGACATGCTTTGAAACATGTTAATTTAAATGTACTGTTCCTGCTGAAAAGAGGAGGGGGATCAAAATCAGCATGCCTATTCAACACAGAAAAAGTAAATTACAGGTGGTGTTAGGTGCTGATTCAGGTCCATATGTTAAAATAATTTGGGGGAGGAACTGACTCTTTCAATGTTCTTTTCAAAAGGGATCCTAACTTCTTGACACTGTTATAGCTCAAATGGTAATTAAAAGTCCTGAAGCAGGAAAGAGAAAACGTGCAGTGCATTTTTGTTCTCTTGCTGATACACGTGTAAATCTTTCTCACACTTCTCCAAGTTACTGGGTAAAATCTTCCACTAGCAAGATATGGAAGGATTGTGTCTTCTTCCAACTTGTTGTCAGGGCATAATGATCTTACAAAGGATTTATCTAAAAAGCACATTAAAATCTACATGTGCTATGGTATGTTGAGTAAAAATGACTTAGTGCTTAAAGAAAATCAGATGTAACAGTTTTATACAATGCAAAATTAGCACATCAGTTAGGTATGGCTGCATCACTGCCACACAAGTTCTTAACAGGATTCTTACTGGAGAGGAACATGTTTTAACTGCCTATTTTTCCATCAAAAATAAATCTAGTTTTCATAATGGATTAAATGCTCATCAGTTAGAGGGATCCACTTAGGCTTGTTGACGTCTTCTTACTGTGATTCACTTTGCAAAATGCTGTTCCAAGTAAGAAAAGAGAAGAAACAAACCTTCTGTTGAAAGTTTGTTTTTTTTTTTTTTTTTTAATACTTTGCAGTAGGGGCAAGGAGAATGACAAATTAAGGTCTAAAATGTCCCTGGAAGGTGAAATTACTAAAATATCCATGCATTACTCAAGTCTTCTGTGAGATTTCTGCACAGTCTAAGGAGTAGAAAGGTTTTTCCACTGAGAAAGCAGTGAAATTGATGTTTTATGTGTGCCACTTTACTGGTTCTTTGTTTAGCTGGAATAAATCTGTATGAAATGGCATCATTTAAAGGACTACATAATCTGTGGGAGTTTATGATGAATTTTTAATTTGAAAAAGACTGGCTTTTTTACAAAATAAGCCTCATGATCTAAGACGTAATGACTGCAAATTGTTGTTTTAAATGCCAAGGCTGTGGCTTCATTATTTTTTTGCACATTAAATAATGATTTTAATAAAAGTCTAGAGTTCATGTTCTCTTCTGAAAGCTATTACCTCTCAGCTCTGGCATATACTTCTTTGTCTAGAGGGCAAAGTGAGCAACATCTCATATTTTTCTTGGGCACTATATGAAAGCATTAATTTCCTTCTGATGCTTTGATGGAACTCCAGTGCTGTGGGGCAAGTTAATGCAAAATGATCACATTTTCACTCATAATCAATATAGCGATATGACAGTGGGCATCTATTTTTCATTTCAGCATTCAGCAAAGCTGAGTGATGTGTGCATTTTGTACAAAAGGCTCATTTTGAAAAGCAGAGATGGAAATAGCATTTTTAGCAGGAGGCTGTCACTTGTTTATATCTGTAATTGCTTCCCAGCAAAGAAGGATGTTGATGTGTTTTACCACACACACATTTTTCCTTATTGCTTACCTGTTGCATTTGAATAAATCAGATACTTGCCATTTTACTTAAGCAAAGAAAACAACTAGCTACTGATTTCTTGAGATTTTTGTGAATTGTTTTGTTTGTTTGTTTGTTTCACTCTCTGATCTTGGGCTTCTTACATCAGGGAGATAAAAGCAAAAGCTGCTGAAGACCCACATAGGGCTTGTTTGTTATTGAGACAAGAACGATGGAAAGAAAGAAACACGTGTTCTCAAGATAAGTTTGTTAAAACATCTGTTTGTGTGATTCTGAAGTTTTTTAGTGATCAGACATAGTCTTAATATAAGCTGCCAGGAGCCTTTCAGGCACATGGTGTGACTCTTAGGGATGGTGTTGTGCAGGGCCAAGAGTTGGACTCTATTCTTGTGGATCCCTTTCAACTCATCATATTCTGTGATTGTCCTGTGATAGATATAGCCCATGCTCCAGGGGCAGATGCCCCTGCAGCCCGTGGTGAGACAGCTGTGCCCCTGCAGCCCATGCAGGTCCACAGGGCAGCAGAGATCCAGCTGCAGCTTGTGCCAGAGCAGCTGGATGCCTGGAGGAGGCTGTAACCCCACGGGAAGCCTGCAGTGGAGCAGATTCCTAGCAGGATCTGTGACTCCCTGGAAAGCCCATGCTGGAACATTCTGTTCCAGCGGGACTGCATCCTGTGGGAGGGACCCATGCTGGAGCAGGTCAGGAAGAACTGTGGTCTGTGGGAAAGACTCACGTTGGAGAAGTTTGTGGAAAACTGTGGCAGTGTGAAGAGGAACGAGCAGCAGAGATGTGATGAACTGACCACAGCCCCCATTCTCTGGTTTTATTTCTTATTACCCTACTCTGGTAATAAATTGAAATAATTTTTCTCCAAGTTGAGTCTCTTTTGCCTGTGATGGTGACTGGTGGAGGCTCGAGTTGAGATGAGGGCAGGGAGAGAGAGCCTTTTGTTAAATTTTGTCTCCCCTCTCCAGTTCAGGAGGGCAGTGAGAGATTTACTTAGGGCACCTGCTGTCCAGCCAGGGTCAATTAACCACAAGAGTTTAGCATTATGTTTGAAAAATACCAGCATAAAAACTATCAGTGTTTCCTGTGCCTCAGCCCCAGTTACCAATATGTAGTAGATGGTCCTTAAGTGGTCAAGATTCAGAATATGTTAATTATAGGAAATTTTAACCTTCAAGAGAACACATGGAGAAAGTATACCTTCTCATGCCTTTTTAAAGGTCTGTTGAAGTAATTTTTTTCATATAATAATGAACTGACAAATTATTTTAGTAGCAGATAACTTTTGTTTATTTCAGTAGAGACTTATAAATGGAAAATATTGACCTAAGAAGTCAAATAACAGCAGGTGTCAGAAATCACGTACTGATAATCTGATGATAAGGTTGTGAAATACATGATGAAAGATTAGCTTTTCTTTGAAAGTTCTATTTCTGGCAAGAAACTGACAGTGCAAAATTTCACAGGATTCTTGTTTCTTCACAATCTTGTTGCATAAGATAATGCTAAATGAAAATTCTGGGTAAAAAATTACTTTATTCATAGTGAGAAAACCAACTTTGGCATTCTGGGGAAAAGTACCCCAACTCTAGCAGATATTAAAAAAGCCCTTTTTTGACTCACCGTGTACAATTGTGACCCTAAATTTCCCTTGCAACTGGATCTATACTTGCCCAGCTGCAGCTGTCTGTGATGTTGCTTCTGCTTCCACTGCTTAGAGTTCTGAGCAGGATTTATTTATTGCCACAAACACACTGCAGCTGATTAGCCTTGAAACAAAATGTGATGTTTATGCCTTGTGAAAGTGCCGTAGGATTTCATAGTCGCATAAATTTGTGTGGCAAGGAGGGGACCAGACAAACTGAGACAAACCTGACAGGCACAGAGATGTATGTTGTTTCACTGGTGGACTGGCAGATGCTTTCACATGGAGAAGTGGTATTTGTAAATTCTGCTCCTTGTTCATAAGGCTTCCACCTGCCAAAACAGCATGACCCTCCTGTTAGCTGGGCTGCGTGTCAGCCAGTTGTCTCTTCTTTTGGCCTCTCTTTGTGCCAGAATAATGAAGTGTCTCCTTTTGAGGCCAGGGAAAAAGGTTTTAAAATTTCCTTCTTGTCAGAATATTGATGGTTTTCTATCCTATGTTATAACATGGTCTTCATTTGTTTGCCTCATTTAACTAGTAAAGAAGTGATATGACAAGATTTCTGCCTCATGAAATATGACAGATTAGGCATTCTCACGTTTAAAAATAATTAAATACATTAGAAGAAAACTAGACAGCAGGATGTAGAACTATGTTTTTTTTATTCTGCAGTATCTGGAGGTCTAGCACTCTTAGTAAATGCAGGTGACCACTGATTTGTCATCCTGAAGACATAATTATTCATTAAATGACATCTGCAAGTATGGCTAAGCCTTTGAATGGGTGTCACACACAACTAACTGCAAACTGAAGAGCATGAGTCTAGTTGTTAAAGGGTGACTTCCAGGGTTTCAGTTATATAATATTGTTAGTAGTTTCCTAAATTAAAGAACCAAAAAGACCATGAAGGAAAGGGAGGAACTGAAATACCACACACTGGATTTTTCGGTAATTGGCTTTTTCTTGTTTGCTTCTGTAAGTGATAGGCAAACTCTTCAGTATCCAACTTCTAGCAAAGTAAGTTCTTTTTTTATATTTC
>JAWWEU010000125.1:25029474-25057409 GCA_035583155.1 Acropternis orthonyx | reverse complement strand
ACCCTGCCCAGAACCCATAAGTTTGGTGCATTGAAACAACACAGTAATCATCAGAAGCTATACTAACTCAAAAAGACTGAATATTGTGGAAAAAAAACCTGGGTTGGTGAGAGGCTGATACCAAAGGTGTGTTTTGAGCTGCTATGTACAGAATCATCAGAGTCTAGAGCCAAAGGGGAACAAAAGCAGTGTTACCTGTGGAAAATCAATGGGAAACACTCCTTGTTCTGTGAGTCAGGGGCTGCTGCTGGGTTTTGAAGATCTACACCATTGCTGAAAAACAGATTTTTCTTGCTGGATGGCCTCACCCATTTCCACAGAACTCTTAACCTTCTAACAGCTATTGTGAGAGGGAAGCCAGTGTTATCTGTCTAGGGTTAGGAGAGGGAAAAGGCTTTTGGTCAGTTATGATACTGCTCCTCCAAACATGACTTCCAGTTCAAGGGAACAGATGCATTAAATACTGTTGGTGTTTGGTTCATATTCCTGCTGTGACAAAGCTGCAGTTGCACTTCTGGCCCAACTGGACTATGCTGCCAATCTTTCTTCATAAATGGAAAAACAAACCTACATTTACATCTACTGGCCCATGTTTGTGGAATAACTAGATGCAGATAAATTTGACATGCCCATCCACTTCTGTGTGTTGGGTTTCTTTGCCAGATGCCTGTGTTCTGCGTGGCTAGGGTGGGCAACCCCCTCAAGCTGGACAGTGTGGGCAGAGCAGTGAGAGCCTTAGGCTTCCAGTATCTGAAGGGGCCTGCAAGGAAGCCAGAGAGAGGCTCTTTGTCTGGAACTGTAGTGATAGGACAAAGGAGAACGGCTTCAAATTGAGAGTAGGTTCAGATTAGACTGAGGAAGAAATTTGTTACTGTGAGGGCAGTGAGGCACTAGAACAGGTTGCTCAGAGAAGCTGTGGGTGCCCCATCCCTGGCAGTGTTCAAGGCCAGGCTGGATGGAGCTTTGGACAACCTGGTCTAGTGGGAGGTGTCCCTGCCCATGGCAGAGGGGGTGGGAAGTGGGTCTTTAAAGTACCTTCCAACCCAGACTGTTCTATTATTATTCATCAATGGCTTAAGATACTAATGAGTACGTACACTGACCAGAGGAGATGAAATTTCTAACACTGCTGTGACTCTTGGTGTTTATGTTTGTGCTATTGGCTGTGGTCTGTTGTGGTAAGCAACGTTGCAGCTGTAGAATGTGTAAACTTATCTGCTCTCCATGGTAGCAGACTGCTGAGAATGGGGTAGGGGGCAGTGGAAACAGCTGGTTAGAATAGCTGGCCTGTGCCAGGATCTGATGTCATTGAGCCCAGTTCTCTAGCACTCTGAGAGAATCCATGCCAACAGTGTTATTTTGGTCTCTGCTCTGGACCATGCCATGGTTTAAGTTAAGCAGTGCTGATGAGTTTGTCTTGTGTTGCTCACAGCAGCGATGAGTAACCCCGCAAAGTGTGCTTTGCCTACTGGGAAGAAGGTAATATACTGATTATACAGTAGCTGACAGGATTGCACTGGTATAATGGTGAAGCCTGTGAAAGCAGGTCAAACTGTCACGTTGTTTATATGAAGAAAAACCTAAAGCATCCTCTTGATTCTGATGCTCTTGTCCCTTGCAGCAGCAATTGTTAATGGGCTTCACCTTAAAATCCACTGAGCTGCTCATATTTCTGAATTTTATTTCTTTTTTGCATATTTGCACACTGGTCATGATTTGAAGCAGCTTTTGGAGATTTATGTAAGATTTTATCTTTATAGAGCTTACAGAGGTCCTCCTTTGTTCTGTTTTCTTTTTTTTTTGGCCTCATCCCCCTTTCTCCAGATCTCTGCTCCTGATTTCTAGTGTAAACTTGTGCAACCCCATTCTCTTGCCCCAAAATCCAGCTCTCTTAGACCCTCATACCGTGTATCCTATCTTTATCCTTGACTTGTGGGTATTTCCTTACAGCTGTAAATCATCCTTTAAAAGTTTTATCCACCACTACCCACAGACCATTCTATGTTCTGCAGTGTATTACTACTGAATCTATAAATAAGGGAATAAATCATTGGTTTCTGACTTGCAAAGAATATGCCACGGCACATGGAAATACATCAATTTTTAATTCATTTCTGAAGGTGACCCAGAAGCAAATGATCACCATGCGAGTAAAATAGAAATACACATATAATACAATCCCCTGATGAAGAATTATATTTTAAGAGCATCTGCAGGATTTATGATTTCGTATTTATAATTTGCATATGGTTCATATTTGTTTTGGATTTAATATGCTGTAATTTCAGTCATGTAAATAAATTCAGTGGGAATTGCTGCCATCTCCTGGTCAATACCTGCACTAAACACTGAGCCCAGAAATGCAAGCTGATGTTTGAGATTTTCAAGGTCTTCATTGCTACAGTGAAGGTTAAAATTCCCAAACACTTCAGCTTTCAATACAGAACCATAGATACCTGACATATTGGTGTTTTTTGTCAGATTCATTTGAATTTAAGACAAAAGAATGGCACTACTTAATTACTTTTATTTATTTTTTTGTATGACAAACTTTAGTAGAAATACTGAGGCAGACACCCTGCCTGTAAATATATACACTTAAAGATTTTGGAATTGAAGCTTTTTGTTGTCCTTTGCAATTGCAAAAATGAAGGCCATCTGATGGTAGGACCTTTCCCAAGTGAATTTATGGTCTACAGTCATTTCTCTTTTTCCTTCTTCCCCAGTCAATGGACTTACTCCCTTTGTTTCCTTTTACCAACATTTGTGCTTGAAGAAAAGTTGGCAGGGTAAGATTTGATTAATCATTGTAATATAGTTGGAGTATGGACTTGTTGAACTTGCCTGTCAATCGGTGTTCCTTGTTTGTAATAAAGTGACTTTTGATTTCATGGTAAATTCCACCACTGCATGAATACCACAAAAAAGTATTTCTTACCTGTGTGCTTTTCAGTGTGCCTAAAACACATCAAAACTGAGAAAAATTGCATGAAACAGGTATGTTTTCAGTGTTCTCCTCAAAGCCTATACAACATCATGCAAAAATAAGCATCCACTTACCTTTGTCCATGTCTTTTGAGTAGGTTTATCTGATTCTGAATGTGGAATGTGAAAACACCTCATAAAATAAAGTCATAGCTCTTATGCTAATTTTTTTTGCCATATAGCCTCTTTTAAGCTGTGCTCTAAACTGGTGGGTGGGTGCAGGGTCTCAGTACTAGCACCACTATCAATCTTTAATTTCTTGTTCCTGTGAATTTTAACAAGTCTGGTTTTTACACTTATTGTTGCAGTGGTATTTCATGTCTTCCTTTGCAACATAGTTAGGCTGACTAGTTTTTAATGTTAAGCAGTTTATTTATTCATGCACGAAATGAGAGGAAAAGCTTTGAGATATTGTCTTTGTAGTATTGCTTTCAAATTCAGGAGTTACCAAGCTACATTCTGTTGGCAAGTTTATGTAGAACATTCACTTCTGTTTGGTCACTCTGAAGAAACTAAAAGAGACTGTGTGCACAGGGGTAAGCAGGCAGAGGAGGTGCAAACTCCCTTGTAATGCTTAGTTGATTTTCTAGGCGCTAGTGCAAAGGCACACAATGGAACCAATTTTTATGACTGTATCTCATACAAAAGTGAAACTGGGCAGACAGCCATGAACTTCACTATTGTATCTTCTTAGACTTATCTGTGTGACTGGAAAAATAGCTAATAATATAAATAAGCAGGCAGGTGGGGGGAGAGTAAACTTATCTGAAGAAGGGAGGAGAAAAAGAGCAAGATGTGAACTCGATTAAATCTAGAACTGAACTTAATCTCATTGGGGGTTTCTGTGCTTTGGCTTTGATATAATGATATTGTTGCCAAAGACTGAAGACCACATCAATGTTTAAAAACTCCTCTGGTTTTTAGAAGCAGAAGGAACATCAAGGTTAAAAGGGAGTCCAGAGAATGAATTAGGACAGAGTGGCCTGGTGGTATTTTGACCTTAACCTCACTGAAAAACTACAAATTATTTCCACGATGACAGGAGAGGATTTGAGGAATAACTAAAGTGAGGCTATATAATAGTTCTCCACAAACACAGAGTTGTCTTTCTCCAGATGAGTTAAGACAGATGAGTATGCTGCTCAATAGATGTATAATGGCTTTTATTATGAAAATATTGATGTAACCAGCTAAGTAAAAACATGGCCAATTAGTGTTGGCTCATTTAATTAGAGCTTAGTCTTGCAGAACCAGTGCCAACCTATCTCAGCTTAGTCATGTTTGTTTTCTGACTCTGGATGCAGCATTGATTAGACTTGATCTCAGAGGTCTTTTCCAAACTCTGATTCTGTGACTTCTCCACCAGAGCTGATGTTTTGATCACTTAAAGACACAAGATTTCACTGTTTGTGAGGATCAAGATGGTGACATTGAGGCCAATTATGGAAAAAAACCCTAAGAAGTTTGGTTGATGTTCTGTAGTCTCCTTTACTTGCTAATCATACTTTTTCACCATTTTTCTAGTACTGCTGTACCATTCCTTGCTTATGAGGTATTTGATTCTTGCATATGATGTGCTTTATGAAGCTCTCTACAACCTTGCCATTCACAGGCTTTGAGGAGAGCATGTCTGCCAGACCATCTCCTGTAGCTGGTGTGAAAAGTACAGGTGTTGCTCTTAGTGGCGTCCCTCTCTGAGAAGAGGTGCCACGGCAGGACACTTGCAATGGAGCATCCTGCCCAGGCCAGCACACATGGAATAGGATACAGAAATAAATAATTTGACTGTAAGGAAATCCCGGTCAGAAGCAATATGAGTGTGAGGCTGTACTGCAGCCAAGTGGCCTTGATTTTGGGCCCTGATGTGGTAGCTGGGACATGCTGTCACTATCCCATGTAGCCATACCAGGCTGTTTGAATTTGAAGAAACCATCTCTGCACTGCATTTATTTTCATCTTAATGGCCCCCAAAGTAATATCTAAGGCAAAAAAGGGAGTTACTGTCTCAGATTGGTCAATAGTATATAGTGGAATACAGCATTTCTAGTTGGTGTAGCTGTGCTGCAGAAATGAAAAGTGTATTTTCTAGTGTACATGACTTGCAAATTTAATTTTGTAGTAACAAAACTCTTGTTTCCTTTAGACGAAGATTTTAATCACGCACATCTAGATATGAGTTCTTGGCTTTACTGGGTATCTTAAAGAATCTGTTTTCTGACAGAAACCCCACTTTTCTCCAAAGAACTGCTATTGCATTGAAATGTACAGTGGGTGAAGGAAATATTTATTTAATCAAATATGCAGCTAAGGCTTCTGGTGCTCAAACCCCCCAAACAATCTGTAGTTGTGGAGCTAATTGTATTTACATTCTACAAACAGATCAGATTTGTAAGAAATAGAATTATTGAAAGGCTTAGAGGTAAGTGGGTAAATTTTGATTTCATTCCCCTGGAGGGAAATCCTGTAAACTTAAAGGAATTTCAGGTATTTGTGACAATTAGGACTTTAACCCATGGTTTTTAATGTTCTTTTCAGTAACACTTGAAGACATCTTGTATGATTAGAGTCTTGCATTTGCACACCCTGTGGTGGTATGCATAATTGACTAATGATGTCTGTAATTTGCCTGTGTGATTAATTCATTTGAAGCTATAAATATTCTATATTAAATTATGCAGAAAGTCAGCAAGTTTTTAATGAATTTATTGAAATGAAAAATAATTTGTTTCTTTTTTGTTCCCTAAACCAAGAATGAGAAGAAATCAAATGGTACTTTAATGGCAAAAAAACATGATAGCAATTGTAAATAATGTAAGTGCACACTTTCCCCATAATGTGAATGGAAGAAGCAAGTTTGCTTTTATTGTTGATTTAACAAAATTCTACTAATATTTTTATAGCATCATCACCTCATTAGCTTATGTTGAAATCTTTCAGGAACCCAACAGAAAACAAGTCTTTAGGAATTTGTATTGGGTGCTTTCATGAGTTCTGTATGAAACAAGCAAGATGAACTTGGTCTTTCCTTTTTACATGAAACTAAAGATTTTCTCAGAATGAAAAAACCCTGAGAAATATTAATGTTCAGAATAGTAGTTCATGACACAAATTTTTTAATTGTTTATATAGTGAACTGATGTATTTTATTTATCTGGTTTGACCTAAGCTTACCAAAGGAGCTTGCTAGCATATGGAGGGTAAAGTTTAGTAGGATAACTACCTTATGTATCTTCAGTGATTGCAGGATCGAGCAGAACCTACGAATGTTCTGAAAAATTTGTCAGGGAGGAGGGAAAAAGAGGATGATTTACACATGTCTTTGTTCTTTAAACAAATAAAGTTGATAAGACAAATCCTGTTGTGACAGATTTGAAGAGATGCAGAGATAAATGAACTAACATCAGGAAGGAAAGGGTGGCCTGATTAAATCGTAAGATTTGCCTGTCATTCCTCATTGTGCTCAGTCACACAGTGTATCATCCTTGAAGTGCATTAAGACAGGGACACTGGTACTTGTGTTGATTTTTCCCTAGGCAATTTGAGACTTCTGCTATTACAGCCAAAAAGGTGCAAATTCATAATAATTTGTATCACCAGCATTGTTTGCATGCACAGGTACTTGCAGACAGTGGTCAGGACTCAAGACTGTGCTCTTGTTTCAGTTCCTCTTAACTTTTTGAAACCTCCATGGTGTTGGAGTTATCAATAGGAATGAGATTTTGCACTCAGTATGGCCTTATTTTTCTTACTAGAACTGTGTTTTAGTGTTGGGTAACAATTGCTTTGAGTCTCTTGAGAGACAAAAGGTGAAAGCAGTACTGAATTTGAGAATCCAGGTGTTTAGAGTGGCAGTTTTCAGGTACCGCGTGTGTCTCTGTGATGAGAAAACATCACCTTCCCCATGGCCTTGAGAGTGTTGCAGTGACAAAACATGACTGCCACCAGGCTGTACAGCATGAGGACTGAGGACTCCAGACTCAACCTGGAGGGCTGAGAAACAGTGTTTGCATGAGGATGGCAACAAAATTGGGAATAAGCGCATAAGATACTTTTGGTGTTTGAAATGTAAAGTCAAGAGCAACAGGATAGGTGTGAGTTCTCTTCCAGTTGCATGTAGCTTCCAGATTTCAAAAAAACCAAAATGGTATTAAAGGTATCTTTGGACTAACTGAACCATTCTCCATTCTGGGGAGAAGCAGGAGCTGTGTGGGAACTGTGTATTATGGTTGGATAGTTCAGAGGGATAATTCAGTTGTGGAAGATGTCTGTCCATATACTTTAGATACTATATTTGAACATGCAATTTACAGAGGGATTAGCTAATTCTTGAAAGTAAAAACTGGAAAAATTATCCTCTGAACTATTTCAAAGCTCGTGATGTTTGCCATGAAGCTTTCAGGTTAAGGCCATGTTCTACTGAATGTGTTAAATGAATGGCACTATTAGGAGCTGCAAAAGTATGGCATTAGAAATATTACAGTGCTATAATTGGCACTGCTTTTACAGACCTTAATATTGCCACTATAAGTTCTCATTGTTCACTTAACAGTTACATTACAAATCTCTTGATGAATAGCTTTTTTTACAAAATTGTCAGATTCAGCTTTGACAATTCATTTAATTTAATGGATTGGTAATTCAGATAGGTTAACTCCTGAATGAAACTCCTCCATGCTGAGGGGTACCTGCAACAGAAAACAAAGTAATCCCTTGCATCTTTGACAAAATGTATCAGAAGATTGTCCATATCTATGGATGCTTAGTGAGGAAAGACATATGAACTGTCAGGTCATTTTATTGTCCATTAAATATTGGGATAACTTATCTAAAATAGAAGTAGCCATAGTTACATAGTAAGTAAATTAAAAAGTAAATTAAAGTGTGTAATCTTAGAAAAAGTACATTTCCAGAAAACTGGAAATCCTAGTTTAAATCTTGTTTTAATAGACCAGATACTTCATTGCAAAGTGTAAAATTCATACTGTGCTCCTGACTATATAACACAATAAATGATAATGGAACTAAATCATAAATCTGTCATACATCGAATGACAATTCTATATAGTGTGGTCCCATCGTAAACTAAAGAAAGAAAAATAGTGACTGTCAAATCAACCTGTTGTGGAAAAATCTAATTATACTCTTTTGTAGTGACAGCATAGCAGCTTGTAATCTAACTACAGTAATATCACTCTCCTTGCTATAATGTAAATTTTAACAGATGTAGAATATAGAAGTGGACAGGATGCAGCAGAGTACTGGGAAATGACTGGGAAGATGTTGATGCTCTGAGCACTGTACCTGCCATTGAAAACGGTGATGACAGGATGCTATCCCCTCTAGAGCTGCCATGTGCTGCCAGGGGGAAATATCCCCTCTTGCCAGGTTCATGCTCCTCCTGACTGCAGAAATGCATTCAACTTCTGTGATCTCGTCAGAAAAACATGTTTGGTTTATTGTGTTCAGTAAGTCTGCAGGGATGGAGCTCAGGGTTGCTGCATGTATCCCCAGACAGTCCTTGATTACAGGGAATATTTGCATTTGTTATGTTTCTTGTTACTTTTTCACTTGGTTATTCATAACCTTGCTATTTTCCTTTCTCCTTTTACCAGTTAACTTATCCATAATTACTTTTCCCCCATTGATGCCAGTTTTAGTAAATCCAACCCAAATGTGGTGTTTGACACAGTTATCTTGGTAACTTTGGTGTTAGGTGGTAGCACCAAACAGGTGGCCTAAGTACTGTTGGCTGTGGAGGGCAACTTCTTAATGTTCTCTCCTGTTCTCACTTTGATTTTGCAGTTGGCTCCTCATGCAAGAACCCAGTAACTGTCTATAAAGGCCAAGAACCCCTTCTGTTGTTGTCTGTAACAACAGAGTTGTCACATTTGCGAGTTGTCTTATACCATGGCCAGCAATTTCTCACACTGCCTGGTTGGGTCTCAGCAGCAATCCAGTCACCTGCATGCAGCCCTAATGTGACGTGTTAGTCAGTATGACAATACCTCCTGCCTAATGTGTTTGATTTCATAGCATCATGAAGGATCCACATGGTTTTTAGGTGAGGGTCTGATGAATTATTATATGTACAAGTTACACATGCTGGCGTATCCTAGAAAGTATTTGAGAGAGACTGCAGCTTTTGGTTTGTGTGGGCAAAGCCCTTTGTGTGCAACAGGACCTAATGCTGCAGCAGAAGCCAGTGTGATGTGTGATAGCAATGTCTGCATTTTGTGGCTGTTCTCTGTGCCTTCCTCTCCACTCTTACCTTCCTGGGGCCAATTCAAGCTTGAGCTTTGGCTCCCCTCCAGCCTAATGGAACACTGTGAAGTTCCCTGAAGGGGCAGAGGACCAAGTATCTGAAGGGTGAGTTCTACTGAGGCAAGAAGACAAGAAGCCCAAAATATCAGTGGTCCCCATCACAGTTTCTGTTCTCAAAAGGTGATGAACCCCACAGCAGTGGAATCTGACATGGGGCTTCAGGCAGATTGCTATTTTGATTCATCTCCAGTCCTAGAAAATGCAGTGCTAGGTTTATGATAGACTTGAATTTTTTGAGATGTCTTTGACTTTGAGAACTAGGTATCATCTGCCAAAACCTAGATGCTGAAGTTTTTGAGGATTTCTCTGTAGGAAATGAATGTCCCAGTATATTCCATTTCAGTATAAGAGCTGCAGTGGACCTGACCATACTGACATGTGCTTATCTTGGAATAAAGCCAGGTAGTGATCCTATGCCATTTCATACTATTGGCCTACCACTGCTGTCTTGCTCTCTGGAATGCTGTTCCTATTTGCTGCCTATTTGAGTATTACTTGCTACTTTTTAAGGACCTTGAGCCCCATTTTGGGGCATTGAACACTCATATTTGCTTCTAAACTTAAGTTGATTCCAAAGGAAAACTAAAATTTTACCTAATAAAGAATTATTTAAAAGATAAAATCTTATGCATATGAAGATGTTGAACTTGAATGTGTAGAGTAGTGAATGATTGCTATTAATTTCTGAATAAAGCTGGAATTCAGTATAAGGTAACCATAAGACCTCAGCATCATGTATTCTGCATCTCACAGGCAATCAACTAAATGACAGACTCATGCTTTTAGCATCTTTTAAATATTCTTGCCTTTAAAATGTGTATTTTAAGGTTTGAGTGTATTACTTCCCATTCTTTAGGAATAGATATGTAGGTTACAGGAGATTTTGGGAACATTTGAGTAGGGTAGGATTTACATTTTAGTTGATGAGCTTCAATTTTCACACTGTCTTCAAGAGATCTCTTATGAAGCCTGTAAAGGAACAAGCTTTCCCAGAAGTGCTGTGAGTTCAGGAGGATTACGGAATCAGATCATGACTTCAAAATTATTATACATCATTAAGAGGAGGTTGTTGGGTTTTTTTGGTGGTCATGTTTCTTCAGAGGTACTGACATGTTCAGTGAATTCCTCTTGCTTTTGTTAACCTCATTTCAAAAGGGAAAACTTGGAAGATGTTTTATTTTTTTGTGATGATCCTGTCTGTTGTGGTTGGACTTTATATATGCACACATATATACGTATGTAAATTCATCTACGTGTATATGCAGCTTTGAGACTGTTTGCTAGAAATATGATGAAAATTAACAGAAAAATGTGTAAGAATGTCTAGGTATGGTCAAAACATAAGAAACAATTTTCTAGAGACTTAGAGAATGCCTCTTCATTTTTTGAAGTGTAAGGAAGTTTCTGTAGGTCCAAGCAGAGCTGTTATGGTGACTTGCTGTTAACTTCTTATGCATTTGTGCTAAGCTAATTTCACTTACTATTTCTAAGAAGTTGGTATAGCAGAGCAATTTTCAAGTAGTATCTTCCTGGTCATTTGTAATTGAAAACTAAAACAGCAACAACCACCCTACTCTTCCAACCCACTTACGGGGGGAAAATGCAGATGCTGTAGATGAAGATTAGATGAAAATTAGAATTGCCATCAAAGGTAATAGAAACCATGGGCTGGAATTATCTGTGTATGCTAAAGATCATAAATTTTGAAGGATTTAATTTTGTACAGATCCTGGCTGTGTTGTTGTAAAGTGCATGTCATCCACCCTGACAGCTTACCAGTTAAAGCATCTGTATGAAACAAAGGTACTGAAACCTGAAACCAAATGCAATAGATTTCTCTGCATAAAGACTGATTATTAGAAACACACATGTATTTCACAGTAGTCACTTTTGTTTTATCTTAATTAAAAGTTCTGTAAAAGAAATTGGTATGTAATTTTGGTGCAAAAATGAGTGAATTCTTGATTCTGCTGTGGTATCCCTGAAAGCTAATTCCATTTATTGATGGAAAAAAGAAAAACAGACATATTTTTGAACTTCATTGGAGCTAAGCTCTAGTTTTGTTGGTAAGGTGTGGTGCAGTGCTATGAATATTAATATGCTTAGTTTCTTTGGAATCTATAGTGGTGCTAATTGGGGAAATCTGAATTTTTTTTCTATTTATTAGATCTCTTAGAAAATAGAAACATGTATTTAAAGAAGCAAAATAAAAAATATGAGGAAATTCACACAGAATTTAATCTGAGAAAAAGATCCCAAGCGTTAAGAACAAAAGAAAAGTAGCAGTTTAAGAAAGCAACTTTTAAGGGTCAAGTAATTTGTATATTAAAGCCAGAGAATTGAGAATTAATTCAAACTAAATGTGGTGAAATGTGGAAATACAGTAAACTAACTTTATCCATTAGTAATGATTTCTGGAAATTTTACAGCTTGGTTTCACTGATCTCAGATGAGAGTGATTTAACAAAGATACAGCCCATTTTTTAAAGATATCCCTCATGGTCTGTCTTTTTACTACATGTATTTTCCTACTGAAATGGCCTTTAGGCATTGCAGAAGTGCAAATAATTAATAACTAGCATTACTAAAATATGAGGCAAAGAAGTGTCTGTCATACAGTTAATTTTTTGCAAACTATAATTACAAGATTTTAACACTGATTGTAATTACTTGAACATATGGCAAGAAATAGGTAATGAAACTGGTTTTTAATTGTGGTATAATGAGTTTCTGGATGTTCAGTACTATTTCCACTGGGACACCAAAAATTTAAAAAAATGAGATGAGAGAAAAAAAATTCCTCTAGCTTGGAATCAGTTGTATCACTGAAATGAAAGAAAACAGAATTTGAGAATAGTTTGTAGTTAATTTTTAAAAAAATCTTCAGGTCATCTTTAGGTGGATAGTTCCTCTTGTATAGGTTGGGTATGTTTGGGAATCTGTTTGCTTTTTTCCTTAATATTTTGCAAGAAAAGTTAGATAGCAGATTTCCGTCTCTCTGTATTTACCTATCTTCGAAATAGGCTTTCTTCTATTTGGCTATGCAAATGAATTGTGGTAAACCTCAGATGGACCCTCGGTACTTGACTCTTCCACAGATTTATGGAGTTTGTGGACCGTCTAAGCCTATAACTATCCCAGTGATTAGTCTCCAAGACCTTGTTGTCCTCTTTTGTGCTTGATAAAGACCTGCCTACTGCAGTAAATCAGTATTAATTACCCAGTGGTGCTACTGAAGGGCTCTGATCCTATGGGCATAGGGTTGATTGTTCTTTGCAAGTGTTCAACACACAGGACAGAAACAGATCTTATGCCTCAGCATAGCTTTTATTTTTTCTCTTCGTTTGGAAGAAATAAGACAGATCACTTTTTTTAGCCAAAATGTGAAGGGACATAAACGATTCACAGACTGATGCATGCTTCTCCCCGAAATCTGAAAATATCACAGTGGCACTTAGCTGAACTCTGGGATGGAAGTCATCTTCGTTTTGCCTCTTGTGTATGAAATATGCAATGAAGACAGTGACTGTTGTAGCCTATGTTAGTCTTCAGTTCCTTCCTCTGAACCTGTGTTGGTTTCTCCACCCAGCCATTGCCTGGACCAGTGTGGTAGCTGAACTTCTGGTAAAGGGACTGTTTTTTGTTAGCATGCTGTCCCCTACTCAACTCAACCTGCTCAAGGAGTTTTTCCTTAAAATGACTTTCTGCATTTCCCTCCCTACCCCAAAATCAGTATTGCTCACTAAGAAAAATCTTTCAGTTCTAGACACACTTTTCTACAAGACTCTGAGTCTATTCCATCATTACCTTCTTGCATTCCTTAAAGATGGACTTTTTTTTTTTACCAACTTAACTAGGAATAATACTTAAAAAAAGAAAATAGATATGCATTTTTAGAACAGAAAAGTAAGTTTCTTTCTTTTTTAGTGTATGCCCATAACCAGCTCTTTACATTTCAGAAAGGTTGTCAGCATATCACTGCCATGCTTGTCACAGCCTCTCTAAAGCTGTTAGAGTGAGGCAGAGTGTGATTTTCCTGCCAGAGGAGCCTGGCAGTGATTACAAGCCTGGTGATACTTCTGCTGTGCAGAAAATTATTATTGATGGTGATAAGGATAAGCCTGACAAAGGAAAATACTTTGGGCTGAGTAATGCTGGGGTAGTGGGTTGTGTTTTAGAACTGAGCTGATCCTGATCATGTCCAGTAAAACACTTGGTAGCTTTATGTAGGGCACCTGGTACTAGAATTGACAGTCTTAATCCTATTCTGGTTTTCCCTGACTATTTTCAATTTTTTTTCTAAAAAAACTTATTAATTCTCATAGAATATGTTGATAAAAATGGTATCAAAACAGAAACATCAAAGTTGTTGCATAAGGACAGGGAGTTTTCCAAAGACCATGAATGGTCTTAATATGATGGGAGAGTAAATAATATTAAAAATTCCTTATGTCTTTCCAACATGCATGCAGTCCACTGATGATTTTCCTTTTTACTTATTGTAGTATAAACTCATTTTTAATTCAATTTCAATTACAGAAAACTCCTGGTTTATTTGGCCTATCTGGAGTTGTGACCAGGTTCTCAAGTGCTGGTTTTATATTGATCTCTCTTTTCAGCAAAGTAGGCTCTAAAACCTGTGTAGATCAGGTCTTACACACCTGGAAGTACGGATATCTCTAGTAGGAAATGAAAGCCAACCATCAAGAGGCCCAAGTGTGTTGCTTCAAAGTACCTGCTTGAAAGTAGCTTTTGGTGTGCTCTAAAGTGTTGGCAGTAGCATTTACCCCAGTGCATCTGAAGTGATGGCTGAGTGCTGCAGGAGGTTGTGGTGTTTTGGTGAGACATCAGTGTTTTTCACTCCTGTGTAATATAAAAACCTTGATCATGCAAAAAATAAGCACCAGATCCAGTCCCATTGTTTTTCCTTGGTTTTTTGCCAGGTGTCCCTGAATAATTTGGCATCAAAAAGTAAAATATGGGGAGAACTTAATTGGGTATTCTTTAGTTGTATGTAGCTCTCAATATCTGTAGCTCTCAATATCAGGTCTTGGAGATAGCTAAAATGTGGGAAGAAAACTTTTTTAAGAGGAGCGGGAAGGAATTTATTTCTTTTTTAAAGCTTGCCAAAATGGAGTTTGTTCTTAGCATGAAGGTGCCAAGGATATGTCTTCATTAGCAAAAAAGTATGGTTAAAGTATAGTTTGAGAACTGCTGTGTGATTTGCTCATTTTTTAAAATTTTTAGGATGATCCATGGCATGGTTTTTGATTCAGGCCTCATCGCTGAAGTCTTCAAGGCAAGGCTGGATGGGGGTCTAGGTAACCTGGTCTAGTGGAAGGGGTCCCAGTCCATGGCACAGTGGGATGGGAACTGGATGCTCTTTAAGGTCCTTTCCAACCCAAACTACTCTGATTGTTTTCTGGAAATGGTCTGGACATTTCTGGGGAATGGCAGTCTGGAATTGTCCCAGGGCCAGCACTGCTGATTCTCCAGTGCCTGGGGGTCAGGGCCCCTTAGTGCAGTGGATGTGAGAGGTGCTGTGTGGGCTGGATAGCGTGGGTGTAACCCAAATGCATTTAGTTTGGATCCTTGAGTGAAGTATCTTTGGTATGCTGTGCAGTAACTCTGCATGACTGCTGACCTTCAGCTGAAGTCATGGAAATGAGGAGTCAGAAGAAGCTTACCTTTTATGTTTTCAGAGTAACTTTTTCTGCAGAGCAGTAATCCTTTTAGTACTGGAGGTAGAGGAAGCTTGCTGCATGTGGGCACATCATGAAGGCAGTATATGTGAATTTATTTTATCTTCTCTGTAGGGAGATTTCTGTGTTGAGCACAATGTCCCTGGAGATGACACCTATGTTTTTAAATTATGTTTTATAGTCACGTATTCCTCTATGTATAGCAAAATTTCAACTGATACTGGAAATAAAGGGCATTTACAGCAAGAGGAACTTGGGATGGGAAAAAATAGAGTAGTGTGCTTATCTGTAAGACTTATTTTTATTTTTTGTAATATCTGAATACTAACCTCTTTGACCATCTACCCACACTTACCTACATGCTATCTGAAAACTTACTGAACTGTACCACTAACATCAGATTAGGAAGTTGTATCCTGATGCAAGGTGAGATGCTGAAGGTTTTGCACCTGAAAATTCTTCACTCTTTTGTACAAAACAAACGTTTGTAACAACAAAGAAACCTCAAGCAAAAACATAGCTGAGGAGCAACAGTGTTGTGGTCCATTATGCCATGTCTGCTGTGGGATGAGCTCTTCCCATGTCACCTGTTGCTGTCTGTGCTAGCTCGAGATGTGACCATCACCCCACAAGTGGCAGAAGCCAGGAATAAATGCTGACCCAGAGTTCAATCGGTGCTTCTTTCCCTCTGTCATTTTTGAATATGACATAGAACATAGAATAAACTATTTAGGTTCACCAAATGGGCAGAAAGCTAAACTAAGCTTATGGTTTTGTGTTGGCAGTTTGGTTTTGCAAACTGAAAGAGCTTGTCACAGATAAGTGCCAGGAAGGGACAGAAAGGCAGGATTGCAGCAGTGACTGTGAGCCTGCCTGCGGCTGCCAAGGAATCACAGGCTGGAAAAAGGCAGTTATGCCTCCTTCTTCCTGTGTTTTACCAAATCTAGGTCTTCATACTGGGCTTTAGAGACTTTTTAGTTACTTCTGTTATGTTTCTCAGTTCTGTCTCTGTACCTACACTGGGAAAATCTCATCCCCCTTCATCCCCAAATGAGAATTTCAGTGACCCTGTTCCTGTTCTTGCAGAGCATTTGTCAGTCAGTCTCAGACTTGCTGATGAGAATAATATATATTAAGTTGATCTATAGGTATATATGTACATACTAGACTGTGCTTTCTTGGAAGCGTAGTCTATGGAGGAGAGACCAAGACCTTCTTAAATACAGTTTATTCTGCACCTCTCACAGTGGTATAAATAATGTGATATAGGTGAAATAAAGGTCTACTTAGGATTGCATCCATTGGAGATAATAGATAAATCTTTGCTCTAAGCCCCATGATATTATTTCATTTCTACAGTAAACATATCTTCAATTTCACAATGAACTTCAGGGAAATCTCTTGCACATGCAGTCTCTTCTCTGTTTGAAGGATCCAATCAATTAGATACAATGCCTTATTAAAAGCTGATCTATAAACGCCTTCTCCTAGGAAGAGGAGAAGAACATTTTTAAAGGCATAAAAGCCAAATAGTCATGAAAATTCTATTTTAGTCCCTTTTAATTTTCTTGTGCCATTACTGCATTTGTGAATAGTTAAGCACAATAAACAGCCATCTAGCTCAGAGGCATAGCCGCTTTCTGCTGTTGATACCAATTTTAGGTGGGGAGGTGGAGGGGGCAGGTACCACAGGTAATTTAGGAGAGAAGTTGTTGAAACTTAAGTAAAACCATTTGTTGATTAACAGTCACTAATAAAGCCACAGTGCTTATTTAATATCACATATTTATCTGACAAGGTATCTCCTAAGCCTTCATGTAGTTCTATTTTTTGTGATAAATATTATTTTAGAAGAAGTTCAAGTGTGTATTTCATGCAACAGTTGACCTTGCTCTATGTTTAAGCAAAATCTATTTGAGTAGAAGTGACAGGTGTCTTGAAAGTTTAGGTAGTTCTCATTTTCCCTATTGTTAGTTTGCATTAGAAACTCACAAATTTAAAATATATTTACAGACATATTCTTTTTATCAGCTACAGAGAGTTTATAGTAGCATATACTATGTCATAGTTATAGTATAACATAGTCTAATATAACAGAGGAAGACTGCTGGAGTTTTAAGGATAACAGAAATTAAACCCAGATTTGATTAGCTTTGATTTCATTAGACTTCATCTGATATTAAGGAAATACTCATATAAAAGCTAATGTACATTAAAAAGTTATTAGCTTTAAAATGTCTGTCTTGCCTTTTGGGCAACATGGCCTGTTCCAAAATTAAAAGTTTAGCTGAAGGATGTTCACAGGAAAAGAAATTCCTTAATTACTCTTCTGTGGAGAAAGTCTGCAGGTTGAAGATGTCTTAAAATCTTGTCTCCCTTTGCCCTTGCAAGCTGTCAGCAGGAGGCTGATCCACGGCGTAGAGACAGCTATGCTAGCAATGCTGACAGGTACAGCTCAGCACTCCCCACCCTGTTAGAGGAGCTGCACCTCTCGCACTGCAGATTTGAGAGTTTTTAAGTTGCTCATGAGAGGGAGTTGGCACTGACCCCGGGTTTTGCACCCTTGTGGGCAAGGCATGCAGTGTGCTCTCTTCCACTGGCTTATGCTGTGGGGGCAGCAACCCTTTGCAGAAGGGTGAGGAAAAGAAAAAGGGCAGCTCAAGGTGATAATGTCTTTCCCTGGCACAGCTAAATTCACAAGGTGTTGTCGTTCAGCACCCTCATTGCCAAGTACACCCTGCGTGTTCATCACTGCTGTGAAACTGCAGAGCCCTTTTTGGTACGAACAACAGGCTGCACAGAGGCACTCAAACAGCAGGCACGCTCTGGGGGGACACTGGCACTCACCATGTCATGCTTTTTTATTATCTGTGGTGTTCTGTCATACAAAGGGAATTCTTACTTGAGCAGAAAAAAACCATTTTGCCTGTTTGTGTTGTAGCTTCCACAGTACAAGATGGAAAAAGTAAAATGTGCAGAAGATGAAGTCTAATTTTTAGCATTTAGAGTCCCTTATTTCAGGAAAAAGAGTTGCTTCCTTTGTATTTAAGTGTTTGGTGTCAGGGTGCTGAGACACGTAGACATCCATGGTGATATTCTGGAGAAACTCTGAGTAACTTTTAAATTGGAAAATTAATGCTATTCATCAGGTCCTTAAAAAAAAAAGTAATGTGAATCTGGAATTACAAGCCTTGCTCAAACCTATATTGGTATTAGCTAAGTTGAAATCTTGTTGTTGGCCAAAAGGGAGAGGGTATTTCAGTCTCTCTAAATACAAAGACATATTTGAAGGTAATCCTTTCAGACTGAGGCAGAGTGGTGTATGCTGCTCCATCACATAGTGTTGTTTCAGCCTCAGTGAAAAAAAATGAGTTGTCCTTTGAAGTACAGGGTTGACTCCCTCCTGACTCATCCCCAGGGTAGTTTGCTGCAAGATGCCTTCCTGTTCAAAAGTTGGTCTTGGAACACAGAAATTTTTTTAAAAAAAAACTTTTAGGAGTTTTTAGGGATTTCACCAGGGCAAACTCAATTTTGAATTTAGAGAAATTGCATTCTGTTTGCAAGACACTTATATTTGGAAATTGTTCAAGTAAATAAAAAGATTACTCCCGATGTTTCTAAATGTTTTAGCTTAGTTTTGACATTTTCTCTTTAGTGTATTTTCTACATCTTAAATATACTTCTAAATCTAGTCTTAAAAAACCCTAATCTTTTTAAATACTGTATATTTAGTGGTTGTTTTGCCTCCAGGAGTTTACAGGCCCTTTTGTTTTCTGTGATAAATATTTTCACTTATAAATTTCATTCTTAATTTCAATGAATTTAAAGCTTAAAAAGGAGCCAAGTGAAGATACCACACTGTTTTGCTATTTTCTGCTTAACTTGACTGACTTGAAAATCAAATGGGGAATGACTCTTTAGGCAATTATGCCACAGAAATGGGTCTTGGGTTGTTTTGATTCCAAAACCTGTGCGTTTGAAAGCAATGGAAATATCACTCTCTTGTGGTTGTTGAGACAGGTGGAAAACAGGGATGGCAGGCAATGTGTGCTTTTCTGGACTTGAGGCCTTGGGTGAAATATATTCTGTATTGTAACATGAGTTGGTTAAAAAACCCTAACCAAAAGAAACCCCAAAAAAATAAAACCAAAAAACAAACCACCAAGAGCAGCAAAAACCCACAAAGAAACAAACAAAAAACCCCAAACAAAACCAAACAAAAAACCCTCCAAAACCCCAGAAAAACCAAACAATGTCCAAGCAAACAAAAAACCTCTACCAAACAAAACCAAGTCAAAAAGCCACAAAAACCAAACAACAACAAAACATTTAATGCTGCTGTTTTTCATAGCAAATGTAAGGTATTTTCGTATGCAGAGTTATTCAAGTGACTTGAAAAAACCCCAAATGCCAATGTACCAGGGAGCTGGTAGGGAGGAGCAGCAGCAGATATTAGAGAGGAATGCAAACCTTGAGTTCTGCTCAAGGTGACCTTTGGAGACATGGAGAAAAGTTTTGGTTTGCCTTCTGAAACAGACCCCAGGGAAATACTCTGCTGGACAGTGTCCAGGGGAATTGCTTCTTTTAAAGAGAGTTTTGTATCATGTACTTCTTGGTTTTGGGGTTATAAATGCTTTGATGCAGGGGCAAATATGTTTAACCTTGAGCACTTTTCCATCCTAGGTCCTCAAGCTAAAAAAAGCAAAAATACTTTCTAGAAAATCACAGCACAATTGATTCAGCCTAGACTGATTTGTTGAGAGAAATTTTGGGGATGTAGGCTGAAAACATTGCTTAACAAACACTTTAACAGTAAGAATAATATAAAAATGTACGACTGTTGGGAGAGACCTTGCTGTTAAATGAAGAACATAATTTGATGATTGAAGAGGTCATAAAACTCCTCAAAGAACACTTTATAACTCTGATTAATATAATTCATTTAATTAAAAAATATAATAGTAAAGGACAGAAAAATACCTCAAAAAATAAACTGACTTTGAAGAGTTCTTCAAAAGGTTAGCAGGAAACATGTTAAAGGTTTATAGCCTGGCAAATGAGTGTTACCAGGTCTGTTGAGACTGCAGAAAAAGCTGAAAATAATGTGAGGTATCCCATTGCCATACTTCTTTTTCATAAAAAAGAAAAAATCATCCAAAGTGAGGCCGGAATTTCTGAGATAGCTGCTTCTAAATGTTTCCTTCATCACTGTTGGAGCTTTGCTTTGTTGTAGTTGGTAGGTGTGTATAATTCATATCAGGAGGAAAACACAAGCAAAACCTTATACCCAAAAAAGCCCAAACACAAGTCCAAAAAAACTGCCACCAGCAAAAAACCCTCCAAACGCATAAAAAACAACAAAAACTACTGCCTGTGTGTTTTGTTCTTTGTATTTTTATTTATATTTTAGGTAAGCAAGACTGAATGAGAAAGTATTACTCAAACTGTAGAAAATTCAAAATGGTTTGGGTTTAATTAAATTAATTCTTGGCACGGTAGTAGTCGGTGTGGTACACAAGAAGAGCAGGATAAGTTCACAAGCTGCTGTGCCATTGCCCTTTCATGAAATAGTTTAGAAATGAGCATGTTCTGTCTCCCAAATAGGCTACGAAAATCATTAGACTATTTGTTGGGAGGTTTATGTGTGGGGTTTTTTTTTTTGGTGGGTTTTTTTTTTTTTTTTGAATGCTTGTAGTATCCCTTTGCCTAGTAAGTGAATATTCCACCATTGGCTGGAATCCATTTTCCAAGTGACTATTCTGAAAGTGCAGCCTAAATAAACTAATTATTAGGGATTAGGAAATTGTTCTTGAATGCCTGATACTGAAGTATCAGACATACTCTTTGCCTTCATTAAAAGTGAGACTGTGAACTGACTTTTAAAGCGCTGATAACAGCATACTAATCTGGGTTATTTTTCAACACATGAGTTCAGGCTTATCCATGAGAAAAGGGAGCTTTTTGTTTAGACCCTTCTATGTGATAAGAGTCTAAACCCAAGATGAGACCAGCTGAAGTTGATTTACACTAACCTGATGTTACTTTTAGAGAACATGGCCTATTATTTACCCCATCGTTCCTTCACAGAACACAACAGTGACTTAGCTCAGTCTGCTTGCATTGGGACTATGAAAGAGCTTTAACTGCTGTTTATCTGCAACTAATATCCATGTTAAAGTATGCTGATAAAAATTCCCTGGCTCATGCTGATTGTGGATGACACTTTTTCTAAAGACCCTAATGTGTCCAGCTTCCTTAGATGCTTGCTTAACTTAATGGTGCATCTGAACCTTTAAACATATTGGCATGAAAATCAATAAATAGAGTGTATTATAGAGCAAGAGACTAGGCTCAAAAATTCTCGGATCTTCAGTTTCTAGTCTAGATACCTCTTTGTCATTGTAAGTTCAGGTACAGCCAAGGCAGGTCTATAACACTTTGGCTGCTGGGTAGAAACTGGTTTATAAGATGTATTAGCTGAAGATGCACTAAAAGTAATTAATTGCTTCCTGGTGTTATGGTTGTAGAATTTCTTTTCAGCAGGCATGAGGAACTGAAAAATGGAGTCCTATTCCCCCGGTGCTGCTTCTTGGTCTAACTTAGGAGCTGGCATACATCCATGTAGTGAGAGGCTTTTATTATTTTCATATTTAGTATGGACATCATTCATTTGTACTCTGAAGCTCTCTGAGTTCAGTCTATTTGCCTTGCTATTCTGTCCACCTACTAGTTTTCATTTAGAAATCTTTTGAAAAGAGATGTTCCTTTGTAATTAATGCTTATAAAACTTGGTGCCTTTTTTGAGGTGCTTGGATTTAAGTCCTTGACCATAAAGTTAACAATATTTCCAATTTTATCCACTTCTAAGGCCTCAATAGTGCATCAGAACTTCATAATCTACATTTTTGGTGCAAAGTTTCACCTGTTTAGAAAAATTATAGTGGTCCAGGAGGAAAAAAAAAAAAAAAAAAAAGGTGTTCCCTGGGGAATCCTTTAATTGATAAATAGCACTTTCCGTGTTATGCCTAGGTAAACAGATTTATTCATTCAGCTGGAATTAGCAACATGCATGAACCATGGCACCATGTTTTGGCAAGAAATGAGGCTTGTTGTGAGATTTCCAATAAAAATTTGAGATGAAACATTGTATGATCACTTAATCTTGTTAAAGATAGCACAAAACACTGAGTGTATTGGAGTGTGTGTTCAAACGATAACAAATCCTGCTGTTAGACCTAATAGAAAACAGTCCTTTCTCCACTCACTTGCTGATCTTAGAAGGGATTTCTTTGCACTTTGGAGCTATTTACTCTGCCCTTTTGTTGTTGACCAGTGACTTTTAATACATACTTTTAATTTTTTTTTTTTGCTTGTAAATGTTTGCATTTATATTTAAAGCGAAGCCCCACAAATTTGTATAACGTAGAAATATATATTACATAATGATACTATATAATGTAAATATTATGTAGTATTATATAAAATACCTATAATTACAAAAATATATGCATTGTATATTATATATTGTGTATTAGAAGAATATTCATAATCTGTATATATAGCGCAGAGGTAATAACATGAATGATGTGTTAGAGTTAGAAATATCCATGTCCATTATAGGAAGATTCTGTATAACTTCTATTGTTTTCAGGGAGGATAGTTTGTTTTAAAGTGTTTTACTAAGTAAAACTTATGTGGTCATAAATTTCATGGAGAAGAGGTGATGGTAGGCTTAAAAAAGAGCTCTGTGATGACTCAGGATTTTCAGGAGTTCTGTTTAAAATATTGCAGTAGCCTACAATGAGCTACACAAACTCTTCCTTGCAGGACAGCAGTATCTGTTGTTTAATGGTTGATTTTACTTTTTCAGCCTTTCTAATAGTGTGGAGGGTCAGTGTGTCTCACACTCCAGCCCTGTAGCAGGCACGCCTCTCCTTCCCTGGACAGGTGATGGAGCTTTGTGTGGTGTGCCAGAGCATACCGAAAAGGTTGTCCATGCTCAAAATACTATTCAGTTTCTTTGCTCACTTGTTCTGTCTGGTCGTTGGTACTTGGTGTAAAGAAAAGTTCAGAGTTATGAAGGCTGTGCCCTGGCAGGCCTGCACCACCCTGAGCTTTCTAACAAGCAGCACCAGGTTGCTTTCCTAGTGTTTCTCATCTACACCACTCGCCAGTATTTCAGCACTGAAATGCCGCAAATGTAAATGCTTTCCTTACATAGAGGTGAAATTTCTTCAAGATATACCACACATGCATCCCTCTTTCAGGAGAAGAGACTAAGAAAGGATTGTGTATGTAAACTCTGTCACAGCCACAGAAAATGGGTGTGAATTCTACCTGCTGCTTAAAAATGACTGCTTTGTTTTGATAGGAAACTTGTCACTGAGGTATTACTTAGCTGGGGTCTTCTCATCTGTTTGCATGGAATCCTAGACTGGTTTGGGTTGGGAAGGACCTTAAAGATCATCTACTTCCAATCCCTTTGCCATGGGCAGGGACACCTTTCACTAGATCAAGTTGCTCAGAATTCCATCCAATCTGACACTGAACACTTCCCGGGATGAGGACTCCTCAGCTTTTCTGGGCACCCTGTTCCAATGCCTCACCACCCTTGCAGGAAAGAATTTCATTGTAGTAGCTGATCTAGATCTACCCTCCTTCAGCATAAGGCCCTTCCTGCTTGTCCTATTGCTACATGCCTCTTGAGTTTTCTAGAACTGAATTTAAAAGTTAAATGAAAAATCTAGAATTTCCTAGAGTTCAATATTAATATTAAAATTGTGTTTAGTAATTATTTAAAATTTTTATTTAAAATTTAAAATTGGGCTAGTAATTGAGTATTTTGGTTAAAGGGTTCACATATTGGCTTTCTCTGTTTACTCTTAACATACAACTGTAAAATATACACATTTTTATTAGTGGATATGTCTTCATGTTCTTTTGGTGAAGGTTCATAAAATACAGGATTACAAGACTATGAATGTCCCAGCTGCTGCATATTCTCTGGAAACTAGCAGTTGTCCTTGTTCATGTCAAGTGGCTCTGTGTGCACATATCATCCCTGTAATTTTCATCACATTAATGTGATTCATTAGCTGTTTAGGAGGAAGAGACGCATCGGATGTTGTGGAGTAGAAGTAGATTACTTTGAGGTTTTATCGGAAATGGCGAATTAGTGTCCTGCAAATTCCCTGTGAACTTATGCCTGGTGTGTGTACACCAAGTAAATACAGGTGATGGTGACTAATGGCAAAACTGCCATAGCTGGGCACACACTTCCCTTTCCCCAGCTGCAACGTAAAATGTCTACAAAATGCTTTAAGTACCTTTATTTTTATCACATGTGCTGGTGTGATTGTATCCACAGTACTGAGGGACCCTTATTTTGCTGGACGACTTGTTCTTAATGTGATTCCAAATGAAATTGCTTGGAGAGACTCCTGTCCATAAGGATAGCCAAGTGTCAAGGGTTTGATAGCTACAAATAAGTAAAAATCCCAATAAAGGAAGTGCTCACATTGGCAACTCAGTCTGTGTGGTGGTGGGAGGGAAGCAAGAAAGAAAATGGGTTACAGTGTTTCATAACGTAATTACAAAAGGTGATTTGAATTTGATTGTCTGCAGGAAATGCTGATAAGGGCAAATCTCTGTGCACTTGGAAATCTGAGTGCCGGGGCCAGATGAAGTCTCTGCAGACTTGTGTGGAAAAGTTGTAGCTATTTCATGACCTCCTTCTCTCTCCCATTAGGCTCCTGCCCATGAAAAAGCAGGACAGATTTTGGACTGCATCTGAAATATGGAAATGACCAACTACTTTTCAATTATGGCTCAAAAAAAAAATTATTGCAGTTCTGTTCATTCTTAGTGAGAAGAGATTAAAAAATAAAAAAGCCCAAAACCTAGGGAATCCATTTAATTAAAGAGTGAAGGTCAATACATGTGGCCCTTTCAGTTTTTGTTTTCATGTACACAACATACCAAGATCCTGTTTTGCTTCAAGAGCAGAAAAAAAACAAAGACAAAAAGTGAGAGACTAAGCTGTTGTCTGTAATTCTCAATTTCTTATGCTGTAAATGCAAATCTTTAATATGTATTGCTTTTTGTCTTAACGCCAGTTTGTGATGAACTGTGGCTTATGAAGAGGTTTTCCTTTTTTTCCCCTTTTTTGTGTTGTTTGGGTTTTTTTTTTTTCCTTTTTCCCTTGAGTAACATTTCTGATATGTCAGCAACCACCTGAAGTAGTATAAAACCAAATCACTTCAGGGTCTTCCGTATGATCGCTGTGCCTTGAGTCTTTCACTCATACACTGAGGAATGGCATTGCTGATGTGCTCCCCTATTTCAGCCTGTTTACTTCAGCATCTTTTAGGGGTTGTTGCCTGATCTCAATTATAAGGCAAGAGCTGAGAAAGCTGACTAATAAATAGTTTGCTCCCCTCTCTCTCCTCCCTTACTTTCCCTATCTGTCCTTAGCACTTCTAATTCCAGTTTATCTATATGATGGAAATATCTGGCCTCTAAACTCACATGTTCATATGTATTTTATTGGAAAAGGAAGGGAACAGGTTATCTCAGTGTATCTTGAAGTTTTTGTGGCTCTCCAGACTATTTCAGAGCACTGAAATAAACAGCAGACTTTGAGTATTGTGGGGTTTCTTTTCTGGTCACAGAGTATATATGTAAACTTAGGAGAGGGGCAGCAGTAGGAGACAATGGAAAATAGATGGAATTGTTTCTGCATCAGCAGTTTAGATCTGCTTGTGCTAAAAAGCCAGGCTGATACTGCTCAGAACAAAAAGCTGAGTAGAAAGAAGGTATGCTGTGCTATGCACATGTTTCTGATGAATGCCATACAAAAACTTTGTGTGACAGGAGAGAATTCTCCACTCAGTAAGCAGAGAAATGGGATGTTAATGGCTGACTTGGAGGAGTTTGTAATTCAAGCCTCAGTTTATTCATAGCAACACACTGACTTCATTAAATTGCATACGTGGAAGATACAGTGCAACCTCACCTATTTGCAGCCACTGAAATTACTGAGTGTAATGGCTCAGACCACTCAAATATCCTTCCATGGTTCCTTTTGTTAAGATTACATAGTTTTGATTTTAACCATTTCAGTTCTATTTTCATTGCTTACCCTTTTAATAATTGCTTCTCATTTGAGTTGTAGCATCTTTGGGCTGTTTTTCTCAGTGGCTGCATCAAATTCCTGTGCCTCCTGGGACTTTGGGACAAGCTATCAAAAAAACTCCAAAGCATAGTTCTCCTAGTTAGCAGAGCAATTGTGCACAGGAGGTATCCTCTTCTTGTGAAATGCTGGTGTTCCTGATTGGCTTAGGCAAGACTGATTTCTTCTTGGTAAAGAACTAGACTTGAAAACTTTTCATCTGTTCTGCTAATTCTGTTGAACAGCTCTGTATTAAAAGTTGCAAATATTGCTGTGTAAAACTCAATGTTTGCAGCAGATTGCATTGCATGAGATTACACTTTGAACTAAAGCATGTGGTTACTCAGTCTTGATATCAGAGAGCTTCTTTTAACCTGTTGCACTTAAGGCTTACTCAGCAACATGCCATATACTGTGCTTTTTTATTCCTGCCATTGATAACAGTCAGAATGAATCTCCTCAAGGCAGCAATTTTCAAGTTGATTTTTTTTCCAGAAAGAAATAGTTTGGATCTTAATGTGGAAAACTTGCTACCACATAACAAAGCATGAGCGTACTTATAGCAGAGAAAATTACAACAAATACTAATAACAGCCCTCAAGGAAATGTCAGTAGATCTGAGACGGAATATGACACAAAGCTAAGAAAATGTGTTGTTCGAACTATTCTTTCTTTTGCAAAGGATACTGAGTAAAATATACATTTTAGTCAAGAGTATCTCCCGCAGGTACATTCTGTAACGGAGAGCAGAAGTTTTACGTAAAATCTGAATATTTGTCTTGGCAGTAGTTTGGTACTAGTGAAATCAGAAATGTAGGGGGATATGAAAAATGAAGCAGCTACTTCAGGAACAATTCTTTTTTATTGGCACATGCAAAGTGTGTATCAGTTACATGAATAGGTTGAACATCACTAAAATAGCTCTTTCAGGGGGAAAAAAATGCACTTTTGACATACTAACACAGAAGTTAAGTAAAATTGCTAATAGATTTAATTTTGATTTGATTGCTAGTTCATGTCAAAGCCAAAAATATGAAAAGTGACAGATGTTCTTACATTATAGTGCAACCCCTCTTTGACATATGCGTCATCTAAAGTCACATTTAATGAGAGGTAAATAGGCCATCTTGGCTTACGATTCTTGATGGTTTTTTTCTTTCTTTAACCACATCATTAATAAGCTACACTTTATATTTCGTTTTACCTTTAGATCTACTGATGCCTTGAGCTGTGTGCGAATCCTAAATATTCAAGTGGGAGGAAAGTTTAGATGTGTGTTCCATGCAGACATCCTAAGGGTGTGGGCTACACCAGTCACTGAAATAGTGTGGTTGGTTTAAATAAGGTTACTCAGTCAGTAACGCTTTTCAGTTTGGTGGCCGTATTTCACTTTGGTGGGTTTTCTGTTGGGGTTTTTTTGAGGTTAGGTTTCATAGCTCAAATACACCCTGAACATGTAGTCTGGCTCTGTTTTGATTTCCAATGGTCAAGTTTTCTCTTCAGCAATGAGCTAAAAAATAAGTAACAATGAATGTTTTCAGAAATGGCTTGTAGATCCTACAAGGATCTAAAGCTGGAACCAAGTACATGGGATGTGGACAGGTAACTTGTCATTTCGTATGTTGTCCTGGTTATAGTGACCAGGACCAGTTTGTCACTGTGTGGGTGTGGCTAGGACTTTGTATTCTACACCCTCTATGTATTTTCTCATGAACAGCTAACAATGGACCATTTGCAGCAGCTTCCCAGAGCCTGAC
>JAWWEU010000125.1:25007677-25029374 GCA_035583155.1 Acropternis orthonyx | reverse complement strand
TAAGTGGCCTGGTTGATTTTTTTTTTTTTTTTTTTTTTTTTAGATTTTTATTTTGTTGGTTTTTGTTTGGTTTTTTTTTTCTGTTAAATACTAGCCAGGAGTAGAAAGATGGCTTGTCTGCTTATCTCATAATTTGGATTGAATTTAGTGTATTGGAGTTTACATGCATATCTGATGTGCTTTACTAGGTTGGAGTTGGAAGAGAGGAGTGATATTTCTGTGCTGTGATTTGGTCTAAATGTATGTACATCTTCACTTTGGACAAGAGGTTTCAAAAATCACTGGCAGTTGAAGCAGGCATTGTGTTTGAAGCAGCTTATGAAGAGTCTGACTTTCAATGGCTTGGAATCTTAGCAGCCATTTTTTTGCCATTGCTCACTGGAAAGATGACTGGATATATTCAACAGCAGTTGGTGATATCTGCTGGCTTTGTTGCTCTGTCTTTTCCTAGCACTGGTATAGTTAACTGTGCTATGTTGCCATGCTGCAGCCGAGATAGGGTTAAGTGGTCAAACCCTAAATGGCAAAACCAAAGCATATTGTATATTTTGTACCATATATTGTTACAGACCCTTGCATGTGAGTATATTTTTATGCAGAGAAGCAGCAGAGGCCCAGAAGACCTTTGTTGTGGATTTGTGTAAGCACCAGTATAAAGAAATTAATTATCTGTACTGAGGTGCCCCTCCTACCCCCTGCACAAAATACACCAAATGCCTTTATATGGAATGTAGCTGCTGCTTCCTGTAAATGTTTATAAGATGTTATTAAAAACATATGTCCTCTCTTCCCACAGACCTTGTTTAGAAAGCCTGCTGCAAGCATGTTGTTTTAGCTTTGCTTGCAAGAAGCAGCATCTGTTGTACTAAAAATGGTAGTTTTGTGCAAATGCTTTTGTTGCTCTCTTTTGTAAAGCCAGATAGAAGTGGGATCTGCGTTTGCATTGGCTCACTTCCTTGACAGAGCGCTAGCAGAAGTTCTTTGTGCCAGCCTCTAGAGATTTTCCTTATTGAAACTAAACTGCAACCCTTAATGTGATTTTAACCCTCGGTGCTTAACTTTGGTGCCCAGCAAAATGAGACCTATGGTTGTACGTAAGCAGTATAAAGAAATAACCACCTGGAACTCAGTGGGTACATGCTGGCTGGTACCTGTGGCAGCCTGGCCTTTCTGCTCTGTCACTTTGAGCAGGGCTTGCCTGCAGAAAGGAACCTGCGCTGGGCTGTGTACATGCTTGCTGCTCCCAAACCTGCCTAGCCCCTTTGACATCAATGTGAGTATATAACTCTAAGGGAAGGTAAGCAGTCAGGGTCAGAAAAAAGCGTATTAACAGTGTTTGCTGCAGAAAAGACATCTAAGTTGTTTTGGCTTTTTTTAAATCAAAATAATTTGCAGATGTCTTCTATACATATTAGTGCAGTAAATCACGGTACTGCTTATTGTGATTTTTTTCTTTTACCATTCTTTGCTTACTTTTCTGTTTGCTGAGTATGTTTTTCTCCTTTTCCCCCTGATATCCCAAAGAGGCTGTTTGGATTTCACTGTCTTTCAAGTTTTTCTGTGGCAACTTTTAATGAACTGAACAGGTGGCTGTTGAGTGATGCAAGAGCTGCTGTTTTCCTTATGTTTTGTACTACATGCTGACTCCACAGGAACAGGATCAATTTGTTTGTTTGTTTTGTTGCATTGTTTCACTTTTTTCTTTTTCATGCCACCAACTCCCATTATAATACGGAGGTTTTGGTGTCCTTTTTTTTTTTTCTTCAAGTGTTTATTTTGATGCTCAGTAGCTGTCCTTTACAGTAGTGAAGTGAAGCATAGGGATGAAGAAGAATAGCTTGCAAGGAACCAAGAAAATAAAAGCAGCCAATGCCCCTCTTCTTAAGTCCTCAAAAACAAAATATTCAGCAGCCATATAATGCTGTAGCCTGATTCTGTTTTAGTCATTTTACCTAGACAAGGTATTTTCCAATAAGGGAAAGTGTGAAATTCAGGGAGATGATTCTATCCATGAAGATAGATGGTCATCCCTATCATACAGAGGTGATGAAAGCCTGTCTCAAAACCTATCCTAATATTTGAGTCCTTTAAAGAAATTTAAATAAAACCTATAAATAAGGGACAACAGATGGAGAAGGACCAAGAGTCAGTTAATAAACGGTAAAACCTTTTTGATAAACAGTTTTTATAGGAATAGGAGGCAAGTAACCAAGCAGGGGGAATGGAGAAGCAGAGTTAGGAGAGACATTTGCTGGAACAGGAACCAGAAAAAAGGAGCAGCAGTGTGAGAAAGTATGCTCAAATTTAAGTAGTGTCAGGAGAGGGAGATCTGGAGTTTGTCCACTGCTGGGAGCCAAGGAAATTGCTGCAGCAGCCTGGTTTGTTTTACAGACTTGAGGAGATACTGTCTTTTCAACAAGTGCTAAAACGTGTGAATTCAAACTTCACAGGAGGAGGTGACAAGGGTCCAAGTTGGAGGATGGATGTTCTTTTCATTGGAGAGAACAGGAAGATACACTGGAGTCCTGAAATCAGTTTGGATTGGAGCTGCAGTTTTATTAGTGCCCAAATGAAGCATTCTGGCTCCAGCTAAGATCCCACCCTTTTATAAATAATTTCTTCTTGGTTGGTCTTGCTCCCCCATCCTTGTGAAATGCTTCTTGTGCTCATAAACACGTATTCCAGCTAGAAGACCTGCCTCTAGCACAACCTTATGTGCCCTTGCTTTTTTTTCTGGTATTCTGCAAATGGAACTCCCTAATCTTCTACAGACAGATGGCCCGCAGCCAAGTTCAAAATGTGTTTTACTCCGAGTCCATAAACATGGAACCCGATTAAGTGTGTGCAAAAGCAAAAATTGACATGGGGTTCTTCAAGGTTTTATGCTTTATTCTTTGGGTAGTGTGTAATGCAGTGGAATTCAGGAGTGACATCTGTCAGATGCTTATGAACACTCAACGTATCTTCTCACATAGGTTTGGCTTCACAGTTCAGTCCCACATCATCTCTCTTGTTGGTCTACTGAGAATTGTCTGTAGCACAAGACCTTTGCTCTTACTGCTTTCTTTAGAGGTACTTCAGTGTCTTTGTTCAGGTTCACAATGAAATTTTGAAAAGACATTTCAGCGCTTCAAGATGGAAAGCACATGACTGGATGTCAATTCCCTGGACCAAGCAACTCTGAAAATCTCTCTTTTAGGACTGGGTAGACAGAAGAATATCTTATCAGGAATCACTGCCAACCAGGAGATGTCATTAAATGGGTAGTATCTGTGGGAGAAGAGAATGAAGTAGCCAACCAGCGCTGAGAGAGAGGAAGAGAGAGTAAGGAAGGGAGACTTGTAAGACTGCAAGTGACTTGTAAAACAGTAGAGAAGGAGAGTAACACCATGGAAGGTGGCCTGAGCAGAGTGAGGTGATGAAATAGCTGGAAGACTACAGCAATAAAAAGTCAACTCCCATTTCCCTCAGAAGTGACTGTAGAAGGGAAATAGACAGATTACACCAGCTACAAAGTTCTTGGCTTCTGGAAAGGACAAAATCCTTTATTGTATCAAAATCAATAAGAAAAGTATTGAAGGCTTTTCCATGTAAACATATTGCCAGAGAGTTAATTTTCCAGGGGGTTCATAGGACCACCCCATTGCAAGTAACAGAAGTGATGGTAGTCTCAAAGGACAACCCAGTAAAACTGATACGCACAGCAGGTAAGCGTTTAAGATCACAAGCTGCATCTTCGATATAGCAGTGTAGTCTTCAAGCAGAATTACTGTGTGACTGTTTAAGCTCTCGTACACAGCGTGGCAGTGCACGGAGACACTCTGCCTCACAAGGGTGTTCTGCAAATGTCCTGTTGCATCTTTGCACATTAGGATTATAGAGGCAGAGGTAAAATTGCTTACCACCATGAGTATGCAGATGTCACAGGGTTTTCAGTAAAGTTAGTGTTCAGTGCTCCTGGCACATATCTGTCTTTTATTGAGGGGACTGAATTTGAAAGTCATGTGAGCAAAGGGATGCCTTTAGTACAGTTTTGAGAAGTCAAACCTGTATTTTGTTTTGAGTTGCTAGTTTAAAAATCCATGTATTGAAATTTGTTTTTACTGGATATTCTTTCATTTGATAATGAATGGTTGTAGCCCCTCCAGTTTCTGGGGCGAAAAAAATTACCTTGGTGAGTAATCTAAGTATTGCAAGAGATACCTCCTGATGCAAGTCTATAAATACGGAATTTTCTTCTGCTCCTGCCACAAATATGGTCCTTTTATTCATCGTCCCTTTGGGTCTTAATTAATGAATGGCAAGAGGCAACTGCTTTACCTGCTTAGTATGGATGTGAAATCATAAGATATTCAACAATGGGCAGTTAATGTAACAACATGGAGTTTCTCACTGACTTGGAAAGTGCTCAGTGAAATCGAAATCAAATTGCTCTCAGATCCTTTAGAAAATTTAAAAAATGAATGTTACAAAACCTGTGAGTAAAAATGATCAGTCCTTTTTTTTTTTTTTTTTTTCTTTTTAACCTACAGATATTGGTGATGTCAAGAAGCACAAACCAGGTTACCTTGAGGCTACAGTTGACTGGTTTCGATCATATAAAGTCCCTGATGATAAACCGGAAAATCATTTTGCTTTTAATGGGGAATTTAAAGACAAGGTGAAGATAATGCAAAATTTAAGATGCATCATTCTGTCATGTGGCCTCTGTAATACATCCTAGAATTTTAGGAATTGTAAAGGAGGAGGTTTAACAAAACAGTTTTGATGTGAGGGACTTCTGAATATGATTTATTAGGCTAGAATTAAATAATGTTTGCTGCCGTCCATTTTACTCAGGGAAAATGCGTAAGTCATTGAAGGAAGTCTGCAAAAAAACCCAACATTCAGTCCTTATCCTGATCAGACTTACACATCTGTGTATTTTTAGGTGTTTTTCAAAACATTTTCATTTTCCCTACCAGAGTAATGAACAGATTGTCTTTTCAGGTGTTTTTTCAGTCCTGTTTGATAATCTTTCTGACTTTTTAAAGCCTATGCAGACAATGGGTTGCAGGTTTTTTCATATTAAGTATTTTCTCAAGGTAGGCTTTTTCCTGGTAATTCTCTGTAAAAACATTTGAACTGTTTGGCTTGAAGGCTGAAAAAATACTTTGGCTTTTTTTTTTTTTTTTTTTTTAGAAAAAAGGAATGGCTTTTTAAACTACCTGCAGTTAAAATGGCCAGTGTTTGAAAGGAGAGTGGACCAGGGAATAGACCTTGTTGAAGAAAATACCTGGATTTTTCAAGAGGAAATTGGATGTGATTTGAGTATTTGCAACTTGTGTATTGCACACTCTCTGTAGATTATTCTTTGCAAAGAATCACAGGTTTTTAATGAATTATGTCCATGTGTCAGTTCACCTTTCAAGGTGCTATCAAAGTTATATAATGCCTTCTAACCAGCACAGGCAACTTTACAAGTTTTATATGGTTAAAGAGATGCCCTGACTCCCTTCTGCACTAAAACTATCTTTTAATCAAGTGTGGAGTTGTAAGGTTTGATAACCTGATCTCTCCTCTGTTCTCCCAGGAACTGCTCTTAGAGATTTTCCTGCTCTGTAAAGCCGTGTTGCTCTGTAGCAACAGTTGAACGGCAATATCCCTGTCAGGCCATTGGAGTTCAGCCTGGAGTCGCTAAATGCCCTGAGATAGCTGTTTTGGAGCACTTGAATAATTCTCAGGCATTTCTAGAGACCCAGGATGTGGCGAGGCGGCTGTGACCGTGCTCCAGCAGCTCTGGTGAAGTTCACAATGTTCCAGTGGCACTTTTCCAAGTCACTCCTTGTTAGGAAATGTGAGTGTTCTGTTGGCAGCTTTTTTGCAAGCTAGTCTAGCTATCATCATCTGGACACTGAGGGCTTATTTTATTTTTTTTAAGCTTACTTTTGTTTCAAACAAACAGAAACTGTTACGCAGCTGACATGTTACATTCTTGCAAATGTTTAAAAATATGATTGGGCAATTAATGAAGTAAATGCAAATTTTGTCACTAGAGAGAAAACCCTAACACTGATGCACACATTTAACAGAGGAGTCATAGCTCACACAGTTTGTCCCATTTAGGACCTGGGACAGTTTTCTCCAGCAATAGGGTCTGCCTGGCATCTAGTGCTGATTTCATTTCTTTCATGCTGCATTCATTTTTTTCTGGCTTTGGGGTGAGGGAAGTCCTGAATGTGTTGTCAGTATATGTGACAGAGAGTGAAATTTGTTTCTTTTCATAAAAAGGGTGTTATATTCTTCAGAAATTTAATGAGGTCTCAAAGGGATGCCCCTTAAAATAATACATGAAATAGTAAGTTTTAATAAACTAGGTCTGTGGCTTTTTTTCTGTTTAATAACATTTTAATTCATAAAGCTTTCCTTGATGTAAACTAGGATTTTGCTGTTGAAATTATTAAATCTACCCATGAACACTGGAAAGCTTTGCTTCATAAAAAAACTGATGGAGGTGCTATTAACTGGTGAGTATCCAGTTGTGTCTCTTGCTCTTTGTATTGTGCTAGTGCTGGTGCTGTTCAGCATGTTGCAGCATCCATGAACTGCTTAGATTTTCTTTTTAGTTTGAGATAACAGGAATACTCATGGATTTGATTGATAATAGAGCATGATTGATTAATTGCACCTTGTATGGTGATGATGTACTGGGAAGTGGCATAAAGTAGAAGTGGCATGATTACTTCAGCCTTTGAGGAATGGCCCCAGAGTGTTTGTTCATGATCATTTTGAGAGAATATTGGTATCCTGTACCCAGTCTTCTTGTCACTGTTTATCCTATTCTTCACTGCTGCATTGCTGTGTTGCAAAATTCTTTGTCAGTTTAGCATTCCATATTTTTAAGTTGCTCTCTGGAATGAGAGAAGCAAACTATTGTTCTTTACTAGCCTTTGGCCTGGTCTGAATTAAAATAGACTTTATTAATCTCTCTGTACTGGTTTGCATTGACAGTTCTGGCACTAGAGGCCCTGAATAGCAGGGCTCGTGCTTTCCAAGGACCATAGATTGTCATTAACTAAACCAGAGGGCAAAGGCTGTGGGAAAAGCTGTTCTCAGGTACTTATTGTTGTCTTCTGCTTTGGGAAAATGTGACTTTCTCTGTCCTTTATGGAGCTGATTGTTTGTCTAGCAATTGCCCAACACTTTAACAGTTAGGTTAGTTATTTTACTTTTGCTTGGCAAGAATACTGTAGGATAATATTCAAATTTTGGTCTTTATCATTTAAGAGGCACTTTGAGTTTCATGTTGATGAAACAAGTTAAAATTGCGGTCTTACTTTGAGGAATTGAAGTTCTTGCAGTTTACTCTGTAGGACCTTAAAAACTCATGACCAAACTCACTTTCTGTGTGAAAGGATATAGATTCATAAGAAAACATTTTTGCAAGATTTGGTCCCAGAGTTTGTCTGCTGTCTGAAAGTACTACAGATATCTGCTGCTTTATGTAGGAGCAGAATTTTGGCTTGCTTTTCCTTCTAATTAGGGACTGCAGGTAGGTTACTGAAGTAACCTGCGGTTACTTTTGTGACTTGCCACCGAATCTGAACGTCCTTCAAAGTACAAGAGGTGAGGGTGACATTCACATCATCTGCACTAGCCATCTAGGTGTTTTCAGATCCCTCAGCAACTGCCAGTTTATCTCTGCTGACTCTTTTGGGGGATTTAGTTTCTTTTCTGGTCCTCTGAACTGTACCCAAATTAGCAGCCAAAAGCACTAAGTGTGAGAACTGCTTGCATTAATACAGAACATAGAGCTTAAACCCCCCCTCAAACCCTTCTACACGCCTGTTCCTTCCAGTGTTAGCAGTTACTTTGTGTTTTTGACTTCCTCCTTCTTGCGGATACACATTTCTGAGCTCTGTTTCTTTCCATAGATTCTTTTCCACTGCCTGATAAAGCATGTTTTTAATTTCATTTTGCAGCACAAATGTTTTGGTGAGTGGCAGTCCATTTTGTTGCAGTGAGGAGGATGCCCGATCCATTGTGCAGTCGGTAAGGAAATTTACTTCCCCCCCCCCTTTTTTTTCCTTTTTTTTTTTTTTTTTTATGATTAATATGAAAAGAAGATTCAGAGCTCCAAAAGTGAATAAACTAGGTGAACTGAAATAGTCCTTAAGCAGAAGTTGAAGCCGTAAAGTAAAAGGAGGAGACAAAGGTTGTGGGGGAAGAGTAAGCATTGTGATATAAAACTTTCATCGCAGTGTTCCAGTTGTGCTTTCTGGCAGCTTCATTATTTCTGGTGGAGGTTTTTTGTTTTGGTTTGTTTTTTTCTTAGTTTTTTTCCTCCCTCTGCAGTGCTGTTTCTTCTGAGCCTGAATAGCAAGTTGGACTGCTATTTGTATCTATCCTGCTGTCTTCTCTGTCTCCCCTGTTGCCATGAGTTACCACCCAGTGTTAGAACTCATTGACTAGCTGACTGTAGTCCCTAATCACTAAACAGAGCCTTTCTTTGTCTACTTTTATAATTAAATGCAATGCTGTAAGAGAGGGGGATGCTTTTTTCAATGTTTCTTAAAGAATGCCTGTCATGTTCTGAAAATTAACATGAAATTAAAACATGCAGGTTTCCTGTTCAGGCAAGAAAAGTGTCCTGCAGGTCTGACGCAAACATTGGTGGAGGAGATTTTTTTTTCCATTTCAAAATATGCTAGTTTGGATGCCAGAAATTAAGCAAGGTCACCAGAAATTTCATGGAGAAAAGCACCCCCAAGTATTACTTTTTCTTTTTTAATGTATGCTGTGACTGAGCCTGTGCTCATGAGCACATGAGTGTGGCAGGTGTTTTGCATGTGTGTGTGGCTGCCAGGGCACCCAGTGTTTTGCCTCAATAGTCACAGTAATTACCCAAGTTCAGGTGTCGAAGGACATGCCATCCACTCTCTGTGCAGTTAATGTTTCAACGGTATTTCTAGTAAGAATATGTTGTCCTGGGTGCTGTTTTGTCACAAGCAAATAAGACTGTCAGTTGCAAAGAAAAGTTGGTTTAAGTCATAAGGAAGTATCAAACCAAACTTACTGTGTCTTTCCTTTCAGCACTTTTTTAAAAGTACCTCTACGGTTGCATTTGTGAATGTTGAATAATGGGACTCTGAGTTTTAAATGAAAGAAAAACTCATTTTGGAATTCAAATACGTTTTTAGACATGCCAGTTACAGCTATAAGCAAATACTTACCTCTGTACTTTCAAATTTACAATAACTTTTAATGAGTCTTCAAATGCAGCTAAAACTTCAAGTCCAAACATATTTGAATGGTGACAAACCTGCAAAGGAGTATTTCCTTTTGCATTCTGTGCTCTTTGTACTTTGAAGCATGTAGGGTAAATAATTATTAAATCAGCAGCATGCCCTATTTTGTCTCTTAGTAACAAATCAATATTTTTCCCCTATTTTTGGGGGATGGGAGGAAATTAATAAAACCAGTTCATAAAACAGGTATCTTGTATGAAATTTTAATGCCTTTTATTATGAAAGATTACTTTCTTATCAAATAGTATCCCTTCCTGAGTTTTTCTGCTTCACATTTTTTTAAGTGATAAAGTTTTTGTGAAGTTGTCTCCACATAGTCTGTTGCACCATTCTGTTTCAGTTCAGTCTAAGTATTTCAATTATGTCTTTGTAGGGTACTGTCTCTTAGTACTTTCCAGACAGGGAAAATATGCAGTACTTTATTAAATACTGTTCATGCTGCATGCAATTGCCAATCTGCAATAACTAAAAAAAAGGAAAATGGCCTTGAAATAGGAATAGTGGACAGTTGAACTCTAAATATAAGCAGAGAAGTTGACTTGCACACGTTAAGCATGTATCTTTTTGTCTAGTATGCTACACTACGTGCTTTGATTGTCAGACGTTCATCTCACACTGAAGTGAAAGTACGTGAGTGTTGGCTGCAGAATTTTAATGGCTGTGATGATTTTAAATGAAAGCTGCCTGTGTATGTCTGCATAGCGCTTTGGATTTTTTGTTGGTTCTTTTTTTTAACGTAAAGCAAAAGCAGATACATTTCCTTCTAATTTATATTCATCTATTAATTCCTGGATAAAAACAAAATAATGAAAGCTGAGGAAGAGATTTTATATGGAAGTACAGTGAGAAACATATGTCAGCTACTGCAGAACTCCTGAACTACTTGTGCAGTGAGAGCTGCTTCCCTACAATTCTGTTTCCAGGGTCAGACTCCAGTTGTGGCATTTTGAGTGGGTGATAATTGCCTTAAATCAGATATATTGAGTTCTCAAAAAAACCCCCAAACAAAATAGAAAACCCAAAAGCCAAAGCTTAGTGTTATTATGGAATTGTTTTCATGGTAAGCAGGAGACCTATAACTAAGAACCAAATGGAAACATTCAAATCCTTATCAAATGCTTACCGAATTGTGCACGAATCAGAATTTCATATTGGTTTTGGTTGGGTAATTCCCCGGAGAGTGCAGTTTATTTCAGAGTTATTTGATCTTTCATTATTTTACTGATGAGGGACTGGAATGGCTTGTCTGCATTGGGGAATTTCCACTCCACTGAGTTAGTTTCTAGGTAGTAGGCACATGTACTGCTATCTGTATTTGTGGCAAACTAGGAATGATTCAACACCAGGTGAAGTTGCCATGTCCAGTCAATCCCAAAGAGATAGAAGATAACCTGTACATACAAGAACATGTACTGATCACTTGAAACAGCCAGAATTGCATCAGACCCCTGCAACTGCAAACCTAATTGAATTTTAGCACTACGTGCCTCTGAAAGTTGTTTCATCTCTTTCTCAGCTCCAGTGTTAGTATATGTTGAAAACTAAGCCCAGGAGGAATAGAGCTTTGTAGATGAACATGTTAGTACTAAGATACACTGTTTATTTCAGCCTTTTAAGTGTTGCCATCTGTAAAACTGACCAGGACTGCCAAACCTTTGTTTAACATTAATCCTAAGAACTGCTTGCTCTGTGAAGAAGCTGCAGAGGACTTTGCAAGCTGTAAAATGTCCAAGATAATCTATATATAGTTAGTAGAGCAGTGTTTCTCAGACTTAGCACATAATTCTTCCCTTATAATACTGGAAAGTGAACTAGGAAAACTTTGCTAGATGATGTCTCTTGATAAAATGCAGAACAATGTTTTACAGGGGAAAATACTTAACTTTTCCTGATAATTAAAAAAAATTTCCAAACAAATTTGAATCTATATGTTTACTAATGTGTTTTGAATAATTCAGATCTAAGCAGAAAAGTTTTTTAATTGCCTTTCTTCCTACATGCTTTCTGTGAGGACATTTCCATTTGGGACTTACTAGAAGCAGACTTTTCTGTACAGTTTTCAGTTGTGAAACAAAGATTGGTGGGTTTTTTAGTCTGGGGTATGTTTTTTATTAATTTATTAGTTTTGTTTTTTAAATGGTTTTCTAGTTGAAAATGTGTAGTGAAGAGCTTCATGGTTCAGTGGGATGAGGTTTTGATCTGGTCCTGAGCAGTAAAATACCTTGGAGTTTGGGTGCTACCTGTGAAACCTTAAGTAAATACTGATACCTTGGTTTGGTTTTTTTTTTTTTAGGCACCAGTGCATGCAAATGGAGATTCTGTTTCCCCAGAAGGTACCTTTTTTCCCAGATGCCATACTATTTCTCTTAACTGCTTGCTTTAAAACTTGATATAATAACTGTCTTGTTGAAAAAGGGTGGTTTTGTGTACATTAAAATGATAATAGTTACATCCTGTCATACTGTATTGCCTTTCCCCTGTTAAATAGAATATGAACAGAAATTCATGGATGGTTTGTGGGAGATTCCTTTTGAGTGAAAGTGTAGTCCACAGAAAAGATGAGAAGACAAAATTTTTATGTCACTGATTATGCAAGGCAAATGCATGACATTTATCCTTTTTAAAGTCAAGGAGATAGGTTGCTTTGCCTTAGTTTTTGCCATACTTCACAGTTGCTAACTAATCAAATGAACAGCTCTTTTTCCCAAAATTGACATAACCATACCTACTTTGCAAGTGTAAGTTCTAAAGATAAAAGTTTATCTTTTCACTGTTATGACTGTTTTTCTTGTTAACAGAACATGTGTTCTTTAGGAAATAAGAATGCATCCTATATTAATTTTTAACTATTGTTAAAAAATATTTTTCTACTGGCAGGAACTATAGAGAAGATGTATGTGGTTTTTGAGATGGAGGGAGTTATGAAAACACGAACTCAAACTTAGTCATGAGCCGAGTTCCAGACTGCAAAGTAACATCTGTGTAGTCTGTCATTGGAAAGCAAGTTGCATTCCATTTGCCTTTATATGGCATGCCAATAAATAGCATTTATTTACCAAAGTATTACATCTCAGACCTCTGACAGACAACTGAACATAATCTGCCTGGTTTTTGATGTTTTCCAGGGATGATCACAACAATGTTGTAAGTTGTTGTAGGATTGTTTCAGCCAAACTAACTGTTAAAATGAACAGATATTTTTGGGGGGGACGTGCTTTGCACAAGCTGGGGATAGGGCTTACCCAAGATTGTTATGGAAGGGGAGGTAGCTGAGAGAGCAGAATGTTGCTTTTTCAAGTGTTTGTATATGGCTGGTTATATAGAACATGTCACTCTTGATGGTTTTTTCTGTTTCTTTTGTTTTAGTTGATTACTGGTACTTTTGTCCCAAGTGATCTTCAAAAGTCTCCTGAAGGTGCATCACCAGATCTTAAAGTCATCCCTCTTCTTGAAGATGGGCAAGAGCACTAATTGTTGGATTCCCGTTGAAACAATTTTTCAACTTGTGTAAACCTTCTCTCATGTAAATAAACACTGCCATTATAATATGAATATTTCCTTTCTATGTCTGTCTCTGTGCAGGGTGGAGCAGAGGGAAGAGGAGGGCTTGCTTGCTTGTTTGTTTCTGAATCTCAGAACTTTGGAATTGCTTATATCCACTCATTAAGTGTAGTATTGAATGAGTTGGGAGACAAGTTGTCTTCAACCTTGTTCTCCAGATTTTGGAATAATCCAAAAATCAGGTGCATAGGAGACTATTAATTTGTATTTTAGGGCTTTTCTGGCCACCTTAACTTTAACCATTTCAAGAAGACAGTAATCTTTATGTAATAGGATTAGAAGTTTATCATGTTCTTTGATAGGTGACTATTTCCAGAGTTGTATTTACTTGTGTGCCCAGTTCATAGAGTTATGAGCAGAGCATACTTGTTTTAAAAAACAATTACAACATCACTCCAAAGATTAATTCAACTAGGAAAGGCTAACGCCATAACAATTGAAGTGAGGATGCACGTGTGCTTTCTGTTCTACATCCTGTTTTGATAACGTGTGTTTCATCACACAGGAAGGATTTTCCTTGTGGAAAGCTTCCATTTTTAGAATTGTGTGTGCTTTTCATAGTTATTCTTTCAATGAGACAAGATTAATAAAATGTACAGAACTGAGCTTTGTACTTTGATGGTAAAAATATCTGCCATTTTTCCCTACTGCAGGATTATATCTGGCCTGTCTGTACCAGAGTGTTCATTAAAGACAAAAAAAGCCAGTTGTTAAGTAGAAAGAGAGGAAATGGTAATATAGACAGACAGCTTTATCCGACTTGTTACTGAGACCAAAGGTGAGCATTGTCTACTTTGTACAATGACAGAAACAAAAGGTTAATACTGCTGACATAGCATGGACAAGGAATGTAAAGAACTGAAAAAGTTATGCTCTGGCTTGCCATAGAGGACTAACTTTTCTTACACAAAGAATAACTTTTTAGTAAGAAAGCTCTCATCTTTGATTTTAGTATATGATTTCCCTGGTTTAGACTCCTCTAGTATATTGTTTAATTTGTAAGCAGTGGTCACTTCAGAGATTTCAGTCTGGGCCTCAGCACTTAGGAGTGAGTAGATCAAGTTCCCCCATCTGCATAGAGCTTTGCATTGTTTTACACACGTGTTTAGGTGTGATATGAAAAATCCAACCTAAACCTCAGATATTAAGGACTATTATTTTTTTGTAGATGTTGCCTCCTACATACATTTACAGTACTGATTTCCTGTACTTTATTTTATACTTTAGAATTCTATGTGCATGCAGCATTATACCTACAGATTTTCTTAAAAAGTAAATGTTTCTCAAGTGTTCACAGGCAACCTCTCAGGATGAGTTTCCTCTGGTTAGAGGTGAGCTTTTGTAGCTTGCAGAACAGCTACTGCATTTGCCTGTATGGTAATACACCTAGGAGGCATACTGTTTTGTGAAGTGCTTAAGGACAGCTGGACAATGAAGGGCACTGTGTAAAATCAAATTATCTTTCCTGTATAGTGGTCACTGCTGTCCTTCTTTATTTTTTTTAATTTTTTTTTTTTTTTATGACATAGAATGTAAAGTTGCACCCATATGAAAGCCAAGTATTGATTACAAATGTGCCCATGCTGAACTATCAAGGGTAGGTCAGAAATTACTGAATTTTTACTTCAAATAATTTTAGTACTTGTTTTTAATTTCTAAGTGTATTGCTGGAATGTGGCTGTGAATTCAGAAGGAAAATAAATTTCTAGGTCAGATTGAACTTTGTGCAAGAAAATAACAAATAGTGCTTGGGAAAGCTGAAAATTGAACTGATTAGAAATGCCTAATACTACCAGAAATTTGAAAACGTTAAAACATGTCTTACATGTAGAGTATGTAAACAGATGACTGTCATGCTGAAAGGAGTCTGAAGGCAAGTGTTCATTTAGATTTTCTGAAGATTCTTCCCAAGTGAAATATAAAGATGTGGTGTTACACATAGCCTTGCTGCTAGAATGTACTGAATGCTACTTGTGTGGATCTCAGAAATTCAGCCTAATGAAATAGCTGTGGAGAGAATGTCTGCTTATAACAGGATTAGAAGGATGGGACAGAGACTAGAGTATTACTTTTCAGAGCTCCTCAGAAAAAAAAGTCCACGCAACAAACACATTATTTCGGGTTTTTTCACAGGCTGCATTAATTGTTTTATATATATGTTTGTATTTATATGTCTATATTTTTATATTTACAGTTGGTTTCCTTGTAGCAGGAAGCTAAGTGTACCAGTGTCCACTTTTGGCCAGTTTTATGAAGATAACTTTTTTTATATCTGAGAGTCATATTGTCTGTAAATGAGGACATGGAGAGAAACAGATTTTTTTTTTTCTCCAGGAAATAAATCCATCTTAACTGTATTTTTTTTCCTGTGTTGAGCATATAGTACATATATGTTCATATTCCTTTCAAGGATAACTTCATCTTGCTTTCCTCTTTATGTGTGCTTTGGACACAAAGGAGAGGTTACCATTTTTCCCCCTCACTATTGTGACAGTGAAGGTTCTTTTTACGTATGTAAATCATTAGCTGCTGCTCAAGATAGTACCTTTTGCTGGCATGGAGTCCACACATCAATCCCCCCAGTGGAAAGTGGGTTTTGAATTTTACTTATGTGGAAATAATGTTCATTATTCTTTAAAATGTGGAAATAAAAGGACTGTGAAAATAGTACAATATTGTCCCTGTTGGGATGTTACTTTCATGCTGTTGGTAACAATGGACATCCTCTGAAAACCCCCAAAAGATGAGAAAGTAATTCTGGAGTATGTTTAGAACTGTTCATAGGTGTTATGCAAGGAGATGTTATGCCTTACCATAACTTGTCTGTGGTTGCCACTTGTATTAACACTTGAGAGCTACAGCGTAAAGCAGTCTTAAACTAACTGAACTACTATTTCATACTTCTCTTTGCTTTTACTGGGACTGAAATCTTCTGAATGGCTTGTAGTTCAGTTTTAGTCCAGTGAAAAAGCAAAACTAATATTAAGTCAGTAGGGTGCAAAGGTTGTTTTTCTGCCCTTGCTGTAAAGTGTAAGATGATTTTCTACCAGTTTTGACAATCTGAGTTCCACACTCTGTGGACAGAAGTTCTGGGACTTAGAGAACAAGTAAGAAAAAAGTTGACTGGAATAGAACAGAAAGAATTTAAGGCAGATCTAGGAGGTTCAGGCAAATAAAAGTAATGAATAGAATACTAAATAGGAGTGATTGAAATGCTTAAAAAAAGTTATCCCTAAGTGTTAGGGTAAATATGTAACAATGCTGGTTGCATGCAACTGGAGAGGTCAATAGGATGCATTTGCCCAAGGAAGAACACTCACCTACCATACAAAAGTTGGAATTGCATCTCCTAAGTGCTCAGAAATAGTAGTTTAATCTCTGGTCTCCTGAGCAGGGGAAAACAATGGAAAGCAGCCATTGTATTTATTATGAAGTTGACTTTCTGGAAGTCTCTTGGGTTAGGCAGAAATGATGATGGTACTCAGCAGTGTTGACTGATCCCCACACAGTTGTTGATTTCTCACAGCTTACTGTTCATGCAGCAAGGTGCTGGATGTATGCAGTGCTCTCTTCAGGAAACTACAGATGAGTGCTAGAGGGGAGACCAAAAAAAGGCAAACTCACTGCAGTAGATTGTCACACCGTGATCATTTGTCAGCTTTGGCTAATTAATTTTTCCTAATTCTTGTGGCAGAAGCTTTTAAGTGTTCTGGTGCTATAGGCGGAATGCAGGTAGTGCTGCATGGAGTTTTTTTATTTTTATTCTTGATCTGCTAAGTTAAAAATGAATCAGTCTTGTCAGTGATACAGTATGCTGAGTCAAAAGTAAGATTTTGTCTCCTTGCAAGGGTCAAAAAAGGGTTTCCTTTTGTAAGGGAAAATGCAGAAGCCAAAAATAATTTCACTTTTCTGTGCATGAAGAATATATCTTATGTGTCAGAACGCTGCTGCCCATTACCTTTTTCCCTTGGAACATGCCCATAAATCTTGTAGATTCTTCACAGGTGTCACCAGGTTTAATACTAACTTTTTTGTTTATTATCTTTGGAGGAATAGTACTTACATTACCGAGGTATTACTGCACACATGCAAATTTGTGTTCAGTTGCACACCTTGTGGTTTGCTTCTGTGTGTGTGTGTTAATACTTGCCTGGAAAGTAAGGGGGTTTTTTTCAGACCTGAATATCTGGTTTTCGTACAGTGTTCCGTTTTAATAGATCACAGGATGGTCCTGTAAGCTTCTCTTTTGGGATGAAGAGAGTAAGTGTAGCTACTGAAATGGTTGCACTTCCTAGCTCTGTTACTAGCTTTATTCTAATTTATTGTCGTGTATATCAGGGTAGGGATATTGGAATGTTAGGAAACTGGTTTGTCCATGTATCTGACTGCTGCCTGCTGTTATTAGACCAACTACAGGTCTGGGGATTTTCTTAAGCATTTTGTATATCATATTTTAAGTATGCTGAAGAGTAAATATCTACCTGGTGTCAAAAGCCTTGTGTTGGAATACAAAGAATTAACTTTACATTCTGCTTCTCCATAGTGTACCTTGTGAGCTTGGGCAGGCCACACAATCTTTAGTCTTCCTGTAAAATGGGTAGAAAAGTTTCTTCTATCAATGGTCTGATTTCTAACAGAGACTTGCCCCAGCACTGAGAGGGGAGCTCCTTCCAGTGTTTAGGAAAACAGGATATATTCCACTTTGTTTACAATGAGGTTAGCTATACTGACAGGCTTTCTGAAGGATTTGACTGAAAACTCAGGATTTGCTAGTCACTGATCTGCCGAGTGTTGTTTGATGGCATAATTATTTTAGGAGTGAAAAGAGCATCAGTGGTGCTGAAAGTTCAAGGTGTAAATTGGCACCTTTGTGAGTTCTTCAGAGACTAGACTCAATTCTTAACCAGGTCTTTAAGTCCCCTAATGGGCCTATTCAAGGTGGTTTTGGAGTGCAGAAAAGCCCGTTTCAAAGTGTAACTCATGACCACCTGGGAGTTCTGAGCATTTTGACTGTGAATCATAGGAGGCCTGGAAACAAAGCTGGTTTAAGAGTAAAAGTGAAAATATCCTGCTATTCAGAAAACCTACTATGTAGTAAAAAGTCATGTCTAGCTGAGTGGCATTTGGCAGCCTCCTCTCCATGGAGAGCTGGGATGAGATGGAGGCACAGTCAGGTGAGGACAAAATTCCCCTGACAGAGCTGTTCACTGAAATTTACTTCTTGTCTCATTATTGCCTTGCTTTTTTAACTAGATTATTTATTCCCTGTATATGACACTGTGGGAATACAGAGTTTAGGAATTCCTAGCCCTTTACCTGAGCAGCTTTCTGACTGACATACTGCATTAAATTCTCTCACTTTTTGTGTTTATAAATAGGGGTAGTATCTGTTCATGTTACAGTAATATTGTGGGCATTGATGGCTTAAAAACTTTAAAGATCAAGGAAGTCTTATTACTAACAGATGTCTCTCTGACCCTGTAGGTTGGCAGAACAAAGCTTCTAAGTGTTCAGACAAGAGGAGTTTTGGAATCCTGTCAAAGAAAGTTTCTGTAGCTCTGTGTATGTGGAAGGGAAATCCTGCAAGAGAAAAGAGTCAGGGTAAGACTATTGTGAAGTTCTTATGAAAAGAAAGTTGTAGTGAGTCAAGCAACTGGGAGAGCAAGAAAAGAGAAAAAGGGGACACAAATGTGTGAAAGAAAATGGCATCTCCTGTCCTAATACAGAAAGAAATTCTTGTAGTTGTGTTTCTGTGGACCTAAGTGTCATTGGAACATCTTTGTCTGTTATCTACAAAGCCAGTAAAGATGTTCCTCCCCATCATGATAATCTGCTTTGTAAAAGTAGCTCTCTGATTCACTTAGCACTCTGTAGTGAGGTGGAATGGTTTGAGGGACCTCCAACTGAAATTCAAATTAGCCTTAGATGTCTCTCTTCAATTCACACTTCTTGGAAGAAATGACACAATTCTTGAAAATATCATAATGATGTTTCTGTGACGTACAAGCTCTTTGTTAAATACATAGTATAACTACTCTGAATCATATCAATATGCTTATGGTCTGCCTGAAAGCATAATGTATGCAAGTTGCACAGCATGTGATATTTTTTCTGAATGTGTGATCTGGTGATCTCATGTAAATGAAATTTTTTCAGAGAAGGGAGAGAAATAAGGATGGGGGGATATGCCCTTTACCAAGAAGGGACCAAGCAAACTGTAGCAGTTAGTGAACATATGCACACCAGCTCCTAGAACTTCAGGATTTTTTTCATTTTAACTTAAAAGCCTAATCCCTTTCTAAATATAAATTTATTAAAATACGTTTAGCAAAAGTGGTTTCTTTATGATGATTAGTTGCATAGTGAATAGATGTAGCTGACTCATTCCCAGTTCTCTTCTGTAATAATTTGGTTTTGCTTTCTGAATTTTTAACTTACAAATTTCCTATTTAAAAATGCTTATTCTTAAATTCTTCATTTCAAACCCATGTTGCACTGAAGTCTTCTGACCCATCAAATGACCGAGTATACATTAAAATGAAATGCTCATTCTGTATAATAACTAGGAAGCTATTTTTTTCTGATTTTAAAGATGCTGTTTTCCAGAATATGAATAATGAAAAACAACTAATTTTGCAGCCATAACTGTCTTCTACATCTATGAGAACTTGTAGTCATGATCAGAGAGCACTGTAGTGTATATATAGCACCTCAAAGAGCTACCATTTTAAGTATTAAAAGATGATCAGATATGGGAGAAGAATTCAATGCTATTCCTGGTCTGCCATTGAGAGAACTTGAAAAGCAGTGAACATTAGTGGATTACTCAGGGGAAGTAGGTGAAGGAGGTGAGCTCTGGAGACTTATCTTACCCCTAAACTTCTATACTGCAAGGTCATGGTGCTATTGTTTGACAAAGTTGTGTTATGTGGAGGAGAGTGGCTGCTTGGAACACAAACAGTCATGTAAGCAGGACTGAAGTTTAAGTGTTAAATTAGCATATCCTAGATAGTAAAAATGTAGGATACTGGGACATAAATCCATGTGGTTTTATCTTCATGTCTTGCTGATCTATGTACCACACGTTGCTGAAGTGCAGAAAAGGAAGCCTTGTGTTCACAAAGGAGATAAAGTATTTCACCTTGAGGAAGCACTTTTCCCTGAAACTAAACCCTGTTGTGTCCTTTTGTCAGCTGAATCCTAGAGCTTTCAGGAGCAACATCAACCAACATGTATTTCTCTAACATGCAACCAAACTATGAAGATCTACTGCCTGCCAGGAGTTAAGCTAGCATCATTTGAATTGTTTTCACAAACCCTTTGAGCTGGCCTTTACTGACCTACCCTGTGTTACAGTAAAACACTCCTGCATCACTGACCAAGAACTCTCACCTCACACCTGGTGGCAGGGATAGGAGATTAAAATCTTTTGTTATATGAAGAAACTTCTGCATGTAATGCAGACCTACTGTGGTCCTTGCATCTTATTTCAATCTTGTATGTTAATGTAATTATAAACTAGAGTCAATTCCTTTGACAACATGACTGGAAATACTTGGATGATGGGACTGTAGCCATCTAAGTTGAACTATTCATAGAGTCCCAATAATGAACTGTATTTGTTAGGAGTTTCCTATTAATAAGACATTCTGTTGTAGGAGTCTGTGTATTTGGGTTTTTATTCAAGTTGATAATGTTTGTTTCAGTAAAAATGTGGTGTTTTGACCATATGCTCAAATGTTAACATGTTTAATGCCAGCAGCAGAGTATTTACATTAAAGGACATGGAGCCAAGTTAAACTCAATTTCAGCTTTATTCACTGGATTACTGTGTTACCAGCAGAAAAACAGCTGTGATAATCAATTGAGTGATAGCTTGCTTTTTGTCCTCTTAAATTTTTCAAACATGCTGAGACAAATCTGCCCGTGTTGGAAGCTGTTCTCTACTTACTATTTTAAGCCCTAGTGCAGCAGGGTAGAGAGGGTATGCCAAGAGGTATTCTGCTTGAACTTGAAGCTCTTGAGAAGGAAGGATAGGAAGGTAAGTATATGCATCATTTTATTCTGTCCTCCCTCCCTCTTGTCAGGGCATTAGAAAATGTTATGTCTCTTTCTTTTGATAGTTCACAATTTAGCTATGTTAAATTAAGTAGTAGTTCTGGAAGAGAGATTTTATGGGTAAGATTGAAGCAGTGGAGTAGACTGTCCCCAAAAGGCAGTGGTTGCTCAGTATCTAACTGTAACAAATGCCTCATGAGCTTTCCACCTCTCAAATCAGGCTTTCAAAGATTTAGTTTTGATTGTGTAACTGAAGCAGAGGCATTTTGATAGAAATGGCTAACAGAGGGATAACTAAACTGAACAAGCGCCAGCAGATTTGAGGAAGTGGTAACTCTGAGCTGGTGTGAACAGTTAGTGACGGACATCTCTTCTGCTCTGTTGAGCTGGGGGAAACGGTCTCCGTTGATAGCGTCAGAACTGGAAATGCAGTGTAGGAATAAAATGCCTGTACTTTGTTTTAAACATTAAGGAACAGGGTGTTACCTAGTGGAGTCACAGCTAGTGATAAGATGATGTGACCCTGAAGCACAGAATTTGAATAACCATTTGGCCTTCAAAAAACTACCAAAACCCAACCCCCTAACAGCAGCCTCAAAGCCTGGATGATCACAATGCCAGTTTGGAAAGAGGATCAGAAAAGTCTTTCTTTTTACAGTTCCCCTTTCCATCTGAAAAAGAGAACCATCTGAGAAGCTCGGAAAGGAGAAGTTCAACGGAACTTTTATGGTTGGTTTATTGGCACACACTAGGTCACTTTTTTTTCTTTCTTTCCCTTCCCCCCCCCCCCC
>JAWWEU010000125.1:24990899-25007577 GCA_035583155.1 Acropternis orthonyx | reverse complement strand
CCCCCCCCCCCCCCTTTCCCCCTTCCAAAGTTGTTAATTCTAGTTAGGCCATTTCAGATGTTCTTGGAGAGGGCTGACAGGAACTTAGCATCATGGTATGATGCAACCACAAGTGATTTCTGGAGAAGATGGACCTTTGGCACCCCATGTGTTTCTTGTATGAAATATGCCTGCCTTTGGCAGCATTGTGACTTTTTTGTTGAGAAAAGAAGGCAGCAAAAGGGCTGCACAGTGGAGAATGAAAAGCTGAGGAACTTGCATAGAAGAAGATTTGAACTGCCGCATGGATTAGGCACCAGTAGAGGTCTACACAGTTTTCTCCATGCTGAGCTGATGTTTCTGAGACTGGGGATGGTGAGTGTTCAGGCAAGGTGAGGGCTTGTGCACTCGTTTTTGGAAAGCACGGATTTGTAGGAAGAGTGTTTAAGGAATTGTCAGGGTGCTCCAGGTGATGGGAGGTGATAGGCACTGTGGAGGTGATACATACGAAAATGAGAGAGAGATGGGAGTTCTAAGGCAACTGTGGACTTGAAAGAAACAAGTAGACTTTTGTGAGGGATCTTTTTTCCCACCTGGTGTTACAGCTCTGATTTTGTTTGTGAGCAAGAGTGAATGAAAGAGGCCTCTCTTGTCCATCAGCTTTTCTGTATCATTTGCAAAACCCTGTGACACACACTGACCACAGTGGCTTGTTTGTCATTCTGAGAACATGATCAGACTGTGGTGAGGGGTTAGGGAGGTGTTAGCCTCAACTTGCCCAGTTACTTTAGGCCCCAACCACTTCTGAAAGGAGGATGATCTTAGGGGGAACAGTTGATTCATTCACTGTTGAAAGCCATCCAGCTCTCAAGCCATCTTGCATTAACTTTCCTGGTTAGTGTCTTCTCGAAAAAGAGATTCTGTATGATGCAAGCACTGACCCAAGAAGAAAAATGGGAGTTGGAAATGTCAAGAGGAGCAGAAGAAGTACTTCCATGTTTGCAGAAGCCTTTGGTCATGTGTTTAGCATGGTTTTTCAGTTTTTTTAAAATGTTTTTTCTCCCCTGTATTCAGTGACTTTGGCCAGTTACTTGTATCAAGTCAGAATAGACAATGCTTTAGTTCATTAAAGTGATCACGTGTGGAAGTTGGTTGGAGAGGCAGTTCAGTGGTGCAGGCAAATGAAAAGAGGCTCAGGCCTTAAGGAAATATGTTTGGAGGGAGGGGTCTGCATAAAGATTAAGTTAAAATGAAAACATTATCTAAAACAAACAGTGAGCTTAAGCCTGAGTTAATTTTCCCTCTTGAAGTAGTTGGAAAATTGTCTCTTGCATTCCAGATCGATCCCAAATTTAAAGTGTGATCATGCTTTGTTAAACTGAAGATGTACCACAGATGTTGATTTCTATATGTGATTTAGTGGTTACAGCGAGTGGCAGATTCACAGCATTGAGACTTTCAAGTTTTATTGAAAACTGAGTCATTTAGTGACCTTTGGGTGACTCTTGGTTAAACACCTACATACAGAGCTTGACTTTGAGCAGGGAGGAATGGCAGCCGCTTCCCTGGGCTCACCCTGAGTGTGGGTAAGACCCGGGCAGAGGTCAGTGCTGGCGCCTCGCACTGCTGCCTGCCAGCAGTAGGGGTAGCTAAGCTGCTGCTTCCCGGGCAGTCCTCTTCCCTCCCTTTCCACACTCTTGCTTGCCTGGCAGAAGAGGCCAAGACAGTAACCTCAGAGGTTCTCCCCTCTTGCTGCCTGCGTGGGGACAGGGACAGGAAAAGGGAAGTGGTGCAGTGTGTCAGCTCAGAGGACTGCTTTCCGGGAAGCATGCTGCTTCCTATGGAGGTGTGCATGGAGATGGGAGTTACTGTTGTTGCTCCTTTTTCCCCACTATCCTCACACAAGACTTGGTTGAATGTCCTTAAGTTTGGGTTCTTGGTATTGAAATGAGATTGTGGCAAATGCTGCAATACCCTGAGTGGGGAAAATGCCACTTGAATCTCTAAGAGACTTCCATGAGATACGGAAAGAAGAAAGGTAAGATGAGGGAAGATGACAGCTTCATCCAGATCAGCTTCCAAGTTAGGGCCACATGGCAGTCAGATGACTGCACATAGCTGCATGGCTGCCTGGTCATGTTATCCACATCCCCACTGAGTAGTTTGTTGGTTACTTCAAGATAAATCAGGGAAAGGAAAGGCAGAGAGACTTCTGGGACCCACTGTCATGTGACACAGGAAAGTCCAATGCTGTACTTCATGCTGGGAAATGAAAATAATGAATGGTGAAACAAATGCCTTTGTGCATAGAGCCTGATTCTGTGAAAAGCCAGGCTTAGAGGGCAAAGCAGCAAAAGAGTTCTTGTGCAGATGAGTAAATGCTCAAAGATTGCCAATTTCCACCTTCAGCATTGACTTCTATCACAGATGTGGTGGCAGGCCTGGGGTTGCTGGCAGGCACAGGAGGAAGCATTCAGCTGCATGGGCAGTATTTACTGTCCCCATTTCCTCCAGAGAAGCAACTGGGGGCGGGTCTGGTTTTAGTGCATATCTCTTCAAAGTGTCTTTGCACATCATTTATTGTGTAGAAACCATGGTTTGGGAAGTCCTGACCTAGATGAAGGGAAGGCAGTGAAGTTACTGCTTTTAGCCTGTTTGAAATTCCAGTGCCACAAGTGAATGCTGAACTCTAAAAGGAGTTGTGACCAGTAAGGTACAGCAAGTGTGTAGTTCCTTGTCTGATTAATAGCAGAACTGCTGAATCAGATGTGCTATTTGCATTCTCTGAACTCAGTCCAACACTAAATGTAGAAATCGGGTAGAAAAGGGGGAAGCAGACATCGTTGCTGTAATCGTTTTTCTTCATGAGACACATCAGAAAAGGATGAGAGAGGCACATATGGCTGGATGTCATGATGGAGCAACTGCTGGAGAAAGTGTGTGAATTGGAAGGCCGTGGAACAGTTGAGGCATCAGCTTCACTTCCTGTAATTACAAGGAGAGAGGAAACTGGAATAAGGGGTCAGACCCTGGCTAAAGGCAAGTCCTCAAGGGATGCTGCCCTACTGGTGGCCATGGCTGCTTCTGTGAAAGGGCAGCAGTGAGAGGCTTTTCATTATTGGCTGCATAATATTTCGCTGCCATTCTGGAAATGCTCCAAGACTTCAGTACCTTATGCTGAATGTATTTAAAACAGGTTACTTCACAAGGCAGTTACGATATGTCTATCTGGCTATTTTTCATCAAAGACTGCTATGGTTTCATAAAAGAGAAGGGGGATTCTATGAAATTGAAAGATCTCAAGTTGGTTGGGAGCTCTGCATTTTTTCTTCTTTTTTGAAAAAACACCAAACAAACATCTCCAAAACACACCCCTACCCCCCCCAAAAAAACCCCCAAAACCCTAAAAACATTTGGGGCATTTTGAAATGTTCAAACTGAGGAGCTATTTTTTTCAGCTGTTGCAGGTATTAAACAACATCAAGAAAATCCTCTGCTATGACCTGTCAGTGGAAATAATCCTTTCTTGATCATGCTGAACAGCTGGGTTCATTGCTTCTCCTGCAACTGTAATTTTCAACTTCTGGACTTGTTGCCTGCACCATGATTTGTCAAAATTTTAAGCTAATGATATGATCTATGAAATAATGAAATTGCAGATGTTTAAGTGAATCATTGGGATTTACAAAATAGGGGAGATACAGTGAATTGTTGTTAGGAATGAATTAGGTGTTTGGAAGTGACCTACTTTGATGATACTTTGCCTTTTTTCAAAATGCTGAATGTTTTTGACCTTTCTCCCTGTTGCAATGCAAGTGACCACCTAACACCACCACTTCAACTTTGCTGCTTTTTTGTGATAATAAGTAACATTTTCTTTCAACGGTGATACTTTAATTATGCAAATCAAATTTTTACTAATGTCTTTTTTAGACCCCATAAATCTGCAGTGTAACTTCATCTTCAGTAAATAGGTCAGGGGAAATGCAGCACTGACAAAAGTGGACAGATGCATTTTGGATTTGGTTTAACTACATCTATGCTGTGTAATCACTTAAAAAAACCCAAACAAACTCACAACAAAAAACCAAAAAGCCCAGAAAACTGGTGGTCTGTATAAATGTTTAGAAATGGAAATCAAGATTGGAATGACTGTGTTTTCTCTTGTTATTGTCAATAAAGGGACTGTTGCTGATTTATTTCACTTAACAAATATCAGTGGAACCAATCCTGAAAAATCTTACTCTGAGAATATCCTGTAGGCTTTCTTTACTTGGAGACTAATGTGTTTATTTCTGGCTTGAATCTGCTTATTGTTTAGATTAAAATCTGCTTTGCATGGTCAACATAGTTGAAAGCAAGTGGATTGCCTTATAATTTCCACATTATCAGTATAAGAATAATTGCAATCACAAATAAAATGGCAGGAAATAACATGTTACTTGAAAAAGAACACACAGCTTTCATGTTCACAGATTTTTAAGGTTAACAGTTACTTTCCCTTCTTTTCTCCCATTTTCAAATCCAGACAGAATCCTATCCCTGAAAAGCACCAAAACCTCAGGAACAAGCAAACTGCCCCAAAAGCTGAGAAGCAGGCAGGTGTGATTTGTAATTGATGGGACAAATAAAAATGGGCTTTTGTTATGTCATTTTTAGAATCATAGTTGAGAATGGTACAGTGATTGAACTGTTGCTGCATTACAAATAAAAGCACAGAGCTATACCGAGGCACAGGAGCCAGAGCCAGACAGACCAGAAACCCAGTGCACTGCTGCTGTGTTTAAATTCAGTATACAGCAATACAAAGCAATTTCTGGATGATGTCTACATGTGTATATCAACCAGGGCCACTTCAGATTCATGGGAGTCTAGAAGATAATATGAGAAGTGCAGGGTCATGAGAAGGGGACTTGAAAGGAGAATAGTGCTTGGCACCGTCCTGTATTTGTTGTGGGTCATGTGATAGCCATAGCCAAAAAAGGTGCATTTGAACAGAGAAGATTAGATGTTCTCCATACTGTGTTTGTACTTTACAGTCTTTTTTGCATTCTAAGTTTTTATAAAGAAAATTAGGGTGTGAGAGCATGAGACACCTTAAAGAACCAAACAATCAGTAGGTGAATACCAGTTCTTTGAAGATAAGCACAGTCCGTCTCAGAGGACTTGTTGATTATCCAACAGCAACTTGATCTCATGGTCTGTTGGTTCAGTGATTTGACACACTACGTTGGCAGTGTTATTTAGGGTGTTTTTTGTAAACCAGTATGAGCTGGTTTATCCTGTTGAGTGTGTAAGCTAGTTCTCCTGTTCCTGCAACTGAACCTAACAATTCTGTTACAGTGAATGCTTTCCTTATTTGTCTCTGAATTCTTACCTGTGATTACAAACAAACAGCTATGACCTCTGTCTTTGACATGAAGTTGTCAGACTTTTCTTAATACAAGACAGGGGATACTGCCTTGTCTACCTTTGGATAGCTGTTTCCCATTACCTTCACAAATGAAATCTTTTTAGGAAAGGAGAGAGTATCTGAAGAACCATCATTGTACCAGTGTTTCTCAGGCTGCAGTCCTAGATTGCTGGTCAGCCATTAGCCCAGGAAGGATGGAAAGTAAAATACTAAAACTGTACCTTGTGTGCGCTCTCACATATTTTGGCAAATCAGCCAAGTGGGAGGAAATAGGCAAGTAAAACCAGCAGATTATGCAGAGTTTTAGCTTCAGTTTTTGTTGGGAAATTTTAGTAAGTAGCAAGGAAGCAAGCATGGCCTTGGATATTGTTTGTTTAGTGGTCTCAAGGGACAGATAGTCCTAGGATTTATTTATTTATTGGTTGTTGGGAACCATTGTGCTTGGGCTCTGTTCTGGCGGGTCTGATTATAGACAAGAGATGCTGTCTCTCCTGCCTCTGATCTGGAGCTTGGGTGTTGCAGGCACTGGTCACCTGGTGGAACTAGTACAGCTCCTGTTGGAGCTAATGGTGATCATCTAAACTTGGAAACTATATGATCCTAGGTTTTTGTACATAAATCCTCAGACTTGGACAGTTCTGCTGTTGCCATTCTCAGAAACACCTTTGTTTTCTTTAGGGCTAAGGGACATGGCACATCTGTCTCACCTGAGCCATGGGCAGGCTGCTCTCCCTGTAGTGCTCAATCCAAACAGCTTCCAGAGTGGTCTTTTTACACGATAGCTCATTTTGTTCAGTTCTCCAATTTGTGAGGAAATTCAGCCCTTGCGAAACTGAACAGATGGATCTGAGTTCCAGCAAGTAGACACGGAACTATGTTTTATTCCCACATCCTGAACGAGTGCTCTAACCACGAAGGAAGGGCAAGGAAACTGCTGCTTCCTCTGGTCATGCTGTGTAGTAAAGATGTTGCCCTTCCTCTTGAGAGCAAAGAGGTAGGCAGGGCAGAGCTCAATGTGCTGAACTGCAAAATAAAAGAAGGGCCTCCTGTTGCCCTGCGTGAAGAGCCTGAGCCCCCTGAAGAGGTGAGTTTAAGGAGCTTCTCCCTCCTTGGTGCTCCCTGGTGCTCGTTGCACGTGAGCTGTTTGCATGGATCGTGCTCTGTAGCATCAGGCCCATTTCTGCACGTTGCATGGGGAACCTTCTTGCTGAAATCACAGCTGTTGCTTTTGCTGTAAAATCCAGAGACTACAGTAGTTTATGCCCTTTTGTATAGCCCTGCTGTGCCAAAAACCTAGGTTCACATAAAAGTTAATAGCTTGTTCCTTGGAGGACTTTATCACCACAATACTCTGGAAGTAGGTGTTTGTATAGAGGAAAAGTAGCATTTGGCACTACTTTCTTCCCAAGCCCTCCTCCCAGCAGGCTGTATATTAAATATACATTAACCTCCCCCCTGCCCCAGTAACTACACCATTATGACAGCTGAAACAGAATTAGAGGAGCTAACATAAAGCCAGACCTTGTGTCCCACCTGCACTGCAGGCTGCTGGCGGAGCACCTGGCAGTTATGATTTGCACCTGTTTGATGGTTTCTTTCCTGAAAGAAAAAACAAAAAGCAGGCTTGCTTGCAGCCCGCTACCCTGAGCAGCTTATCAGTCACAGCAACAGCAGAGCATAGCGAGGATCGTTTCTACTGCATGTGTCACTTTGCTCTCAGAGGCATCGATGACAGCGCTGTCAGTCAGCTCCTTGCATTTCATTGCACTTCTGCTGCTGGTGGGACTTCTACCAGCTGTTACAAAAAAAATCCAGCTGTAGCATAAGCAAAGCCTGTGCTGGTATTTTTGTGGACCTAAGAATCAATTTCTTAGTCTCCCATTTGTATATAAAGTACATAATACAGTAGTCACACAAGAGAAAAACTAGTCCAGTTTCTCCACAAAGCTCTAAAAGCTCTCTGGGATGGTCTAACACGTAGCATCCTGGTGATCTATGTATGAGCATCATTCAAGAATGAATGGCATCTTTCTATTGAATAAGCAGCACGCTTAGCAGGAGAAATAAGAAGAAAGTACCAAATTTCTGGTATAATGCATTGGCATTTTCAAAGATTGGTCTGGACTTCCAGCATTTACTCTGGTAGCCCTAACTCAATATGTTGCATTCCTTGCTTTGGATGGATGCCTTCTTTCTAAGCTAAGACCAAGCACTGAGGCAGTTGTAGTTTAAAGATAATAATGTCTTTAGTTAAATAAACTTAAGACTAACTTCAACTGTAGCTCTAACTCATTTGTTGCAAATTATGATTTTCTGTGTTTGCACTGCTGTGACTATGCCGGTTCCTGATGTGGGCTCATTAATAGATTATTTCCTTGTTAGCTCTAGGTAAAGCTTTGACCTAGAGCTGATTAGGGAAAAGAACTTCTGTATCTATTATCTTTTCTCTTTCATAATTAGTATAATTATGCCTCTGTGCCCCAGACAGCAGTCTCAGACAGATTGCTGGGGAGCCCCAGAAACCGTCTGGACTCCCTGAATGGGAGTTTTCTGTTAAGCAAGGAATAGTTGGGTTCTGTAGTGTCAGGGAAAAGCTGAATTACAGCATTACACAGAAAGTAACCAAACCAGTGGAGAGAGATTTCTCTTCATCCCCACCCAGTTAAATTCAATTGACTGGTAGGAATGCAAAAAGCAGGTTCTGTAATTTCCACTTTTTTGAAGATAAATTGGCACACGTATGAGACAGAATCAGTCAAGGGCACAGTATTTCAGTTTATAGGTGAAAATGACAGGCAGTGTTGGAGAGAACAGCACCCAGCTGAAACCACTCTGGTCTTGATACAATAGGACAGCTTTTTAATAATGTGTTCACCTGTGCTTGCTGTTGGCTTGGGCTGCCTGAGAGTGTTTGCAGCTGGGCAGAGTGGGGGTGACTGGGACTAGTCCAGCACTGAGGTGAGGGCTGCTCTCCACCTGCGAGGGGAGAGTTTTCCCTCCCCAGGGTGCTCTGGCTGCCTCTGAAGTGAGGTTACAAAACAAAAGCAAAGGAGGGGAGGACTATTTTCTAGGTAGATCATATCAGCCTTTAAGGGAAAACAAGAAGTTGAGTTTAGTTTAGTGCTTACTATTAGTGTGTCTGGCAAGCACTGAGCAGTGTAACTGGCAAGAAATCCTGAAGCTTCAACTTTGAAAGAGTTCAAGTGTGTGTTGGAGAACACGAAGAACTATGCTTTTTGTTGCCTCTTACCCTTCACTTCTTTCACCTCAGAGTGTGTTACTTTTCCTTGTAGTGCAACTGGACCAACAGGATTTAGCAGGAGTGTTGTTCTTTACAGCCGTCTTGGGTATCGTTGTGCTAGTACTGTGGAAGTGTAATTCCCTTCATGAAAGGGCAGCTTAGCTGAAATGCAAAGCTCAGTAGAAGGAGAAAGGAGATTATGGTAGTAGGTAATTGTGAGGAGGCAGCAAGTGCCACTCCTTTTTTGGGCTCAGGGCTTTAAGTCCCTCCTTGTGCCTCACAGTGGAGTTCTCCAGTGAGGTGGGAACGGGTGGTTTTTCATACAAAGTTTTGATTTGATCTTGCAGCCTGAGAGACTTACTATCTGAGTGCCTGTATCTCAAATGGAGAGGGAGGCTCTAGTGTTTCATGCTCTTCTCCATATAATGATAAATGCATGCGCAGCTGCTGGAAACGAGGAGAAAGCTCAGGCTCTGGGGTACTGTTAGCTTAATTGTTAAGATGCTGTCTTGGGAACTAAGAATTATAAATTTGGATCCCTTCCAGAACAGGGGGTGTTTAAGGCATAATCCATCACATCCCAGCTAAATGCCAAACTGGTTGTGGTCTGAAGGCAATGACTCCTGCCCTTAAAGCAGGACTAGAGATGTTTTATTTTAAGTGGAGGATGTGCATCATGGACTAGTGATGCTGCTTCTTAGTAAATGCCTGAAGGTCCCAGGGAGGCTGTAGAAGCTTTTGCCAGAGATCCTGGGCTGTGCCACTTGTCTGCCCCTGCATCTCCTGAGGAACCTGATTGTCCTTGTACTTTGGGTAAGCTCAGTGATTCTGTTAATGCAGTCCCAACCTCCACTCAAGCAGTGCTACTCCTGGAGCTGCCCAAATCTCTGGGCTGAATTCCTTGCTGTTAACCCTCAGCACTGTCAGGAAAGAAAACATTGAAACATATGAAAGTACTTTGTCATAAAGTACCTGGCAACTGACAAGGGGTGGTTGGATTTTTTTTTTTTTTCTTCTTGATTGTTTTTACTATATGACTTCTTTAAGTAAAATCATAACCCAGTTGAGAAATGATAAAACCAGTCTGGGCTATGCAGCTGCCTTGTGCTGTGGTGTAACTATCCACATTATTTCTTTGTTATATGTGTGATGAAATGACCTGAGGGAGGGGAGGGTGTCTGTAATACCATCCTGGGCTCCTTGCCTGAGGTGTTCCATAAGCAAACCCAGAGATGAGCCCTGATGTGGTGTTTGTCATATGTTACCTTGGTGCATCGAGGGAAGGCGTGTGAGGCTGTGTTTGAGGTTATTGTGAAGTACTGTGAGAAAGTAAAAGTCTTGTGTCCCTTGTTGGGTTGTCGATGGAAAGAGAAAAGGAGTTTTGTGATGTTTGGTCGAGTCTGCTCCTGCATTGAACCGTTTTCAGGCTGTGATTAAAGACTCTTACAGCTAATGATTGTCTGATTTTTTTAATAAGGCTTTGGTAAGACTTTTGTTAGTGTAATAAGTAACACATTTTGGAAGTAAGTGTTTGTGATTGAGCACAAGACCTTGTATGTCTAAGTTAAGTTAGTGTCTTAGGGCCCAAGAAAACAAGTAAAACCTCCTGTCAAGAGGAATGATACCGTTTAATCATGGGTTACCAAACAGAAATTTGAGATAGTAACAAATGACACTACCCTGTGTCTGTAAGGGTTTCAGGCTTCAGCTAGATTTGTACTAACTTTGACTGAGTTCCAGCTAAGAAGTGTGAATTGGTTTATTAACTGGCTGTTTCTGACCTTTCTCTCTGTTTACTCATGTTGCTAATGCTTTCTCTGCATTACAGAAGAAATCACAGTTTATACTTTCTTCCTGTGGAGCTTGCAAGGATTTACTTAACAGCATGAAACCCCTCCCTTCTGCTGATAAGGAGCAGACTGGGTTAGAAGTGCAATTATTCAAACTAAGACTCAGCTCCCAGTTGTGCAGGGTGGAGGCTTTGGAGTGCTCATTAGCAAAGGTATGTCCCTGTTCCACTGGGGACAAACCCAGTGGGAGCAAGGCTGGCACAGAGCAGGTGAAGGAACAAAATGATCTTAACCTGTTTACACAACTTACTGACAGTTTACCAACCAAATAAATGAGCTTGTACGGTGACTGTATCTAGAATGAGTCAGGCCATTTTACAAGATGTCTGTTTTGGCTACAGAAGTGCAGGTGTTTTCTTCTTGTGAAAGACTTCGAAAAAGAGCTAGACTGACTTGCTTCTAATGTGTGTGGAAGTTCTGGCATTCACTCACAGGGTTTCCTTACCTTCTGTTTGCTTGTTACCTTACAGAGTATTATTTTCTTCAGAGACTTTCTAAATGTAATTAATTTTTATTAGTTATTTAGTTATCATGCTATCTTCCAACCTAAGGGAATTAGTCATCCCCAGCTCGATTTTTCCTTTCTTATTTTCAAGGTGCCTTAAAATAAAAAATAGCCCCCCAATTTGGGTGTGGCTCCCATGTGAGAGTATTTGAAGAGGTTGTTATTCACTGACTTTCCTTTCAAAGTGAGGGACTTTAATTCATATTTTTTGCTTCTCTTAAAATGAAAGACATGAAAGGGTCACAATGCATATCAGTGAATTTTGAGTCTTACATAGCATCTTGGTTTAGATTCTGTTCTTTGCCACTTTGTGAGAAAAGCCTTTCCATTAATATTCTTAGAGGTTACAAATATTTTTTTTTTTTTGTAATATTGGTTTCTGTAGGCATGGTAGACAGGTTATTAAGTTGCTATGGCGGGAAGTAGAGAGGATTAAAAAAGAGAGAGAAGGGGAGTAAAGAAAGCCCATAGTATATTTTCTGATCGTCTGGAAACACTCTGAGTTACAAGCACCAAGACATAGGTGTTTCAGTAGCTGCAGAACCTGGTATGATGTTCCTTTCTGGAGTCCTGTTGAAGTTTTTTATTCATTTTCTGGAATTCATGTAATTTGTCATAGTAATAAATAAACCAGGAAAATATCATGAAGGCAAAACCAGGTGGTTTTTTTTGTTTGTGGGTTTGTTTGGGGTTTTTTTTGTTTGTTTGTTTGGGTTTTTTTTGACTGATGTAGGGCAGTGCACAAGCATACAATTTATTAAAATAATCCTCTATGAACAGAAATAGCATAATGACAAGTAGAATTCACCCAATAGTTCTCAGAATGGCTTTTATTTTTCATTTTAAAGTTTCTTTGCCAGCTGATGTGTTGAGTCACGGTGGTGAGCCTGATAGAAGAGGGGAGAGCTCTGAAAGGTGCTGTGGCTCCTGCAAAGCTGCAGTCAGCATACAATGAGGTATAAAGGTCTGAGACTATTGAGGGATGAGGAAAGATGATTTCTTAGTAGATGGAAGACGTCTTGTAACTGGTGTGTATCAGTAATGGTGCTGACTAAAGACCCTGGTTACCTTTCCATTAGAAGAAGTCTGTTTCTAACATGTTGGGCAAATAGATCTCTTCAGCACTGGAAAATGGATGCAGAGAAGTAAATCTTCAAATCCCTGGAGGAAGCTGCAGAAACTCACAGGAACCTGAAGAGAATTGAGACTTTTGGCAGTCATTATTGATGTCTTGGTACTCCCATGCTGCATGTGATGCCAGCTCTGAAAACTGTGTTCTGTCTGCTTGGATTGATTTCTCTGCCATTCCTGTAAATTCACTTTATACCCGAACTCCTCCTGCTCAGAGCATGCTCTGGAGGTAGCACTGTCTGGTCACAGTTTGTGTTCATGTCCCTGCTCATGGAGTCAGATGGGGGCCCATGGTATGGAGAAACCAGACACTCAGATTATCTTCGTGGTGTAAATGATCCTCTTTGTCTCTGTTTGATTCTGCATTGCAACAGGCAACCGTGAAGTTGCATCCACAGCAAAAACCAGTTACAATTTCTCCTCAGACTGTCTTTCTTTTTCCTTTTCTGTATTATGGCAGGATTATGCTGATTCTCACTTTTTCTGTTGTTTTTTTTTCTCCCCTTCTCCTATAAGGAGAAAATTGAATGAGATGTAACATTTTTCTTTTTTTCTCTCTCTAGCCAGTCTTTCCTCTGTCCCATGTGATCCATTCAGAAACTCTCAGTCCATATCTTGCTTTTATTGATAGCACTTACCAGATGGTACTTCTAGTTCAGTACAGCTTGTGTGCATCTCGGAGTAAAAACTGTGGTGAGCCTAACTGGAGTTCTGCAAAAATTGCCTGCTTCTTGTACTGCTGACAAATAGACAAGGGTGAGTGCAATTCACTCGCTTTTGTGCCAGTTCTCATACCTTCATGGTTATTCTGTAGCACTCTGCAGAATGGCTGCATTGTCTTGCCTTGAATTTTCCCACAAGTCCTATACTGTAATCTTAGTGCTTTAAAACTTTATGAATTGCCTTTTGGGAAGGACCTTTAGAGAACTACGCTGTTGTAAGGGTTTCTTGGGTCTTGAAAGGGCAAGAGGGTCAGGGCAACACCATCTTAAATAGCTCTCCCAGGCTGAGCTCAGCTTTGTAAGCAAGGTTCTGAGAAAACTGTGCATTTCATAAACCATTTCCTGGAATCTGTTCTGCTTACACCCCAGGTTTTGGATTGTACCTAGACTATTCTATGAGCAATCAAAAATTGTACAAACAAGGTCTCCCATTGTAAATCTCTAACTGGGGATAGAAAACAAATGTTTTGATAAGTATGGAAATAGATGTTACTGTAGTCTGATCCACAGTTAGTCTGCACTCAAATACTTTTCAAAGTGGCCAGCTGAGTGTTGGATAGTTAATGTGAGATGTTACAAAGAAGCTAAAGTACCTGCTTATATTCCAACAATCAGGTGGCTTTGAAAGGTTTCAAGCTGTGCAGGCTGAAAATCTTGAAAGGCTCCAAGAGTTTGTAGTGTATTTGGCCACGTACGTTGCATAGACTTAAATATTGGTTTCATTCTTTCAAGAAAAATCACAGAATATTCTGAGTTGGAACACACAAGGATCATCGAGTCTGACTCTTAAGTGAATGGCCCTTCAACCACAGTGATAAAGGGGGGAGTGGAGGCGTGTGCTTTCTGCATATATGGACTTAAACTAAAGGAAGAGAATTTCAGTATCTTCACCTCCAATTATCTTACCCTTAGTGGACTAGAGAATGAATTTGAAGAGAAAACCCCCTTTGCCCAGGGCGATTTGCAGTCCCCATCAGCTCTTTAGAGGTCATTGCTGATTAGTTGGTATAGGGCCCTTCTGCATGTAGAGCTGTAAACCAGCAATAGGATGCACTTCTCAGCTTTGTGTTTGAGGCAGTTCACTGATAGTTGGTCAAGTTTACTCGGTGGGCTGTTTTGTTTAATGTTTAATGCTGTTATTTCCAAACAAGGCAGTGCAGCCTGCCTGTAATGCTGAGAGCTGGTCCTTTTGCGTTGCTCCCGCAGTCCAAGACAACTAGAAGCATGATTGTTGAATTGTGTGGCACTTCTTCACCTAAAAGTTGACTCTTACTGGTGGGTTTTGGTTTTTTCTCCTTGCGGCTGGTCAGTATTTCATGTCATTAGAATCAGAAAGGAAAACACTTTGTATGGACTCTTACAGGGAAAAATCAGTAAGCAGATCTGCATCTCGGTTTGTGGGTGTTTTTTTTTTTTTTGTTTGGTTTGGTTTTTGGGTTTTTTTTAGCATTTTGGACTTGTTTTTATTTTTTCTCCAGACCTTACAGTAGCTTTCCCATCTTTAGATGCTGCACATAGGATTTTATGGGTTATAATGAAATATTTTATTGATCATATTATGAAAAATCAATGAAAAAGTTGCCCTGGCTGTCAATTTTGTGCTGCCTACTATGTATGCACTGACAGGTTTGACTGCTCACCATTGTGAATGAGAAGAGAATACCTTGGGGTGCCCAATTATAGCAGCAGTGAGAGGAAATTCAGAAGAGTAATTTTGGCTTCCTTCATTGCCTTTATGTTGGCCTCTGAACGAGTGGCCATTCCACTCCTTTCAGCTTTCACAGCAGTGAGAGCACTAATGGCAACTCTGTGCAATTTTGACTTCTCATGGCCATGAGATTGAATCAATGCTTCTCCTTCCACATTTAGTAAAACAATTTTGCACCCGTGCTGAGCAGCTATTCTTGTCCACACCTGCTTTGAGATGGACTAGATGAACTGGAAGATTTATAGAAAACCATCTCTTTCATTTGTTCTCCCTCACCTCCCTTATTTCCCTTCTCTCTAAGTAAACTGCAGATTGACAATGGAACAGTTCTCTAAAGGGAGGGATTTTTTAAGCAAAGATGAGGAAAACCCAAGTGTTTAATAGGGCTTATCTCATAGTGGGTTGAAGTTTAAAGCAAGAAAGAAGGAAGTTAACATCAACAGGAAAAAACCCTAAAAATGTGGCTGAGCTCTCCCAGTTCAAGCATATGAAATTTGGGTGCTGTTACCACAGTATCTGAACACTTAATTTGTTAATGTATTTATTGCTGTAACATTCCCATGTGGATTGGAACAGACCCTTTTGGAAGGGAACTGTGACCTAGAAACTGAGGTTAGGGGCTTGGATACCTGAAGCAGAGTTTATACTAAGAGATACTAAGCAGAGTTTAGATGCTGAAATCCATGACTGTGGTTTGTGTGTTCCCTGTTGCATCACTGCTTACCCCTGGAGGTGATGAATCTCTCTGACATCTAAGAACTGCTGGATTCTGCTTTTGTACCCACCCAGGACTGCTCAGAGTGCGAGTCTCACAGCACAGCTCACAGGGAAGTGTGACCTGACCCCAAAATGAAGAGTTCTTCTGCCTAAGTTCTTATCAAAGCAGACACATTTCTCGGGGGAACTGAGCTCCTGACAAGCATCACACCTCTGTTTTGGTGACTTTTAAATTGTAGCTGGGGAAGGAGAGAGTCTACTGGGGAAGGTGCTTGCCTGTGAAGAGGAAGGCAGAGGTCAAGTGCTATCTCTGAGCACTGTCTTTTAATGTTCTGTTTAATATTAACATCACATCCATAAGCAGAAATACGAACAGGCAGCAGAGCTCTTCATTCCTCTACTACAAAGTCATGCTTCCCCTTAGGCGTAATTCTCTCTGGCCTAGCACGTGCATTATTGTAATTTGGGTTGAGTGGCAGGAGGAATCCCCTTCCTTGAGTAGGGGCATGTCTTGGACTAATGCTCCCATGCTATCCCCTGCTCTGAAGGCTTGAATCTCTTTTGGCAGTCATTTAAAAATGGTGATCACGCTTCCTAACAGGAACCCATATACATTTTGGAAGATGCTTGTGTGTGTGTGGTAGGTGACAGATCTCTTTCTAGCCTCTGTGGCAAGAGGTTGTGTAATGTATAATTTCTCTCTTAGCTGTAATTGATTGATCAGTGTTAATTGAACAAGCAAGAACTTTGCTCTTTTCCAGGAGTTTGGGAATACTTGATAGCAGCAGGGCCCTCCATGGATCAAGCAGTGTCTGTCACTGCTTAGTCTATGTCCCTAGAACCAAGCAGGCAGGTATCACATATGCAGCAAATTTTTAGTTTGTGTTTTATCAGCACAAGTATAACACATAACCCTTCTGAAAGAGGGCACTGGCTTTCCTAGGGTGACAATCCATGGCTTTCTCTGTAGGTGGATCTCTGCAGCCATGTGTAACTTGTGACTATCAACTGGCAGCAAACTACTTTCTTAGGAATAGGAAGAAAATGGCTGCTCATGTTCCCAGCTAGTCAAATGTCAGTTGTACCTGACTATATGCACCGGGAAGAATAACCCCCTGCACCAGCACAGACTGGGGACTCAGGTGCTGGAAAGCAGCTCTATGGAGAAGGACCTGATGGTCCTGGTGGGCAGCAAGCTGTTCACAAGCCAGCTCTGTTTGGCCCTTGTGGCCGAGAAGGCCAATGGTATCCTGGGGTGCATTACGAAGAGCTTTGCCAGCAGGTCAAGGGAGATGATCCTGCCCCTCTGCTCCACCCTAGTGAGGCCACATCTGGAGTGCTGTGTCCAGTTCTGAGCTCCTCAGTACAAGAGAGATGTGGAGCTCCTGGAGCAGGTCTGATGGAGGACTGCA
>JAWWEU010000125.1:24958708-24990799 GCA_035583155.1 Acropternis orthonyx | reverse complement strand
AGTGCTGTGTCCAGTTCTGAGCTCCTCAGTACAAGAGAGATGTGGAGCTCCTGGAGCAGGTCTGATGGAGGACTGCAAAGATGATGAGAAGACTGGACCATCTCTCTTATGAGGAAAGGCTGAGGAAGCTGAGCCTGTTCAGCCTTGAGAAAAGATGACTGAGAGGGGACCTCATCAATATATGCAGTATCTGAAGGGAGGGTGCCAGGACAATGGAGCCAGGCTCTTCTTGGAGGTGCCCAGCAATGGAACACAAGGCAATGGAAAGAAACTGATGCACATGAAGTTACACCTGAGCATGAGGAAGGACTTCTTTACTGTGCAGGTGGCTGAGTACTGGAAGGGCTGCCCAGAGATGTTGTGGAGTCTCCCTCGCTGGAGATATTTAAAAACTGTCTGGATGGAATCCTGTGCCATGTGCTCCAGGATGACCCTGCTTGGGCAGGGAGGTTGGACCAGATGACCCACTGTGGTCCCTTCCAAACTGACCCATTCTGTGATATCTATACTTAGCTGTGTATTTGAGTAGTTCCATAGCACCTAACTGCAAATGTATGAAGAGAATGCATGGGAATACTTGTCGGATTCATGGAAACTTGTCCTCTTCAGACTTTTAAAAGTTTTCTTCTTTCCCTTGCGTATAAAACGTATGTTTTGGTGGGAGTCTAAGAATGTGTAACTAAGCTGCTTGCCTGCCTTTCCCAAGGAAGCAGCTGCTGATGTGCAGCAATAGAGAATGTGGTGGAGGAGGAGGCAGCACTGCTTTCCTCATGTAACAGGCATAGCTGCAGGAGATCTGAAACCTCGTGGCTATACTTGACCGGTTTCCTTGTCAAAAGCTCATCTGGTTCTCAATTTGATTTAACCTGGAAACCGTGCTCTGCCTGCACTGGGGCCAGGAGTCCTGAGATGCAAATTCTTCTGTAAAATGCCAGTGTGGTGCTGCTGGGAAAACTACCAAGAGAGCAGATCTAAAATGTTTCCTGTGTTTACTGGGTAGTCCTGAGAGAGATTCACCTTTGTCTTGTGACTTTACATGGCTGGGATTTGTGCCTGGTAATTTGAGTGCTCCAGGAACTGTCAGACTCCCTTCTCCTCCTTGTACTGCTTTGGTTTGGCTGGTATCACCTGGAATCTCCTCACAGTGTCATTGTCTTAGTACAGAGGAGTTTCTTCTGTGCTAGTATTTATTGCCTAGGGTTTTGGACAAGAGGAGCCCAGACTGTCCTCTGCAAAGCACATGCATTGTGCCAGGGACTTGGTCCCTGTCTTCCCTGGAGCAGCTCAGCTGAGGAGTTTCTGCTGCTTGTGTTAGGGTGCTGTAGGAGCTGGGTCAAGGTGGAAACAGGCTGCTCTTGGTTGCATTCTGTGCCAGAGATGTTGGGATGCTTTGGTGCAAATGAACAATCATTTTCATCTTAAGAGGTGGGAGAATAAATGCCTTCAAACTGCAGCCCTCTGACAAAATGCCTGCTTGCTTCTGGTATGGAGAGTGTTAACAGCAGAGGGACAAAAGGGGAGATTCCCCAGGGTTACTGATTATAAGAGTGTATAAATTCTTGAAGAGCAGGCAAGCCTGAGGTTTTAAAATTCTGCTTTATATGGCCCCTTCCAGTATCCTGTCCTGCCTTAGGAAGGCTGTGTGGATGCTGCAGAGGTTCAAATATGTGGAGTCTGGATATTTTAAACCAGGGCCTAAACTGAAGGACTGTCATGCAAAACAAATGTACCAGGGGTGGTGGTGGAGGAGGGAATAGCTAATAGATGTTTTCCCCTTGCTTGACATCTGTCACCTCGCCCCATGCCAGCCCTTACTCTGTTAATAGCAAACCATTTGCTTCCTCCGTTAATTAGAACTGGATTCCTGTCATTTGACCAGCTTTATGCCTGTACAAATGTCAACAGAGCCAGGACTACACAGGTGGGGAGAAGGGCTTGTCAGAGATCTGTTGCATCTGTCTGGGGAGGGATAGATGGGGGAAATGCCACCTCCCTTTTCCAAATCAGGCACATTAACCTACAATAATTGAAATGTGGACTGTGAGCCCCAGAATGCCACTTTCCCTATTCCTTTTCAGAGCAGACTGCACTTTAAGCCATCCCCTCCAGTTAGATCTCTTTACCAAAGTGGTCTCTATGAAGGCTTACATACAAGAAGATAATGGTGCTGTCATTTTTACAAATAATCACAACAGGAGCAGAAAAATAAGAGGAAGATGATTATGCCTGAAAATTCAATGAAGTTCCAGTTGTTAATGCAGTGGAAACTAAAAGGAAACTGAGCCACAATCCCAAGCTGTTCCTGCCAGGCAGTGGGTTGGTTTTTCTGCCATGATTTAGGAGCGTACAGCTGTATTGCCATGACTTTAGAAGGAAGTTTATCTACCCTGAGATGATTTTCTGTAAAATGCTACAACAAAGTACTGGATGTGTTAGTTGAAGCAAATTTTGAGTGGGAGAAACAGGTTAACCTAGTTTAGTTTGGCTGGGTTGTAAAAGAAAAAACTCTGCAAATTCTCCCATGGTCACCTCCAGCAGTAAGAGTTCTGGTTCTGCTGAGATTATGACTCAAGAGGGTGGCGCTGGTTTTGACACTGATGATTAAAGTGGAACAGCAGACTCTCCCTTTCCCCACTCCTTCACTTAATGATGGGAAGTATTTCTTTATGTGATGTGGGAAGGATGGGGTGATGTGCCTGTGTGTGTACCCTGGGGTACTTTAAGCCATTTACATCCTGGAAGATGATGCTCTGAATCTGTTCAGGCATGGAGGACCTGAATGCCAAGGCTGTGAGTACTCCAAGCACCTGAACTAATGGCAAAGTGGTCTGGGGGAGAAAGAATGGTGCCTTGTTCCTGCATCTGAAAGAAATAGGTGCAGGCTCCAAACCTGGAAGGAAGGAGGCCATTTGAAGTCAAGAGTAAGGAGATTTCTTGACAGAAATGCTTTGGGGATGTTTTTACACCATGCTGTAGGAAGTATGTAATTCCCTTCTCCATGGCCTGGTATCTGGGGATCCCTCCTTTGTGTTCCCCTCTGTGCAGCCCCTGCTCTGCTGCAGAGGGGCTGCAGTGAGCAGAGTGTTCATCTGGGGCTCAAGTGCCTCACGTCACAATGTGCAGGTCAAGTATGCAACCTAAAGCTTTAGTGTTCTCTGTTGATTAGAAAGAGCAGAAAGGACAGCAGTAGATCTTTAACAGATGTTTTCTGTCTTTCTCACGTTCGTACCCTAGTGCAAGGTTTTTCTTCCCCCTAAAACAAGGGTGTTATTTTTTTTTTTTAAATCAGCAACACTCTCTATGTTAACTTCATGCGTGTCAGATATTCCCTTTGCTGGTTAGAGGTGAGGCAAGTAAAACAGAGGGCTGACGGATTTATCTCTTAAGGTCGGCAAGAATCTCTCCTAGCACAACATTTTGCCCTAATTAAACTAACTTAGGGAAATCATTTACAGGTCAAAGTAAGGGAACCCACTTAATGCATAAACATAGCTGGAAAGCAAAATGTCTCACAGAATGATGGAGGGAGAGCTGTCATGGTAGCTCGTGGGGTGATGGGGTGAAACTGCCAGTCCTCTGACATAAAATGGGCATTTTCTGAGTGCCTCAAAATTAGCAGTTGTGTCTGCATTAGGTAAACATGTTTGAGTGTGACAGAAACTTGACAGATGCATGCTTTTCAGGGAGAAAAAGCTACTGTGTCAGTTAAATTGCAGGGTATTAATTCACTGCTGAGATGCTGATACATGCCAGTTTTAGTACGGGTGCTGCTGGACCATCAGCAGCTTTGGCGAGTTTGGTGTGCAAGTATAGGTGAGACAGAGAGCTCTGTTGGAAGGCTGTGCTCTTGTGAACACCTCCTGGCAAGAGTGTGCAGTTCTAGAAGCTCTGTTTTGCAGTTAGGTGTAAACCACAGGGTTCATGTTTAAATCCAAGGTCTTGTTCCCCTGCATTGGGTTTTACTTCAATGAAAAGGTTTGGTTTTTAAATATTTCCAACTTGAAAGTGTGTTGAAGTGTGCCTATGAAGAAATCACTGTTACCCACCACTTAATCCCTGTCTTCTTCTGTAAGGTGTTTTGCTTCTTTGAGAGAAATGTTTGTTTTTTCTTTTCCCCCTTCTTCCATGTTGAATACCTTGCTGTACCTCTGAGCATCATCACCTGTTGTTCTTAAGTTTTGCCTGGGGTTTGTTCACCCTGGTTTGGCTTGCCACCACAGGCTTTTCAGTCACTCCCATAAAAAGAACTGTATTGTTCTCTCTGTAAGATGCCAAAAGGCAGAAAATGACAAAACAAGCTGGGAAGTGAAGAGTGAAAGTAAGGCAGAAGCTGCCTGGATGCTTGGCCAGGCGTTCCCGGTTGTTACTTGGTGTACAGTGGTTTGGGGAGTGATGGTGAGGGGTGCCTTGGTCACAGCCAGCAGTGGCACCCAAGCAAACTGCCCGTGTTCATGGGAGAAGTGGAGTGGGCAGGTTTGGTTTGACTTCTCAGTGGTCTTGCCCATATCAGCAGCACCTCTGAAATGAGATCTGTTGAAGTGCACTGAAGAAATTACGTTGAAAGGCAGACAATGGGAATGTTCATTAACGGCAGGATTTTTTCCTGGGGAAGGCTAAAGGGGTGTGAGACCTCTGTTAAAGCTCGTGCATCTGTTGGTTCCAGCTGTCTAATGCCTGAAACTGCACCTGTGCACAGAAAGAGCAACACTTGGCTGCTGCAGTGTGCCAGCCTGCCTCAAGACATTCCCATCTGGGAACATGCTGAGAGCCAGGGGTGAACATTACAGATTGCTGAGTTTTAAATCCCCATGTCCCCAAGACACTTAGCTATACGAATGTGCATAGTAGGGGGGTTTTCCCAAGGTGTGTGGCATTGATGGATGGCGTAACCAGGGCTGACAACAAACCCGGGCTCTTAAAAAAGAAAGCTTCAGAAGCTTTTAAGTACCAGTTGTCACAGAAACATTTTGCTGCTGTGGAGAGAGTAATTTCTGTCTATTCCCACAGAATAGGATATTTCATTATTCAGTCCTGATATCCCTTGAAGCTAAACAATGGGACCATGAAAACAAGCTTTTGTTTGATGCCTGCAAGAATATATGTCCTGGTATTGATTTGGACATGCTTTCTTATTGCTTCTGCTTTCCTTTATCTTTTATGGGATTTAGATTATACCTGAGGCTTTAGACTTCTATAATTTTGGGTTTTTTTTCTCAATCACAGAATAGCTTAGGTTGGAAAAGACTCTTAAGGTCATTAAGTCCAACTGTAAACCTATACTGCCAAGTGCACCACTAAACCATGTTCCCAGGTGCCATATCGGCACAGGCTTTTGAATACCTCCATGGGTGGTGACTCAACCACTTCCCTGGGCAGCCTGTTCCAATGCTTGACAACCCTTTTGGTGAAAAAGTTTTTCCTAATATCCAATCTAACCCTTCCCTGGCACAATACTATTTGTTGGACCATCCTGCCATTTGGGAGTAATTTGAAATCAAGTAGAAAAATGCATAACCAGGTAGAGATCAATACCCCAAACCGACCAATGAATCCCTAGAGTCTCCCCCTTGTCTTGGCTCTGCCAGGTGTGCATTTGTGGCTGTTCCTTGAGCACTGAGGGAATTCCAACAGGGAATATGACATATTCATTTACATACAAAAACACCAGTGGAAAACAAGCAGTGACATTCTACTCCTTGCTCATAAAAATACCTCCCCCCTTCACTGTAAACACAGATTTTATGGAGCAGTAGCCTGGGCTAGGCAGCCTGTGTCCCAGCCTGATAGAGGTAAGAGTCAAAGCAGAACTAGGAATCAGTGTGATGCCTAGACCGCCTGTTTTGGAGTCCCAAGTGATGCATTTTGTTCGAGTGTGATGCCTGAGTCGAGGGAGATGGAGGTGGGATGAACTGATGTGGGGGTGGGGGCCTGCTTTGTTGTTAGCTGATAAAAGTGACAAGGAAAGACAAGTTTCTGCAAGACAGACTTAGAGTGCATTAAATAAATATAAATTTTATTAAAAACACCCACATCTCAGCGTTATCAGGAATGATATAATAATAAACAGCTTTCAAATAACCTGCATTACATTACAATACTTACAGTATTTATAACCATCCTCGATTCTTTTTATAGACATACCAAACATCTCATGAAAATGAATGAAACTAAAGTAAAAAAAAAAAAAAAGTAGAACATAAGCATAGAAAATGCACACAGAAGTTCATTACCTTAGTGTCAAACTGCTAAAGTTTCCTATACAAGCTATCCACTAGCTTTAGAACTGAACTTTATACCGCTGTGCGTCAATCAAGATGAAAAATTCATTCAAGTAAAGTTGACACCACTCAGAAGCATCTTCAAGTATGGCTATAGTCAACCTGATAATCCTATACAAGCAACTCTGTCTGCTTTGTCATTCGTTCCAACTGAGGCAGGGTTCTGTACACCACAAATTACAGCTCAGGTATTTACAATACAAAACTGATTCACCAACTAAGCTTCCTGCTCCTGCTGCCAGCAGTTTGGCAAATGACAGTGCACGGCATTTGAACCAAACATCTAGTATGGATTACATGAATTATACAGGACTTTAAAAAAATCACCAAAAGATGAAGGTATATAATGATTTAATTAATCTGACATATAACAATTATGGGTTTTTTTTATTTTTTTATTTTTGAAGGTGAAACTTTTGTTTCAGTGCAGTGGATAGAGTCACAGACAGAATTAAAAAACAAAATTGCCATAATAAATATTTGACCATTAAACCCAAAGGCCTCCTTTGATTTACTTGAGTTAGGTTGTGATTCTGTTAGATAGAATTTCTTTCAACCAAACTTAATCTTACAGTATATTGCACAAGATATATCTGGGACATGGAGGTTTGCATGTTTAGGGAAGCCCTTGTACAGACTGTACCTCTTTATATTTTATTTTATTCATTACAGTATCCAAGAAGCCTTGTTTAGAGAGGGACTTGAACAACTCTAGCAAACAGTCACTTGCCAAACCCCCGCCTTACCTTTTTCCCTTTAATCAGCTCAGTGCATTCTACTTTCTTTTTGTTTATTTGTTTGAAACAGTCAAAACATCCTAAATCTCTTAAACACTTCCATTGCAATAAAAAGAGCTAATGAATTTACAAAATTAGTTTTAGTTACACAATACATGTACAAGAAAAATAAGAGAAGGGATTCAAAAGAAAAACATCAAATCCCTGAAAAAAAGAACAAAACAAAACCCCCAAGAATAATATATTTAACCTACAACAGCTTTACATACACACAGGTGACACGTTGGCATAGGAGAACATGAGCTGAAATATCCCTGAATTTTTAGAACCAAAAACAAAAGGAAAAAAAAAAAGTTGAAGTTCAAGTTATACTTGCTAAAATGTCAAGTATCAAGAGTTTTTTTTATTTAGTTTTTTTTGTTTGTTTGTTTTTTCAAAGGCTATTGGGGGAAAAAGATGGTGTACAATATATAAACTTTCACACTCAGTTCAATATCCTATTGCCAAACTAGTGTTGAGGTATATGACAAGTAGGAACATCACTCAAACCTTTTAATGTATTTTTAGCTCACATTATGATATATTTGTAGCAGGCTGAGTAGCACCATGATGTGAATTCAGCTCAAAACCCAAATATATATAGACTTAATATTTTTACAGTACTAAAATACTAAAGCATTGCGTTAAAAAAAGTTTTGTTTACAATTTAATTTACTATACAACTCTCCTGCTTTTTTTTTTTATTAGAAATTAATGATTTAAAACCACCAGAGCAAGCCAGCTGCCTATTTTTTTTTCTATTTAATCAACGGAATCGCACAGAACTAACCCTGTTTCATTCATCTTGTGTAGGCATCAGTCTGCTCAGTCTTCCTGGAAAAGAGGACACTTGCACCGAGAAATGACTTGCACCACAATGTACATAATTATCAACACAAAAGCAATCTGCCATTTGATATTTGAGGAGTGTACAGATCTCTAAAAAGAGCAGAAGCCCAAGCTAACTAGTTGTAGTTTGTCGCATGCTCCTAATTATTACCTGTGGTTAATATAAAATTCTTTCCTTAAAACTGTACATATTTGAGCAATGAACTTGTCATAATAATTGTAGAAAACAGTTTACAGTATAGCTGTGTGAGATGAGCACCAGAAGAAGATGTGTTTTGTGTACTAAAGTATTCCCTTATATCCAGTAAGCCCCATTTTTACCATAACTGACTATTAAAAATGGATATGTAGCCCACTAGCAGATGCATGGCTAAACCAAAAGTATTTAAAAGCTTTTTTAGTTTAAAAAAATTATCTTTGCATTTTAAAATCAAAGTAAACTCTTTTTTTTTTTCTTTTTAATGTCTTAGTACCTTAGCATTGTTCAAGTTGCCAAGCTTAGGTAGACAAAGTGCTTTTGAAACACTATTTAAAAAAAAAATATCTCTCTCTATATTTTATTGTCCTTTTCTAGGACTTGACTGGATGAGCAAAATCCAGAGATCTTTGTAATTCCCATATGTTAAAAAGTAAGCTTATTTTAACACCAGATAAATTCAATACATACATGAATGAAAAGGTCCTCCGTGTTGCTGAAGAACATTTGACTACATCATTGACATTTTGTTATAAAGGCATTAACTGTTCCACTGATAAAATAAAGACACCATTCTCTTAGATAGCACCATGGTTTTAGAATATTCAAACAAATTCAGTGTTTTGCTGTCTATTAGTTATGTTTTATACTTATCTACTTTGTTAAATAAAATCAAAAGACTAATAAGATTACAGTAAAAACTGCATGTTAAAAAGCCATAATTCCAGTATTTCAGTACATCATAGATTCAGCACCAGATGTTATTTTAAGATTCCTGCAGTTGTAATACTACAGTATTATTTTTTTAGGGTTTTTTTTTTTGCTCCTGTTCCATGACTATGCAAACTTGATGACAATAAAAGTGGCCACAGATGTGGAAAACTGTAAGAAAAAAAATCCATTTGCAGATTATATCTCTCAGTAATGGAGCCGGTGTTTTCAAATGTAAATTGTGAAACACTTTTTTTGTTGGTTTTGTTTTTTTTGTGGTTTTTTTTTTTGCATAGGATGCTTTGGTCTTGTTTCCTACGTGCCATCTGCGACCACTTAAAAATCAGTGGAAAATAAGTGCGCTAGTGAGATTACCTCTTTTTGCTGGTGTGCTGAGGCTTTTTCCACCAATGAGTTTCATAAAAAACCTGTTCTCTTCTCCACCCTTGCCCTCCCCAAAACCTAAAGAACTACTACCCTACTGAAAAGGTGTTTTTTCGAATGAGGTAACCAACAAAGGTGTGAAGTCAGATATATCGGTTGTAAGGCCCTGTAACCCGTGTAAAGGCATATGGAGATGTAGTCACTGTGGAGTCTGTGGTGACCGACAGTGTCCTTTGTGCAAGAGACTTGATGAAGCGCAGGTATGTTGGCTCAGAGGGTTCGTGTGGCTCTGCAGGCTCCCGCTTTGCCTTTTTGCCGTAAGATTTCTGAGGCACGTAGTCTGGACCGTACTTCTCGCATTCTTCTTCTTTCTCTCTTGCCTTCTCAGCCATCTTTGCCTCCCACAGAGCCAGACCATGTTTTGGCTCATTCATGCTCTTGTGCTGGTAAAAGACAAGGGATATTCTGGTGGGATGGTTCCTGTTGGGATTTTTTAAGGGAGTCGTTGCGTGGAGCTCACGTTTTGCACACTCTATGAGAATTGACCCATGAGATGGAGCAACTGCCACTCCTCCAATTTCTGGATCCAGAAAGTTCTGCTCGCTATCTGACCAGACTTCATCGGGATCCTCTGCTTTTTCTGGATTCAGCACATCAGTTTTATCTAAACCACCCTGGGGAGTAGTCCTGTCATGGTTTTGACCTGGAAGCATGTTAGACAAACCATTAACTGCATGTGAAATAATTTCATTATCCTTATTTTGGAGATGCAGTGAATTAGGAGGACCATTAATTATACTTGGAGCAGAATGGTAGTCGTGTGGTAAATATGGAGCGGGGTGCACGTGATGGTGTTCACTTGTTTTATTCATGGAGGCATAATCCATGCTTGGATTACTCAGATTGGATTTTAACCTTGAGGCAACCTCCATAAAATGACCATTGGCCTCATGGGTGGAGTAAGAGGAAAAAGACCCTACATGGTGTACATTTGGTCTAATGGTGCAATGACTGAAGGAGTCTACCTGCATATTTTGGTTTCCATAATTCAAGTACTTAGGACCAAAACTCTGGTTATTCCCAAACCTATGCTGGTATAATGTTTGAATGGGTGGTAGACTTAGTTTAGACATATGATCTTGGCTCTGGCAATTATATAAGTCCATGTGCTGATGCTGGGAAGGGTAGGAGCCCAAGTAAGAGGGGCAGTTGTCCATAGGTATGTTTCCATTGCATTGGTAGGGTGGATATTGGTTATTTTGACTTAACGATCCTGAATAAGGGTTCATGGGACTGGAAGAATTCAAATAAGACCCCGCAGACTGTGATGAGGTTGTATAGAGGTTCATGGGACTGGACCCTCCATACAGGTCTGAAGTGTATGAGGAGTTTGGATAAGCATTGGCTGGATTAGGCAACCTTACATAGAGATTTGCAGAACCTGAACCCGAGTAAGAGTTAATAGGATTTGACTGAGGGTTGTTAGAGAGAGCGCTCTGTGGATGTTGGTGCTGCTGCTGCTGCTGTTGTTGTTGTTGTGTGGCTGGTCCTGAAAGACGTAAAAGATCTGTAGATGTGAAAAGGAAAAAAACAAACAACCACACAACAAACAGCTTTTTTTTTTTTTCCCAAAAAAAACAAAACCAACCAACAACCCAACAAATTACATATTTTATAAGACTTTTCATGACATGTATCTATAACATTTCTAAGAAAAGTGTATCATATGATGCATTAACAGAAGCTCCCTTTTTCATATCTCAAACACCATCCTTTAAGAAGCCAATTAAATACTAAGGCTACTCTTGTTTTTGGCATGTATCCAGTGAGATAAGATGTTAGTGGCAATGGGGAAAAGAGGTCAGTGCAATCTGTTCAGAGTCACATGCACAAAATCCAAAGAGTTGAATCATCTTTTAAGTGGTCCATGAAATGGAGCATCAAAGTGCTCCCAAACAGCCGTACACAAAATTACTTCCTTTTCCCCATCTAATCTATTTTTTCTCATCTATATGAATAGAGCTGTCTCCAAAAGATGTCCCTAGGTTTATATAAAACCCCAACATTCACTGATAGACAGAACAGTGCAGTAATGAGTGAGATTAACTAAAGACCTAAGAGCAAAAATATCATTCATTAAAGTGCAATGGCATCATTTAATGGTCACAACCCTATCCTGGGTCGTGGGACAGCTGACTGCTATTCATAGGTATTTCAGTGACCTTCTGGGTGGCCTTGGATGTATCGCTTTTTTCCTCTCTGAGGAAACTGCTGTAACAATAAAATAGTCCTGATGAACTCCTTTGTTCAGGACTCTGAAATCTACTGATGAAAACTGACAGGGATTGTTGAGTAGATTTTTAAACTCTTACTCCACTATGGAAAATCTGTTTTGCTCTTGATCTCGAGGCAATGAGTATAAACAGTGATAAAGATGTTACGCTTGAATCCCCTCAAATTAGGAGGCTCTCTGTAACAGTGGCAGACATTGAGTGATGTGTAGGTCATTCTTTCTTTGGCAGCAGTATCACACACTTCTCTTCATGGCTTCTAGCACTACTTGTCTTGTAAAGATAGTTTACGATACACTGGATGACAAGCAGAGTTTGCTTCCAGATTTCTACAGGTGTTAACTATCCAACAGTAAAGGATTTCTCACTGCAACTCTTTTTTCTTTTCTTTTTTTTTTTTTTTGCTTCTCCGGAGTTGTACCGAATTTGGCACTCTAGTATTTATAAATATACAATATTGATATTCACTTTCAAGAATTCCCTTGCCTTTTTACTTCAATACCTTCTTGGGCTGAAAACAATGGTTTTCTTGAGACTGATTACAAATGGCCCTGGTTTCTAGGAAGCTTACCGCTGTTGATAAAGATCCCGACCAGATTCATGTGTTTACCTGCTAGCTGCTTTGCGTGACCTGCCGCTTCAGAGTTGCCTTGCTTGTTGCGTGCTGCAGCAGACTTCTCTCTCTCAGCTTTGCTAGACCCATTCTCCAAGGAGGAAAGCTTTTCTGCAGCTGCTTTCTTTGCTTCCAGCTTCCTTTGCCGACAGGTCTTAACGGGCTCTGCTAACATCCTCACTTTTCGGCGAAAGGAGGTAAGGACCTGGATGCTTCCGTTCCTCTTCTTCTCCTCCTGGCCTTCAGTGCTTCCAAACTCATCCACATCAGAGACTTTGTACAACGGGAGTACATGGAGCTGCTCATCTTCTGGTGTTTGGCCAATTTCGCGATTGTCTTCTCTAGTTAGAGTGCAAACCTGTCGGAAAGGTGTATTAGAGATCTGAAGCACTGCCTCTGCATTTTGCCTGGCCCTGCCACTGCTGGCACTGGCATCAGGCAATCTATTTGAAAACTGTACGTTTCTGTGCAATTTATGCATATCACAACATGCTTGCAATTTCATTCCTTCCATTACTCTGTTGTGTTAAAAGAAACAGAAGGTATATGTATCTATTCCTTTTACTTGTGCTGATATGAACAGTATAGTTAGGGACTACCCTGATGTGAAATAAACTGTGATTCATTGAGCTAAAGCAATGGAACCTGGGACTTTGTACTCACCCAAAGATTTTTTCACTATAATACATGAGGGAGCTCCTTGCTAGAGTGTGCAATATAACATACTGGCATTGTATCTCACATTCCCAATCAGTGGTAACTTCCAAGACTTTGCAAAGGAGCCAATCACTGTAATGTTACTAATAAGATTTAAGGAAGTTACTTTTGCATTATGCAGCAAGTTTGTTGCGCTAGTTCCAGATGAAACAGGTATTGGGAAGTTTTTGGTGGAAAAAGATGCTGATGGACACACTGCAGCAAAATCACTGCACCAGCCAGTTTTAGAAGGAAAGCTCAGCTGGAAATGTACATGGTATTGGTGGTGATTAACTTGACAATTAAATCGGACCGTGAAATCAGGAAAAATTTAGTTGGAATTAAAGACACTCTATTTGGTTGTAATAAGAGCTGCACTGTGAATCTAGGTAGTTGCTTCAAACTGCAACCATGATGATCATTCAAAACTGAAGAGTATTCTTTCTCATGTTTGCCCCAACTGTATTGTCACAGAGAGAGTAGGCAAGAAACAGAAATAATGCAATACACATTGAAAACCAGCATGCTTTTCTAGTATCTTCTACAGAACCTTTGCTGTACACACTAGAAATCAGAACTGGAGAGAGTAAAGGGTGCACATACAATGCAAAGGATGGCAAGGCTTGCAGACTTTCTGCTCATCTCAAGCAGGAATAAAATTCAAAACTTCCAAAACTCTCTTGGAAAGAAGTTATTTGTTTCCCTTTTGATTTTATTAGAAAATATAATCCAAAGTTGTTAGAAAAGAAGTGTTTCAAGAGGACAAATATAAACCATTTTGTGCCAGCAATGCTGAAACAGGCATTTCAACCCTGCTGGGACTTTCTTTCAGTTTTCTCCACAGTTCCTTTTTCACCAGTTCTATATTAAACCTTTCTTTAATACACCATCTCATTCATCTGAAAGAAAAATTGTGTAGGGGGTAATAAGTTAGCTCAGCTGCTGTTTAATGTTTCTGGGTTTTTTTAGCAATCTGCATTGGGCAAGTCCAAATTTAAACAGACGGGAGATAATGAATCAAAGACACGAGATGAGTGCTGGAGTTAAGGAGGCTGTTCCACATCACAGACTTACCAGTGTGCTCCCGTTCTGCATGTTGTGCAAGTCTCTGTGGGCATGAGCACAAAAGTCCAGGCAGGCAGTGACCCCTGAGAATGGGCGACCTTCCTTTAAACCCAGGCGACACTCGGGTGCTCTGTGTTCGTACTCGATCTGGAGAGACAGGACAGGTTTCACTGCAACCAAGCTCCATGCTCAAGTATTAGCACTGAACTAGCAGTGAATGCTCTGACAACATGCAGGTCTCCCTGGCATCTTGGAGGTGACAACGAACAGATCTTGAAGGCAAATAAAATGAAGCAATTTGATGGCAATTTCATATCCATGCTTCGTTCCTTGGCGCTTTGTTCCCTGTTACCTTCTCTCTCTGGTGTGATTGTGAAATTAGCCAATAATACTTTTCCATGTGTATTACTTTTGATTTTCTGCCAGCAGTTAGTGTTTTTACATGACAAATGCAGCACATGGTTTCTGTGACTGGCACTGTGAGAGTGATATGTTTGCGTAGACTGGAAGTATACCAAGCTATTAAGGGAAAATGGCTTTAGAAAACTGGCTTCAGAATGACTTCATGACAAATAATAATTTGCTTTTTGATTTGTAATATTTTGGCATGCTAAACATGTATTTCATTAGCTTAAGTACACCTCTAACCCCTGACTAAAATGAGAGAGGATTCAGTCCAGACAGTATTTTGTACCCATGCCCTCATTATTAAGGAGATTTACAAATTCATAATGCAACAATAAACCTTACACAAAAAGGAAGGATTTTGTAATGGAAGATCAAGCCTTACAAAATGATGGTTTCATATTTTATTTAGCAAAGTAAAACAAGAAACCACATTTGTAAAATGCTTTGCTGAAATTCCTGAACCTTTCAAGTGAATGCACAAAACATCTACACGTAATGGAACTTAATGGATCCCATTTTAAGTTAAGGTTAAATTAGAAGTTTTGCCAAGTCTTGATTCAACATCATTAAAAATATGTCTAGTTTGCTCACAGAGATATAATTTTAAAATTTGGATTATTTACTTCCCTGGAATCTGAAAATAAAAGTAGAAAGAGACTTGAAATGTATAAACTTTTTTGGAATTAAAAGTGAGTCATCTGAAATGTTAGTGAGACTATAATTGTCTGATTATAGTATACTGGTGCAACTGCTCTCTGAGATGTTCTGTTGGGTCCAGTTGGGAAAACAGACTCTTTAATCCAGAAGCAGTCCAGATTTGGATTAGAATAAATCTGGGAATTTGAAATGTCTTTTCAGGATTTGAAGGGGGATTGGTTTTAGGACTTTTTGTTTTTAGAACCTTTTACAATATCATACAAATTAAAACTCAATCATCTCTCTTTAAAGCTGCTGACAAATACAAGGTCTGCATGAAACTCCTGAAATAGGCCAAACTATATACATGCCTTATTACATAAGGTAAAAACTGAAATTTGTAAAAACATGTATTTTCAACAAATATTGGGCAGGACCACAGCTTCCTTGGAGAAAAGTTCTTTTGTGAATTTTTTTAGGAAAAGAAAAGCAGCCCAAGCAAAGAACAACTTTATTGTTCACCACCCCCTCATTTTTTTTCTTCCTCTTCCTTTTTTCTCTTGCAGAATGTCTCTCAGATATTTGGACAGAAACCCACAGCTGGTGGGCACACAGCCATAGTTTTCTCCCTAGTGAGTCTCCAAATGTTATCTGATCAGGTAAGTGAAACTGAATGAGTCTGCACTGAATCTCCTTACCCTGTCTAGCTGCTACTAAATATGCAGTAAAGGAGTGAATTTTACAGTAGGTAATAGTGGACAGTTTTGTGTTAGTTTACTGTTTCTGTTACAGTTGAAAATCTGTCTTGTCCTGGTTGCTGCAGCATAATGCTGTCAAACAGGAACGCAAGGCGATGTCACAGGTTGCAGTAGATGCCGACAGTTTGGAGACTGTAAGCCTTGTGAATGTTCATAATGGTAGGGAACCCAAGCAACGAAAACGAAGGCCAACAGTTACGTGTTTGTAAGTGGTATTCTGTCAAATTTTGATGTAACTATCTGAAAGACACTTGGGAATGAAATGTAGATGAGACACAGCCACACTGGGAACATCATCAAAGCTCTGAATGCGCTCATGTCTGCGAACACTGATTCACAGAAAATACACTTGTACAGTCCCCTCATGCGAGAAGGCTGGTGCAGGCACTTGTGTGCATACGTAGGGATGAGTGTGTTCAAATATAAAACTTCACTTAAAATGCGTGTTTATAATGGCTATTTTGGTGAAAACTGAATTCATCTGCTGCTTGAGAGAGCAGAAGTCAAACTGTGACTTAAGGACTCAAGGGCAATATGATACACTGCCTTCTGACACTGATGCAAATCTCACACCATCTTCACGACAGTTTTGCTGGTTTAGCCGGTAACTTATGCTAAATCCAGAAATTTGTGTGTTAGAGCTGAAGAGTTCTGCCCAAGAATGAAGTAATTTTATTGTGTTGATGTAGTGAAAAGTTTAGTTCTATTCAGTGGACCAAATTCTGCTAGTTTTACTTGTGAAAGCATTTGAAATGGAATTGTTAATTTCCATTTGTCTTTTCCCTGATGTCAAAGAAATGCTGGCACAAAATGTATGTAATGGTTTGGTGCAAGGCTGAAGCATTAGGAAGTGTGGTAAAAATCAGGTTATTTCCATGATTGGTTCAATTCCTTTTTTTTTTCCATTATCATACCTGGTTGTTATATGCATCAGGAGCAAGCTTCTTATAGGTAGGTGCCATCAGGGTTGACAGATTCTGCAAATTGGATTCTAGTTTTTCTTCCTGTTAGGAGATTAAATAGAATTCAATGACATTTCCATACTGCATGTCTGGGATCCAGGAAGTTAGGGTCTTTACACAACTATGTTTACACTGATAGTTTTGTAAAGGCCTAGACCATCATCATTCTTGTTTAGACAGTAACTGTTGTGAATCTCCTTTTAATTTTTTTATTCCACAGCCCTTAAAGGAATGAAGTAGCTATAGCAGAGTAGTAGAATCTTTGCAAGAGCACATCATACACTGTAATCATAATTTGTTTTATATTAAGAAGAATCACATTCTTCATCGTGGAGGTGTTTTAGGTCTATGTGTGATAATTCTCATTATTTTCCGTGTTGGAGTTTTGTGAAAATAATACCTTTCAGAAAGCTTGAGAGAAAAAACATTAGAATGGTCCATCAAGTAAATCTGGCTAATTTAAGGGTTTTGCACATTGCAATGACAGGACTTTAACACACTGAAATATCTTTACATACAGCAATGTAAAAATATTTTAATATTTCAACCTTCAAAAAGTTCCGAGTTCTTAAGCAATGAAGAATCATGGATGTGTCTAGTAATTGGTGATATGGAAGTAGGAATGAACAGACTTCTTTTTTTCTATAAGGTGTACACTCTCTAAATAAAGGGCTCTTTAAAAATAAAATCTACTCCAGAGTTGTTTCCCATCCTCTCGGGATGAGAATCCCAAATTCAAAACCTCTCCTATACGAGGCCCTTATCATTAATTTCATGTGCATAAAAAACAGTGGCATACTGGAGTGGCATACTTGTTTTAGGAGTGTTCATATTTTAAGAAGGTGTGAAGAACTTGAAAAAACAGGTTTCAGAGAGGCATGCATTTGGTGCACTAAAAGTTTGTAGCTCCTACTACGGGACTGTATCCTAGTTTGTGACTCTAAAATGACATGAAATTGTCAAAAAATATCTTGCTGTAACCTTGTGGTTGCTGCCAGAATTTGGAGCCTTTGTATGGCCTGTAGTTACCATTTGTTAGTGTAACCTCTAGTTTTTATTGGTGAGACTTGTATTTGTGCTGACTAACTTCGCATGTGCTTGCCAGAATCCAGACTGGGCCAATGGAGTTTCACATGACTTGCTAGAGGTGTCCAGGAGTTGCTGCAGTGATAACTTTAGAGGTATCTTGTGTCCAGGCTAAGGTCACTGTTTATTACTCTGACTCGTTCTAAACAGTTGCCAGTTTGCTGTAACACAGAGTCCAATCTGGAAATGTTCAGTGGGGCAGGACTGTATGTAGAATGAGTGTTCCTATTCTCTTCTTCCTATTGTCCTCTCACAGTTTCATTATGTTTGTCTCCATTGAACCAGTCTGCTCTGGTTCCCAGTTGTAGCGTTACGTGCCATTAGCTGGTAAACCTTCCCATGTGCCACTGGGGAATGCCCAATTGCAGGCCTAATACAGCCAGAATTATTCAGGCCGTGCCCTCTCTTCTAATTGTGAAAGCCTGCAAACATGGTTTCAAGTCTCAGGGCTTTTACCAGCTGTCAAAATTTGGACAGTCAATTCAGCTGGCTCAGTGACTGGAATCAATCATTTTTGACTGGCAGTTATTTAATTACTCTACCTGTACACCATCCAGGGAGGCCTCTGGCCCCTGCTCTCTTGTACTGTGTCTCTATTTACAGAGTAACAGAAAACATTTCCTTGCAAATGAGGCTCATTTTAGAAATGGACACCAACCTCTTTTGGGTCGTCCCCCATCAGTTTAAACTTTCTTGGAATCTTGCTTCTGGCAAACTTACAACCATTGTAGTACATGCTCCAGGAGCAACCAAAGGAAAATGAAGCACCACAAGTTTCAGGGTCCAGCCCTTGACACGCACAAGTCCGTCTAGAAGATAAGAGAATACAGCTGTTAGCAGCAGACAGGTCACCCTGGGGCACTGCCAGAAGTGAGCATCAATGTTCTGCCAGCAGTCTGGGGAATCAGGGGTACAGATCCTCTTCCATCAGTAAAAAATGAAGAAATGAAAGAGGGGGGCATGCACATTATAACAAAAGAATTTATCAGAGTGAATAATGTCATGGTTACAAAGCAGGATTTATGGGGTTTCTACACTTCTATGAGAAACCTGGCTTTGGTCAAGTGCCTTGTTAGATACTGATATTCATGGCACCTGAGGGGCTTATGCTGATGGCACTGCAAGAATGTGGGAGCCCTTCGAGAGGGGTTAAGCAGTAATTCCTGTAATATGACTCTACCCATGAAGCCAAAGTCACATACAGGGATAGCAATGGTAATTTTGGTCTAAATGTTCTTCTCTCTCAGAAAGGTAAGGGAAAACGATATAGTGCAATTTCTTTAGATTGAGGCTGGTTTCTATAGGCTTACAGTATGATTTAATGCATTTAGGGTCGAGGTATCTGCTCTTCTGGCCCTTGCTGAGATACTTCGCAACTCTGGGAAGATTTTTTCCCTATTTATAAGAATGTTTAGTTTGCTTTTCTTACAAGGTTTGTGTGCTTTCAAACCACTTGAAATAGCTGGGAAGGTTACACGTGTAATACAGGGTAATAGAATGAACAGAAGTGCTGGGTCTGAGGCTGAAGATGGGGCTGCAAGTGTGGTGAGCATCCCCTTTGCCGCACTTACTCTTCATTCAGGGCGCACCGCCGGTTCGTGAGCGTGCCATACTTCCGCAGGGTGTCAGTGAGTTCGGAGTAGAGCTTATCAGCCAGGCTTGTTGGGATTCCCTCCCAGACCAGGATGAGAATGACGATCACGGCTGTCTCACAGGTGTGGCCCGCTCGCTCACGCACCAAGCAGAGCAGCTTTTCCTCCTGACTGCTTCTGCGGACTACCTGCATGCACAGCAACACACACCCCAGAGCCCCAACACAAATGGTGCATTTCTTAATGGGCAGAGCGGGAGAACAGGAAACCTCAGCATCAGTGCACGTGGGGGGAGGTTACTTCTGCTTTTGTCTCCCTCGTTGTTTCTCACTTTGTGATATAGGCCAGCGCTACCCTGTCTGTTTAATGAAGCTGACTCTAAGAGGTTGACTGATGACATGGAAAGCCATAGTGGTGGAAAACGCTTTGTAAAGGTATCCCCCATGCCCTGATTCAGCAGGAATACTCTCCTGAATCCACATTACAGTTGTGGCCCAGTTTGGTTGGTGAGCAAAAGGAAGCGAGCAGTGAGGTGTCTCCCCACACAGAGCTGGATGGTGGACACCTGTGCTTAGGGCAGGAACCATGCGGGGAAAGGCAGGCAGGGAAGGAAGGGACTAAATAACTGGACGTGGGAGCTCTCTCCCCTTCGAAACTTAGGCAGCTAAACTTATAATCAGCCTCACAGTTTTGTGACCTGCTCTTACTCCATACAGACATGGAGACTGGCATGCATGAAGACTGTAATAAATGTTATTAGTTTATCCTCATCCCGTCTTTCCCCAGCCAATCCAAACCACTCGGTAATTCGTGTCAAAGTACAACAGTGTCTGATAAGAGCGTGTCCTAACACCTCTCTCAAACTGGGAGTCCTCATTACAGTGGTGCACTTACTGGACTTACTTGTAAGCTAAAATTAAACAGCAATGCAAATGCCTGGTGTTGTGAATCTTAAATCTAAGCAAAAATGCCTTCCTTCTTAGGTTTTCATACCCTTAAGCCAAACTTTGTTCTTGCAGTTCTCCATGCAACAAGAAAGTGGAGTGAGAGACACGTGGGAGCAGGCTTCAGGCACCTCTAGTACTTCTGCCATTGAGCTATTTCAAGTTTCATAGTGTCAGCTCACAAAAGGACGTGTCACTGCTGTCAGCTTACATGAACTAGATTAACTTGTGTACATCACTTACCCATTTAGCAATTGGACATCCTTGAGAACTTTTGCCTTCTTTCCCAGTGTAGACAACCCTCTCGATCCTTATAGCTTTACCCTTCTGTCCAAATCTTAAGCAAACAAAAATATGTACAATAAGCAGATTCATTTGGTTCTGTGTGAACACTGAAAAGATGGAGCACATTTGTCAGTCTTATCTTAGAAAAATAACTATGAATTACAGGGAAAGATGTACAATGTGGTTTATCTTGCTGATTTTATTAAAGTGGTGTGTTGATACATTAAAAGAGGCAAATGTCTTTATTCACCACAAATGGGTAAAAATTTTCAATATCACATTAATATTCCCAAGTCTTTTAACCATTTCTTTATAGCATTTGTTAATAGATGACATTTTGAAAAGTGAATTTTTTAAAAAAAAAAAAAGTCTGTTTTGGTGAGGAATTTTATATTTTTCTTTCTCGGTTAAAGTTTTTTCTCTGAATGTAATTAAGTTTTCATGGAACAGCTGGCATGCAGTAGTCACTCTACTAATTTTCTGTGCTTTTCTCTGGCTTACATACAGTGTGAATAGGTTAAGTCATGATTAATTTGCATCATTATCTATTTCCTTTATTATTTCCTCATAAATTGTTACTTATTTACTTCTACCTGACTTCTATGCTCCAGTTAGGATCACAAGGTGCCCTCAAATGCCATTTGTGTGTGTCTTTTTGAGACCAAGGTGTGCAAGCTCAGCTCTTGCTGAAGCATTTAGTCAGGTGATTACGCTCTCAAGGCAGAATCTAGCTCCATGTGCAAGCATGGACAGCAAATGGGATCCACTTTCCGTGTCCTCTAATGGCCCAGGTGGAAATATGTGACAAACACCAAATGAAGCAAATCTTGAATCAATCCAGGCACATTCTCTGGGGGTGCCCGCCTTCTGAGCCCTGGCGCACCTCAGGTCTTCTGCCAAGAGGTAGAAACTGCAGTGACTGCAGCGTTACAGACTGAGCTGCCATGGTGGGCAAACTGCACTTCCATCACCTTTTCTTGAATTCTCCCACTCTCACTGGCATTACCTCTTGCTTTTTAATAGCCAAATGTGGGGACTAAATCACAGTCTTCTTGTTCTTTGCCTGTTACCTATAGAGCAATCAAGATAGTTCCTTCCTGTTATGAAGTCATTTAATGATGCCTTGGGAACTTCTGACCTTTTACCCCTCTTGTTTTTGCACTAAAATCTTGGTGACATATTTAAGGGCCAATATTTGTATTTAAACTTTTGTCCTGTCAAGGAAATGAAAAATGCTTGTTTTTAGATGTGATCTCATTGTGAAGTTTCAGTGTCACAGGAAATCATACAAATAAAATCAAGTTGTACTACACATGTTCTGCAGGCAACTGTTAGGTCACTTTTTCCTACTTAGGCTTGGATGTTAGTATTTATTTGTTTCTGTAATTAACCACATTAAAAAAAAACATTTTAAACTCTTAACATTTTCTATCAATTTTCTAATCTGGATTGCAGGACAACTGTGCAGATGCCTCTACAGAAGTATGTTGTACATTACACACTGGAAATGAAATGGACTTTGTCTCCAATATTTTCAATTGTCACAAAAGAATTTGTGCCTGATGTTTGTCATGTTTGCTTTCAGGCCAAAGCTGATTGCCTTTAAAACTGGAGCAAAACTCACTGAGCATGAAGTAGGAACTGGGAGAAAGAAGAGGTAGAATGTATGTAACCACTGTGGATTCTGCAAGAAATTAGGTCTGCTATAGCCAAAATATTAATTCTAAGTCTGAATCCAAATCCTGGTTTGCTTAGCAATGCTGATACCTTAAAAGTCAATCTATATTCATGGGAAGCCAGGTGAAAAGTGCTTCAGTTGTGATTAGCGTCACCAACTGCACACCTATGCTTGAGAGTATCTTTATAGTAAAGGGCTTTTTTTTTTACTTAAGCATACAAAACTAACTGTTGAAGAGTTCTGGAGTGCCTCAGTCAGGGAATTACACAGTTCATACCATGTGAACAGTTGAAAACTAGCCACTGTTCAAGTGGCTAGTGCTATACCCTCCTGAACCTGGCTGAGAAGATGCATGTTATCTATAATCTCTCAGGATTTCCTTCTGCCAACATGAAATGAAATTAAATGGAAGAAAAAATAAAGAAAAAAGGTGAGGTCAATATTAAAGATGAAAAATTACATTCCAAAGTAAAAAAAAATTAAAATAGTTTTATCTCTAATAACTGATGTTATGACATGAATAACTTTCCTCTTTTATTTATTATTTGTAAAGAATTAACCAGTCAATGAGAGCTCTGGAGACAACAAGTTGTAAAGAGCTTCTCCAGAGCTGGTGTTCACTCTCCCTTCACAGAAGGAAGCTGATTTATGTAGCTTACATGCATTCGAGCTGCTCTCAAAGCTAAAAACAATTACTGGGGCAAGCCCTGCCCAGGAGTCACGGGGAAGGAAGTACTAGAAGAGAAAAGGGACTTTAGGACTTAGAGGTAATCTGAAGGGTTTAATAGGCTCTACATGGCCCATGGTTGTGCAGTGATGAGCACAAGCTAACAGACCTTGCTAAGAAACTGTGCTCCTTAGCTCAGACACAGCATTGCAATAATGGCCACTTGCTTTTGGTTCTGCATCCAGCTGGAGCTTCATTGCAGTTCTGGAGTCCAGATTTTTAAGGTACTAACAAATCCAATTCCCATCTGTCTGAGGAACTTTTTGTTTGCTTCTTTATTCAGAGGGGAACTGAATTCCCAAATACCTCTAAAAACCTGGTCATTATTGTGTCCATCAAAAGCTACAAGTAATGCAGAATTCACAGTGCAGAAGTCACTTTTCTGACAGCTTTTAATTTAAGTATCTTAGAAAGGCTGATGGTTTTTGTGCTTAGACATTTTTTAAATAACACAGATCATGTATGTATTCTGTGCCTTTAAAAATTCCTGGTTTGGTTGGCATTGTAATAAACACATCATGGGATGGAACATGGTAACAGGGATTGGCCACAATCAAGGTAAGACTGGGTTTGTGAAATACTACAGGCAAGGGGGATGTTTTTTCACAAAACTACGTATTGATTCTTGGGCTGAAATCCCATCCAACAGTTTTGTGGCACTCCTCTGGATGTGACCAAGTTAGATTTAGCCCTTTAGGGCTGTGTTATGCAGTTAGTAATTTGGTGAGGGGAAACTAATGTTGGTTTGGTATTCTGCTCTTCATCCTCCTTCTACACTGGCATTCTCCTGCCCAAAGGGAACCACCAGCTCCATGCCTGCTTTTGCAGCCACTGCCAAACGTCCTGCTTGGCAGGCTGGTGAATACTTGTTCCAGCTTGGGTTTGCTGGCGTCCGTCTCAGAGTGCACAGCCTGTGCCAGCCAGCAGACTATTAGCCCTGTCAAATATTGTGACTCTCTGGTGAATAGCACAGTGCGTAATGTTGGCAACACTGGAGTAGCTAAGCCTACAAGTAATTACTTGATTTGCAGTTGTTTATTTCTTTATGTGCAAAAGCTGTAAAAATTCTGACATCCACAAAAGGATAAACGTTAATCTGCTCTGTGCCTTTGCACTAATTACCTTTCTTCCATGATTTCTCTAATAGCTGCCACATTAGGACCGGCTCCTAGATGGGTATAGAAAGGACCTTCATCTTTTTCAATAATTTGCTCTGTTTAAAACAAAATAAAGGTTATTACTTTGAAGTTTAATTCTTTCATGTAAAATGTCACATTGCAAAATTTACATCTAGCTTGTTGGAATACTGCTGTATGGGTCTGGGGTCAGGGTTTTCAAACACTTAGGTCTAAAGTATGCCCACACAACTTGTACAGGACCTGCAGAGCACACGGCTAATCCTGCAAACAGCCGTGACGGGGACTGCGGGCTTTCTGCTAGCACAAACAGTCGCTTCATGTCTCAGGCTCTACACTGAAATTCAAAAGGCATTTTCCTGTTATCAAAAAACAATTGTTTCTCCTTCTCCCACTTCCTCCTCTCCCAGTATCTAAGAAGGAGGATAAATGGGATAACAGCAGTAAATATTGACATTAGTGAGCTGTACAGTACTTGTTTTTCAGCAGACATGTTACAGTGTAGGAACCTACAGTGGCCAGTAAGGTTACATAGCGAATTCCTGCCACCCACAGAAAGACTGTGAAATGAAAAAAAATAAAGTTTGCTGAAAGAAATCCTGCACAAGGCTTGATCAAAATGCTTGTATGCTAAGAATGTGGCCTCAGTTTTCTGTGTGTAGGTAGGACCATGCCATCAGTCACAATACATGTTATATGCTTGGTTTGATAGCAGGAGGCAGGCACCAGCAGTCAGAAAGAAATGCCCAGGCTCTGCTTGGGATCAGGGTGGTGGAGCTGTGCTGACTAATGTCTGAATGCTGCATTTATACTTTCTGCCATGCCAGCTCCAAGGGCTGGATGAGGTGGTGCTGCTCTCAATACACAGCCTCGGGAAGCATGACAAAGGCATGCTATAAAGTTGAACAAGTCAATGGGGGGATGGCTTAATTTAACCTTCCTAAGGACAAGTATTGATAGGAAAGAGCAATAAACCTGTTGATTATGTTGTGGCACCAAGTTCTTTAAAGATGACAGAAACTTAAGTTTCATGTTCCTTCATCTTCTATTGTCTGCTAAGACTGCAGAATTAAAATGCAAGTGGAGGGTAAGTTCTTTTGCTTAGCCAGTGGTTTCAGTACAAAATAAATAGTGAGGTTAAGGAAATGATTGCCAGAAGAATTTGTGCCAACCATATGGGAGAAACTATGTTAAAAAAAAAAACCAACAAACAACTGTGTTTTTAAAAAAACTACACTTTAGAGGTTGCTTCTTATAAAACAACAAGGAACAGCAAGGAATTGGCTTCCAGTTTTCTTTCTGGGAGCTTTGGAAATACACTATCTCCTGTTTTGTTCCCATGGAATATCTCTGAGACATAGCCCCAAGCATATGAAAAGGCAAAAACATCCATTTTGCAGTTCTGGAGGAGCATTGATTCAACTTTCCTCCTTTGTAGTTGATACAAAATCCAAGTAACTGAAACTATAACACAGATTTTTATTTTCTTGCCCCTCTTTTTGTTGCTGAACCTTTTGTCTCAGCCTGAATAGTTTATCCACTAGAGTCTGAAAGTGCCTGTTAGACCTATGTGCAGTGTCAGTACTGTATGGAAGCTCGGGCTATGTGGCCAGGCTTGTCACTTTGCTTCTCTCTGCTTTATTTTTCCAGTTTTTGGAGAGTGGGTATGCCTATGAAGAAATACTGAGAGTCCCACTCACTGCTTTTTGTGGTGCTGCTTGAGTAGCTTCCCTAAGAAACTGCTAACCTCTTTAGCCTTACAGGAGACAAGTGCATGAAAGGGAGAATAAACTCTTGCAACAAGTGAGGAATAATCCAACATCTGGTTTTTCTGCTTAGGCTTTACTCAGGGGAAACTTCAGTGATTTCATTGTTAGAGCAAAAAATGGCATAAGGATCTCAAGTTTTGGACACGGGATATGTTTTATAAATGCTGTATCTAACCTTGACAAATAAATTAGGTTATAAAGTTATGACCTACTTTTTATCAGTATGTTGTTATTATATGTCTGCTGCTCAAGGAAAATGGACATGAGGCCATAAGCATTCTGACTGAAAAATCAAATAGGTAATTGCTTTATGAAATAATGAGAAAGGGCCTGTGTATAGTGTTGGTAAGTGGAGTAGGCATAAGTGTATAAAATTCCACTTTTATAAGTCTTTGCTAATTACTATTTTAAAAAAAAAAACACCCCAAAAAATTTTCCAACAAAAACATCCAACTAACCCCATGATCCCAGCTTGAAGGCTCATTTCCTTCCTGTGAACTAGTATGCTTTTGGTACATCTCAGCACTTACCAACACAGCTGCAAGATGGGAAATCATACTGGGTTTTGGCAGGTGTGTCCAATAAATTTTTTACAGGAGTATCCAATAACTTGGAAGGTGAGTCTAAAAAATTATTAAGAACAGTTCCAGCTGTTCTTTTGGTCGGGGTTTTCTCAGCAGACAAGTTTGCTTGTTGATCTAAGATTGGGGTCTGAGTGTCAAATTCTGCAGCACTGGTATTTCTTGATAGGATGGTAATAGGGCCTGCTGTTTCAACCTTCACATGTTTGGGTGATTTGATTGTAAAAGTCTTATGATCAAACAGTGATTTGACCTGTATTTGTTTTAGCTGCTGTTCCATTGTCTCAATGATGCTCTTTTGTTGCATGTTCTCACAGCCAAAGTGCTGATTCTCTTGTTTAATTGTTTTTTTCCAGATTTTGTTTTCCAGCTGCCCAGCTGATGGGCGCATGCAGACATGAGACTTTGTGCCAGCCTCAATTTTTATAGGCTTGCGTGCTGCACTGGGACCAATCTCAGTCCTGGGTTGCTGGTATGCTTGTTGCTCCTGTTTTTGCAAGAGATGCCACCTTAGAGCAGCATGCTTTTGAAAATCCTTAGGGGTCTGGGACTGCAAATGACAGCCTCTCTGGTCTTGGGAGTGTGGGGCAGTTTGGCCATGTGGTAAGTACTGCTGAGGAACCTGTGGAGCTTGTTTGCTTGGGAGATCTTGGTTCAGATTAGCACCATAGCATTGTGATGGCTGCAGTGGCGGCAGCTGTAAAACTGAAGCTTGTTGTGTATGTTGCTCTTGTTCTTGAAAACAGTGATTCACATCTTGCTTTGAGGTCAAGTCCTTTGAAAAATACTGCACATGTTGCAAGTCTTGAATTTTGTTGGCTCCAAAGCATTCCATATTTGTGGCGCTTCCTTTCTTCTCTGAGATCAAGTGCATGTTGTTCGGGCATGGGTGCTGGAGACTAGTGTTTGCCTTCTGAGTGTAAAGGGGAGCTTTGTTGTTCATGGTATGCACCTGTTCTAGGCCTAGCTGAGGGTTAGGCCGTGGGAATGTGTTTGATTTAATGTACTTATTCCCAGTTTGGAAACATTCCTCTGCTTTAAGCTGATTGAAGGATGTCCTGTCTAGAAGCTGCTCAGCATTGCTTTGGGAGTGGGATACAGTTCGGGGTAGGTCTTTATTTTTCATCTGCAGAGACTGCTGCTGGTTTGGGGTTATCTGTGGACTGCATGGCAGTTGCACCTGATGTGACTGTTTTTGGAGCATCTGTTGCAAAATGTGTGAATGCAAGAACTGCCCATTTTCCCCCGGCTGGGGATTCAAGTCCTGCTGTTTCAAGGGGGCCCCTAAAGGCTGTTCAGCTTGTTGTTTTTCTGGTCTTTGCTGGAAATGGAGCTGCTGTGGAGGGTGTTGCCGCAATTGGGACTTGAGTAGGGAATCCACCTTTGTGAGCTGTGGCTGCAGTGAGTGTTTCTGGAACATCAGCTGCTGGTCAGCTGGGGGATGCGGCTGCAGCTGGGAGCTCTCACTTTTGTATAGTGAAGGAAGTTGTTCCTGTTGCGTTATCTTCTGGCTCTGGGGCTGTCCTGAAGGCCCCTTTAATGAATCAGGACTTCCAGCATACTGTTTTGTATAGACTGTTTGGGCTGTGTTTGGCTGGCGCTGAAGAATTGATCGCAGTAATACTTCGCTGGGCTTTTGGGGAGGCTCTCTCTGGCGGAACTGAGAGGAAACCAGCTCTATCCAGGCTGGTTTTGAATAATGTTGAGCCTGTTGGACAGGCTCTTTCACTTGGTCCTTTTCTTTGTCAGGAGGAATCTCAGGTTCTCTCTGTCCTGGGAAATGCTGATAGTGTCGGTGCAACTCACCCTCGCTTTGGCGCGCTTGGAGGTTTTGGAGGGGAGGTTCTGACGCCAGCGTCACTTCTTTGGGGCGCTGCTGAATTGAGGCAGCCACAGCAGCTTGCAGGTTGCTGTCACTGATATCTTGTTGTAACGTTTGTGCCTGCTGCAGAAGTCTCTGCTGAGGGTGAACTTGTTGTTGGCTGAGGTTGGGACTGTCTGACATTGGTCCCTCCTGTTGTCCTTCATTCTTTATCTCCCCAGGAAGAGTTTCATCACATTTGTTGTCATAGGAATGGTGTCCTTCTTGCACCACGGCGGACAGTGCACTGTTCATTTCTGAAGCAGGAGGAGTAGAGGAATCTTTGTGAAACGTTGAGTTCTGTGTAAAAAAAGCACCATTATTTTCTGCTTGCTCAGAGTACCTTTCCAGAGCGGTGCTCTGAGCTTGCAGGTTACTGCTGGAACTTAAAGAGAGGTCTTGGTTGGGAACCTGCCCTATGCTTCCATGAACATTACTATTTCCTACAGATAACTGGTGTGGATCATAGCCTGGAATCTGTTGCTGTAGCAGTTGCTCTGGTTTCTGAAGCAAACAGCTACCTGGCAATACAGGTGGTTTACTGGAGTCTTCTGTGTTGTAGACCTCAGTAACCACTACAGCTGGCACTTGAGGCAGCTCAGAGTTTGAGGTCTGTGGGGAAGTGATCCGCCCTGAGGTATGGGATGAATGTGTTGTCTCATAGGACAACTCATTAGTAGCCCGACTGGTAATGGCATTGATATGAGATGTGTTCTTCTGCATTGCTATGGAAACATGTTCTGGATAATATTGAGACAGTGTTTTCTCCAGGAGTTCACCATGCATGCTTTCCATGGAAGAGGCAGAAACTGTAGCACCATTAGGCATTGGCACTGCCTTATTCTTAAGTAGTAAAACAATGTCCCTGTTGTGGCGATGAATGTTTTCCTGCTCATCCTGAATCAGGAGGTCATGAGGGTTTTCTGAACCACCACTGTTATATCTTGTAGACGGTATAAAATCTGAAGCTTCATTTTCTTGTATTGTAAAACTCTCAGGTTTCTTCTCACTGTAACAATTGGAGACGCTTGGTTTTTCACTGTTATCCTCTGGCTCAGCTTTTTCTCCATTTATCTCTTTGTCTTGTTTCACTTTCTTGCTCTCATGAAGTCCATACAGAGAGGGCTCACTAAAAGTGCGTTTTATCCCACCATTTTGCATATATTTGGAATATACTTTCTTGTCTTGTAAAAGGTCGGGGCTAACACGGTTGTTTGGACTTCCTTTCGGGTGGGGCACTCCATAGTTGCTTTTAATGAATAGTGGCTTGTGGTCTCCATTTACTTCGACTCCTGGCCTCTCTGTTGCTGGACTTCCATTCTGTAGCTTCACCACAGAAGGCTCTGGCTGGCACACGTGAGAAGGCTGCGGTATTAGAAATGGACTCAATCTATTGCCGTCAACATGGTTGGTTCTGTCCTGTTCCATCTGGCCTGCTCCGGGGCCATCCACAAGGCTACCCTCTGAACGTATCTGAGACAGAAACGAAACAGGAGAGAATCTAAGTCAGTTTTAGTTTCCATTGATGGACAGCCAGTTACCAACAGTTTGTGCAGCACTCAAGCACCCGTTGCCCTGACCAGCCTCCATAAACAACGTGAGCTTGCAGGCTCACCTGAGGAGTCTTCCACTATCCTATTGCATTTTGGAGCCCCACATCTGCCTTTTTCTTAAAGGCTTATTCTTCAATATGAAAAGAGAGTGAAAATACAGAGTGGCTTCCTTACCCCCATTTAACACACAAGCAGATATTTTACCAGAAAAAAATATCCCTAATCGGGCAAAAAATATTCTCTACTTCTGAATGATTTGCGTAGACTCCTCTGTCATCACATTTTGCCCTTGGTAAGGTAGAAAGTCATGCTGAAACCATGGTTCCCAGACTTGGTGCTAATCCCTTTATTTGATTAAGTGTGCCAAACCTCTTTTGTCTGACTTGAAGGATTATTGCCACCAAGTCTGTCAATTAGAGGGGAAAACCTCCTTTCTGTCCTCAGCTGACAGGCTATTTTAAAATGCATTCCTAAAGACCACGCAAGTGGCACAGTACACATTAGAAAAAGCCATGCTTGAATGATGTCCATAGGGAGTCTTACAGTTCATCAACACCTTGGTAAGGTTGACAGAAACAAACTGAGTGATTTCTGGAAGGTTTGATGGAAGTGGTATTTACATATAGACATCATGCCTGGCTTAAACTATGCACTTGGGTTTTGAACAGCTCCAGAGCTGTGGAGCTAGGATTTTTTTCTTCTTTGTTTGGATGGAAAATCACATTTTCTCATATACTCTTTATATTTTATTTACAAAATGAAGTTTTTAGCTGGATAATAGTACTGACAATGTGCAGTCAACAAATTCCGTATAATGACAAGCTAATCCTGTTCACTTGGATCTTCCCAGGATTCACAGTCCCAGTTAACAGAGATAAAGCCTTTGTTTGACTCTGCTTGTAATTTATGCTTTGTTGGCTTTATGGTTCTCAACGAGTCAAAAATGACAGAAGACAGGCTGACAGTGGGTGTTGCAGATGTGAGGTTGCACAGAAAAAGTTTGGACATATACATGTCTTTGTTCTGAAGCTTTTATTTCTAGTTTGCATGAAGGGGAATCTGAACTGTTCTTCATTACCGCATCCCTGGTTGGACTGCCAAAATAGGAGAAACACCACATGTGGCTGGTATTGCCACTACACAGGAAGAACTACCATGCTGAAGAAATTCTCCCGTCATGGTTGCTCTGCTTATGTATTTATCCTACATTAATATTTTTTATATTACTAAAATGTAATTTTAAATGTTACTTAAATGTAAGTTATACAGTTTACAGTGCAGTATTGCCTTAGTTGAGTAATAATATTTTAAAATGTTTTTAAAAGTAATATTAATTCATTAAATTCATTGCATGCAGCAGAATCCCCTCTGCTTGGAGCTCTGATTTCAGTAGCAGGACAATTCAAATGTACATTTTGACTGGCAAGCATCTATATGATGACCTGTATTCACTTTCTCCATATCCCAAACTTGTTTTTAGATTTACTTTTGACCTTCTGAAGTTTTTTTTTCCTTTACTCAATTTATGTTTTGGTTATGACAGAAGTGGAGAGTACTTTAAAAAGGAGTTTTTGCAGGGAAAGCTAAGAACAGGGAGATGGAAAAGAATGTTCGTCGATCTTGCCTATCCTTTTGACAAGCTAAGGTAGGCTTCTTCCCTTCTAGATATATTTCAGTATATTTCCCATCCTAACTTTATAATATCACAAGACATGAGCCTTTGCAGCTTTCCCAGGGAGACGATGTTCTATGCTCAGCAGAAAGCAGTGTGAAAAGGATTCCTCTGATGTGTCATTCTAGGCCAGGCAGCAGAACGATGCTTCCAGAGTGTCTCAAAAATAAAATGTCAGCCTAATTTGGAAGCCATTCTTTGCCTTCACACCTTTCATACCTAAAAACTGCAGGTGAACCACAACTCAGACATGAGTGTGTGGGCTGCTGTATTTCACAAGCATGAAATGAATTAAAGGGCATCATAGTAATTAACACTGTGCTGTCAAGCTGCTTCTGAAAGATTTAGTTCTTTAAAAAAAGTTTTAGTCTGTGCAAGTGAGCCATGAGAAACTTTCTCTGGCCCTCAAAGTCTGCCTTGCTGCTTCTATTCTGGTGTATCCTGTGGGTTGCAACTAAATTCCTTCCAAGAATTCCCAGGCAATCTTTCTTTTCAACTTCTTACTGACAGGTAAAAACACCTTCTTGTTTAGAAGTGGAGGCTCCCCAACTTCTCTAAACTTGGCTTGAAAATCCCTCAAAGGA
>JAWWEU010000125.1:24912913-24958608 GCA_035583155.1 Acropternis orthonyx | reverse complement strand
CAGGTAAAAACACCTTCTTGTTTAGAAGTGGAGGCTCCCCAACTTCTCTAAACTTGGCTTGAAAATCCCTCAAAGGAGTACATCTGTAGTCCAGAAAAGAGTCTTAGGTTCATGCTGTCCTTAAAACCCACAAGGATATCTTCACTGCGTGACATGGACTAATATTCACAGCATTCTCAAAGACCTCATGGGTCAACCAGTTCCCCCAAATTCTGATCACCCCCAGTGTAAGAGGCACTGGTGTTAGACATTGCAAAGGACACAGGAATAATTTGGTTCTTTAAAATACAAAGTTAATTCACCCATTAAAGTAACAGATTTGCATGCTTTGAAATGCATGTAGGATTAGGGTGACTTTGCATTATACTTCTTTCTCTTTCTGTCTGCACTCAAGTATCACTATCCTCAGGTCACACCTGAGTATAAATCTTCCTCAAGCTGCTACAAATCACAGCAATTATTTGTAATGTAGAACTGGCAAAAGATAAATGGCAATGATATTTTTATTACTGGTTTGAATGGGGACACCATGAAGATACTCTTACAGCTTACTACTAAGTAGACCTGGCTGCTCCTTAAAAAGCCTTTGTAGTCTTCCCTATAGTTATTTTGGGGTGAACTTTCTACCTCTCAAAGTAAATCTACCTTTCCCTACATGTAGCAGTTAGTCTTTTTCCTCTTTCCCATAACTGTATTTTATCCAGACCATTTAGAAGCTCCACATATTTTTCTTCAGCTATAATTCATTAGAAAGTCAAGTCACATCAACAGCATCTGTGAAACAATTACTGCATCTACGACTGATTCTGCCGTCTAATCCATCATAATTATTACTGGCCTCTTTGAAGATGCCACAATGCATGACTTAAATGTAGCACATTACTGTGCAAATGGATCAGCATCTCATCCCACCAGTATGCATTCAAGTTATAACTCAGACTACCACTATCTGACTTTTTCAGATGCAATTGATGCATGTGCATTTATTTCTTGCCACATATGGGGCACAAACAGGAAACCAGGTACTGAGCAAGAGTTTGAGATTCTTTTGTTGTTTGTTTTATGGGCGAGTTTGGCATATTTTTACCACCTCTTAACAGTACAGGAATACTGTGGAACCTGTTGTTCAGAGCACAACAAACATTTCTGCAGCAACAAATGTACTCTAAGTTGTGTAATTTTCTTTCATGGAAAATCTTTCTTTACTTTTAGCCAGTTGTAAAGGTCCATACCCAGTTTTCTACAGCACCCACATCTGGGGATTTTGTGAATGCAGAGCAGCTCAGATGAATGAATGGACAAATACACCCACTGCAAGGGAATACAATCTTCTGCAAAACTATGCAAGATTCCCAGGAGAAAAAGTAGATGAGCGGATGATGTGGCAGAGCACTCATGGCCCTGAAAGGATCAAAAAGTGGGATGTCAGATGGGTTGATTCCCCTTCTGGGGTTATCTGGGATAGATACTTATTTCTTCAGAAGTTTTTCTCCCCAGCAGAAATATACCTCCTCAGATCACAGCCTCAGCTGACTTGTGCTCAACTCATTATCAGGATGAGACTCAGGAAAGCACTAGTAGGATACCTGGAAGCTTGTTGATGGCTCAGTGGGTTGTTCCTGGAGTGCTGCCACAGCCTCCATCCTGCTGGCACCTTTCTGCCACTGCCAGATGACACAGAGGTCCAAATTGCTCCCAGACAAGAAACCCCTGTAGCACTTTCTAGACAGGAGGTGAATTTACCTTTATGTCTTGGCAAAGTCCAGTTTGTTAAGTTGTACTTTCTGCTTACACTCTCCTGCTCCTATTGTCTGTGTACAATACTTGGCTTCTCTTGTGGCTTAATCTGCTATGTATTGTTATGTGCAGTTGCATATCTCCTCTGAAGCCTATGCCTGTAGCAAAGAATTCTAAATCCTGAACTTCTCACACATTAAGGGGTTTCTTTTCCTATTAAAGTAATGAATGAAAATTCTAAAACAGGCACAACTGATTATTCCTAAGTAAGGACACTCATACATGACATTATCAGAATTTCAATTTTTGCTTTAAACCCTTAAATCTCCTGGATTTGCATATATGCAAAATTGTTTCTGACTAACTCCGTGTCAAAGTTTTCTCTTTTTTAACATTGGAACAAAATGTGTAAGAAGTTATAGTGATGCTCAACACCATGATTTGTAGTCACGTGGTTATTGTGGGATGTAATTTTTCTCTGGCCTATCTAAGTACCAGTTGCTGCAGCTGTGCCATGCGTTAACACCTGTAAGCAGCTGCCAGCGTCCCTAGAGGAGAAAAGATGAGCAGTTAACTCAGATGGATAATGGCTGACTTAACACATCAAAGCTCCTAATTCATGAGACACTTCCATTATTGCTGGGATAAAAAGTTGAAAACTGTGGTAGAGTTTAAGGATTTCCTGTATGCTTTGCACTTAAGGTACTCTAAGTTTATACACTGAGAAATAATACGAGCTTCCACATGGAAACTTAGGGGAGAGGCAAGACCAGGACAGATTCAAGACAGATTGCATTCACACCCAAGGTGAATTGAGGTTCTCAACACCACAACATACCCTCAGGATTTGCTCTGCTCCTTACCAGCATCACTGTTGCCCCACTGCAGGTGTGGTGGCTGAGGAAAACAGTGCAACATGACGGCAGATGTAAAGGAGGGCCCAGAAGGACAAGGACACTCTGTTGTTAGCTGGGCTATATGGCTTACAATAGAGTCCTTTTGCACTACACTCAGCTGTCTCTTCACTTGGATAGTTTATTTACTCAGAGCATTAGCAATGCTTCAGAAAAAACTTGCATAAGGATGCCATGCCTTGCCTGTCACTTGGAAGTTTTTTAGTTAAGGCTATGTTTCTTTCTAAAACATACATACTGCATTCTTACTGTAGCTTTAAAGAGCAGTTAAGGGGTTAATCTAGAAACTCCTGAATGACACTGTGACTGTATTCTGCAGGAGGTCATATTACATGAATATAATTGTCGTCTCTGGCATTTAGATCTGTGATAATCTGTGTCAAACAAAAGAAAATATGGGATGGATAAAATTTGTTATCTAATTTATGGCTAATTTATCCTTAATTTACAGGGTGAAGTGGTGACTAGTGAATATATATATAAGCAGACATAAGGGAATGAAGAGCATGGGATTTGTGACATATGAGGATTAATTAATTAAATCTTATCCAAGCCAGAAGCTTCATAATTCATGCATTTTGTAAATTAACTAGTGCTAGCACCACTCCCCCGCCCCCCCTCCCCGGTTCAACTTACCAACAGCACTTCTTTCATTTTAGTGATACAATGGTCTAATTGCAAAAGCACTTGAATCAGTTTGATTTTTGACCTTAATAAAGAGGGCCATAATAGTAAAGCTAAACTGGTCTGCACAGTGATTGCCCCTTGCTACATTACATAACCATCAACAAGACTGGATACTGCATAATATCTACCCAGATGTGAAAAATTGCACTATTTTAACAACTGCATAAAATGAAGAGAAGTAAAAATTAAATGCCTCTACAACACAGGTGGAACAAACAATTATGCAAAGGAAATTAACTAAGGAATATAAAATGCCATAAATAGAAACTATAACGTCCCATCACACAGCTCCCCAATTCCTATTTTTTGTACTTTATGTCCTATATAAACTTTGTACCTAACTGTAATATGTAGCACTTCCAACAAAAGAACACAACTCTTCAAGTAGTTGCTTGTAATGCCACCACAGTATAACTAGATTAGAAATGTTTCCCAAAAGGTTAACCTTTAGAACCAGGTTGGATTTTAGAGACAAAAGGACCTTCCTGCTGTAATAATTCAAGATGAGGTTGGCACTTATGCTTGTTCTTGCCCACTGTAAGCTGTTTTCAGTAATTCAGGTTTGAAGTTTGGGGGATCCAGGTGCTTTATACTGACAGACCATTCCACAGAACTATACTGGGTCCCCAGGTGAACCTGTTTGTCATTACCTTGGGTGCTGCTATGCCAGCATGCTCTAAGAGCAGTCTTGCTTCAATTAATCTTGAGCACCACCTTGACTATTAGACATCTTTAACAAATACAGGAAAGCTGAACTAAAACACCCTTTCATCTTGGCTGGTTTTGAGAGTCTTTGTATCTGATGATTGTAATAGGAAGGCTGTGGGAATGGGAGTTACAGCCTTAAATTGCGGGGGTGCTCAAATGTGTGCTGAGATCCTTCTAGGCCTGGGTATAATGAGAAACTTCTCTCATATGTGTTTGGACCAGCAGAATTGTTTCAAATTGTGACCCGCACAGGACATCATTTGGGCAATTCCCCAGTGCCTATGAATTCAACATCACCAAACATGTTTGGGTTGGAAAACAGAACCAAGTCTCTTTGCTTTCTTCATATCAGTCAGTTATCATGCTAAGTTAAGTGTGTTCTGGAAAGGCTGGGCAGTGTTATCAGGTGCATAACTGGTGCTTAGACCTGCTTTTGATTTCTGGAGAAATGATGTAATTTGAGGGATGATTTTCCTCTCAGTTTTCAGCTACCCCATGTGTCAAGTGGTAACGATGATCCTGGCTGCTGATCGAAATCAGCTCCCCGACAGCACTAGCTGACTGCTCTCGCTGTTCCGGCCGAGCTCTGCAGTGCAGAGAGCCTCTTGTGAGCACGCCAGGATAAGCACGCGTTGGTGGCTGAACCGTCCTTCAAGACACACTTGATGTTATCAACCTGCTGTTTAGGGAAGGTTACCAAGAGGCCAGTGTCATCGTTGTCTTCCAGTTTCTGTGATCTTTGTCCATCTGGCTTCAGACCTGGATATAGCATGGATTTCTTGGGTTGATGACTTCCTAACACTAGTCAAAGGTCAGTTATCCATGATTATTTCATCACAGCTCTTGGCAGAGTGAAAAAACACTGGAAGGAAAAGGAGAAACCACTGGCAAGCTAAAGATTTCAGGGTTTCATCGTGTCAGGACAGTAACATTAGAAAATAGGAACAAAAATGGTCCTGTTTGGCATGTGAGTGGAAGAATTGATAGAAGGGAGTAAAACGTTGTGGGCTGCAGCGTCCTCAGAAAACCTATTTACACAGCTCTGTTTTCCATTATCCTTTGAACTTCAGATAGGCCGCTGATCTCCTGGTTCGGTTGAAAACAGAATTTTTGATGAAATGCAGTTTTCTTAAATTTCTTCTCCAAAAGTTGAAAGTGAAGGTCATACTGAGAGTGGAGAGAACTCAAAGAGAAGGGTTGATGACTTGCAGGGTTATTCTGACTGGTGCTCCCACATGTCCAGATGATAAAGCACAGCTTTCAGCCCCTTCACTGGCCTTGTAGTCTTTACACCCTTTACACATTCCACCTCTGTTTTTCTCATGCTTCTGCCACACCTAGGCTGGGATTCTGTAGTGAACTCAATTTTCAGTGACTGTGCTTTGGGAAATGAGAGGCAGCCCAGCGAGGCAGCTCCCACGCTACACAGGGTACACTGTGGGCACTGAAGTGTCCCAGGGGCATGTGCTGGGGATCCCTGCCAGGGGCAGTGAGCCATGAGATACCTTGTGTCTGTATGCGAGATGCTGCATGCTGCTGCATGTCCTTCTGGGGATTTGCTTCTAGGCAGTGAAGGTGGAGAAGCTGAGCCAAAACAAGGGTACCTGCTTTTGAAAGATCTCATGCTGTTTTAATTGTTGCGTGATTTGATCTAAAAATGTGTTTTCATGCCCGCTTGTGATTTAGTTTTACTCCTTCCAATTTGTGCCTTTCATGACTTACAAATCAGACCAGTTGCTCATAAACACATGGGAAAAATAGATTTGTCAGTGCCCTGGTCTTTGGCTTCAGGACAACACCAGCCAAACATGTACCAGTCCACTCCAACCTGTTTTCAAAAGTCTCCAATGATGAGGGTTGCATAATAACACAGAGTTACATGCAATACTTCATTAATCTTACTTATTAGAAAGCTCCTACCATTTAAAACATAATCTTAGACTGGCTCATCCCATCTGCCAGAGACATGCGGAGCGGGCTTTTTTCTTCTGTGCTACGGCTTCTTTCTCCCTATGTAACTGAAGACTGTCATTAATGCTCTCCTCTTAGACAGAATAAACAACGTGGTTCATGACATCTGATCTCCTCCCTGGGTGATCTATATCCATACCATTTGTTCCCTGACCAGATGCACAGAGGTCACAAAGCAAATCCACAGTCTGTTCTTTGGAGGCATTATACACATGCCACAGTCTGTTAGATTTTCTCCAAATTCAGATATTTAATACATACAAGCAGCTATAATACGTGCCTATATCAATCTTCCAAATACCTGTATGAATTACCTTGGCTTTCCCCCAATAACTAAGGTCAGTTTTATTCCTTCACTGTATAAATCACACTGAAATGAAGAGAACAGGCTTGTTACTTCTGAGTAACAAGCAGAGCTTTATAGAGGAGGTTGTTTCCTTAAAACCTGACTTCCATATGCTTAAGCCTGTGAGCTACTCTACAAACATCACTTCTGACTCCCACTGCTGCTGAGGCACCACAGAAGAGTAGAATCTAATGCATTTTTAGAGGTCTATTAGAAGATGCTCCCTGAAGCTACGGTTGCCATTCAGCTTCTTTCTGCATTCATGTGTGGTCTTCAGGAGCAGTCTTCATGTGGGTTATTGCAATCTACACAGAACAATGGCATGGATTATTGTGCTGAAATCCAAATCTGAGAAAATAGTTACAGTTGCCTCTCCAGATGTTAAAAGAGATGAAAGACAAAGTGCTTTTGATGACCAGAGCCAGCTGACAACCTAACAATGGTCAAGATCTAACCTTGATAAAAGCACAACTCTGGGAGAGAAATTAAACATGGGAGCCAGTGCTGCCTTGCCACAGTTCCAGGCACATGAGAGCTTGGCGTGGGTACTGTTGACATGCCTTTCAGTTTTAGGTTGAAGATGTGGAACTGCGTTTTCATTTTGAATACTCGGCATACAAGCTTGGAAAAAACTTGGTCATTGGCTAATCTTAGATAAAAGGGCCCAAACAAATTGTAAGTCAGAGACACCCACTTCACACCATGCTAGCAGTTTATCGAGGAGTTACAGCCTAGCTTCTTAAGAGTGGCTTGAAAAAACACATTTTCTGTAGTTACCATCTTGGTTACAGTCATTTCCCCCCCTTTCTAATTTTAGCTTTGTATCACTTGGTAAGAGAGTTTTTAGGTTTTTCTTTAAAAGGCCACTGTTAACCTTGTTTTGAAGATCAAGTGATGGGCTCCAGTTCATGCTTCCACACAACTGAGGCCACTTCCAAGTTCCTTTTTATACTGTTATATCCTTGCTTACAAAGAATGTGGGGTTTATATGTAGCCATTTAAAACTTCATAATATTTAAGTATAAATGGGCAGTGTACGGGGAGTTTTATGTATTTTGTGGCAAGAAACTTTTAAGAGAACTACTAAAGAAAAAAAGCTTGTTAAAGGGTGACAGGCTTTTTCCTTTCTGTGGAATCTCCCTTCAGTGTTTCAGGGAAACTGTAAACCAGTAACAAGTCTAGATTTTTTGAATGGGATGTTTGCTTAAAAACACAGCTCTAAAATGAGAGTTTCTCCCTTTAACCAAATTAAAAGGCTGGATAAAAACTTGGGATCTCTGTGCTGAGAAACAGTTGGGATCTCAGAACATGCTGGCATCCCTGCTTTCTTTTAATTTCCAATATTTCAAAGCAACATTGCTTCTCCTGTTTAAATTTTCTTTGTGGCGAGATGCAACATGAAGAGGCAGAAAATCCACTGCTGCCAAGCTGAAAGGAGCCAGGGGAACTGGCAGATTGTGTTTTAACTCTCGCTAGGACTTTTAGACTCCCACAGCTGACACTGGGAAGAGCAGTATTTGAGCAGTGCTGAAGGGAACTGCAACACTTCTCTCTCTGTCCTTCCTTTTCAAATATTTTCAAAGCTTTGAAAACAGTCGGTTGTTCTTTGTTCTGGCAATGTGCCATTTGCTGCTGGCTCACATCAGTTCATAGTCTTCTGAGGTATCCAGTGGCCTGGCATGGATTTGAGAGAGTTTGAAGCTCTAATGAAAGACCTTTGATATTTGGGGATATTTAAGAGACATACAGAAATGGGTGAGCTAAACGAGCTGTTGTCAGTTCCCGCAAAGCCCACTTCATATTCTCAGTCATGAGATACCATTTCGCTAATTGATTATTGTCTGTCCACAACACAGTCATGCTCTTAGTGCACAAAGAAGCAGTGTGGATGAAAAGCTTGCCATTGTAAAGTACATGCTCAACTGGATTTAGAAAGCTGGGAACTACAGACAAATCTAAGATACGGGACTGCTTTGAATGAAATGCATAAATCATAGCTGAGACTTCTTTCAGCTTAAGTAAATATCTTTACTACAGATGATGAAAATTAATGGAAGCCTTTTAAATGCCTCTCTTCAGTCTTCCTAAGAAGACCTAAGCAGGTGAGCTGTCCTCAAAAGGGTCAGGTGACTTTTCATTCTTTAAATCCACGCCTCCAGCAATGAGGACCTGATCCCACAAGTCCTGTAGAACTGCTCCTAGCTGGCAGGGTTATGCAAAGTGTTTGCCAGGCTAGTCCTTCAGCCAGCACCCCAACAGCTGCAGTGGTCTTGAGCTCAGGAATGCAGGTGTAGGAAAGAACGCCTTGCATTGTGCCATTCGAGTTCCTGTAAGCCTGTGTGTGTGTCCTTGTAGGTGAAGTGTGATTGCACAGCACAGTCACTGCTTTTCTTGCCAACACAAATGTACGCTCCTTCTTTCACCCCTTCTTCCCCAAAACACATCAGGGAGAGAACAAGTTGGGGGCAAAGCAAACTCTGATATATGCAACCATTTTTGGTCAGAAGAAGATAAAGTGCACTCTGTGATGGGTAGTATTACTTCTATACAGCCTCTGCGGGCAATAAACAGCTGCTTTTTCTTAAAAAAAGAAAGGTGGGGGTTGTGAGAAGAGAGGAGACAGCTGTCAGGATACTAAACGTCTAATGCAGTCATTTAAGCTAACATGCATGCCACTGTCAAAATGCATATAAGGGCATTTTATTTTTGGTTTGTTAACATTTGAGAGTCAGCCAGGTTGATTATGAGAAAATGAGCTAACAATTTTACTGTGGGAAGGGTGGGGGACAGTGATGAATGGAAAAGTTTATCTGCTCATTACACTCCCCAGCAAACAAACCTTCCTAACAGCCTCATCTAGCTCAGAAAAGCTTGTGTGGAAATTTAATAAATCAGATGCATGCCTCAGTTTCCCAAACCAAAATTGTCTTAAAAGTCTGTGATATATATTGATGATTAAGCAAATGTTCTGAAAAGTTAGTTGCACCTAAAATGAGAACTAAAAACGAGACAGGCAGAAAAAGATGTTCTGATGTACCTCCAGTTAATCTTCAAAAAAGTATGTGGAAGACTAAAGCAAATCAGGTGATCAGGTGACAGGATGTGTTCCCATACTCTGTGCATCAACTCTGCAGCATGCCATGCCCATCAGAGAAACTATGGCATGAAGCTGTTTGGAGTCTATGTTCAAGGTGCTCAGGCGTCCAAGCCCATCCTGTTTCCTACCTTCTCCCTCGAGCACTTTTAAGTTCCTTCACGGACCAGAGGGTCAGAGCAGAGGGGCCAGCCAGGCATGCAGTGGATACAGGGTGTGTCAGCACCATCCTGCAGCGCCCCAGTCCCATCCTGGAAACTGATGGGGATCCCAGTGGCTCCCGATCTCCTGCCTGAGCTCTCTGCCCCAGCCCTTGTTCCTGGAGCTGAGGAGATGTCTTCAAACTTGTCAGAAGTTTTCTCATACACTGCAATATAACCAGGCAGCACAAAAGTCTTAGTCTATGCTTCAGTTTTGCTGGCTTCATTGAAAAAATCCAATGTCTCAAAAACAGCTGGTACTACTTAATGATCTTTTGGTAACTAAGGCTGATTTCTTTTGTTATGCTCTCTGAAGATTAAATTTTGCTCTGGACTCTATTGCCTGAAGGAGGCTATTGTAAAACAAGATACTCGGAAATCAGCAAAAAGATGTTAGAGAAAAAACAGAACACCAAAACATTTTAACTCTAGCTGTGCTGCTGCCAGTGAGTTTGAGAAAAGAGCCTGAGATTATGCTAAAACCAGTCTGGTATTGTGGGCTGAGAAACTGCTTTCTAACAATGTATGCTGCCTTGCAAATGAATCAAACCTCCATGATACAGAAGATGCCTCTTTGATGTTTGGTTTTAAATCCTGACTTATTAAACATGCTATCATGGAAGTAACTAGCTGCTAGTAAGCATTGCTATTGCTTTAAATTGTGAGGAGGGAAATAGCAAGCTCAAGGATTTGCAGTCCCCTGTACAAGAGACCCATTGCATACAGCCTGTGTCTACCGAATACTAAAAGGCTCACTCAGGATTACAAAGAATATTGCTAGAAAAGATTAAAATATGCAGTCAGCAGTGATAACTCTCCCTCTGTTTGTTGTCTCAGATTGCATTTGTGTTGGAGGAAAGACTGATGTACTTCAGATAGCAACAGGGAAGAGAAAGGTTTTGAGAGAGATTTTCCATTACAAGGTTAACAAGAGGAAGTAGATGGGGATGAGGGACTGTGCTCCAAAGAACTGCAAGAAGTTGAAGTTGAAGGAAGACAGTGCAGCAACTAGAGACTAGAGCTAAAAATTTTGATAGGTACAAACACTGAAAGTAGTTTTTGAAGATGAAATTACCAAGATCTGCCAACAGATACCGTCTCCAAGTTTCCCCATGTTGGGATGCTCCTGTTGGCATGTGCACCCTAGGATTGGCAGGCAGCAACCTTTGTTGGGTGTTTGTTACAGAGGCTTCTCCCTTGATCAGGTCAGCTAGGAACCTACTGCATAGTTGTACTGACTTCTTACTTGAAAATTTAAGCTCATGCTTTGCAACGATGGCACTAGTTACCAAGTAACTGAAATAACTTTGATTCAAGTCAGTCCTTACAGGAAATTGCCCACATGGCCCTCTGTAACTCCCAGTGCAGAGAAGCTCCATGTGCTTCCCTGATTATGCTGACTTGCACTGACATCCTCTTCTTCCATCTAGCCTGGTACCAGCAGACCTACTCATTTGACCTGAGATTCCAGCTGTGGGATTTATGAAGCCACCCCTTTGAGGCTAACTCTCTGGAGGGCTCTCCTACTCCTTGCAGTGAGCAGTGCGTTACTGAACGATACTGGGGCCTGCACATGACACCACTTTGCCTTCATGCATGTTCCGGGTGGAACAGGGCAGCAGCCCTTGCCAGCTATTTTGCTTATACAGGTCACAGCCACAGATACAGATTCACAGGGACCTACAGTAACCAATACGATGTACAAAATGCAGGGAACGTTATTTTTAAAGCATTTTGAGTATAATTGTTGCCTCTATCTGTTAAGGGTACAGATATGTATTTAAAAAATACAGAAAGAGATTAATTAAGGCAAGTACTGCCAACATTTTCTTTCAGGAGCAGATTTGCATTTCACACAGAAGTCATGGGAATGGTAACTACTGCATGTTACGCTGAGCAGTAACTTTCCCTGAAGTATTCAGGGTGGCCAGACTGCCACCATATCCCAAACTGACACGGCTGGGAAATCCCAGCACTTTTCCATCTTTGGGGAATGCAGCTTGCAGAATGCTATTCTGACCTTTGGTTCCCCTTTGGGCACTATGTCTGTATCTGTGCATTGTTCTTCATTTGAATACTTAGGAAACTTAGGACCCAACATGAGAAGTGGGAGGCTGTGCATTTGCCCATTCAAATCACAACCTGAGCGTCTGTAAAGCAGTGGCCACAGGCCATGAACTGGGTACAGCTTGGCATGGCAACATGTAGAGCACACAGTACAGGATACAGGGTGTTTTTTTCTGACCAGAAGTTCAGAGATGAACTTTGCATAGGCACTGTAAAAGCAAGAGCTATACTTCTGAGTTTTAAATGAACTTTCTCCACTTGAGATTTAGTGGCTTTTCTATAAGCAGACTGAAAAGAGGAGCAGCTGTAACATCTGTTGTTAACTTTTTGTACTCATTTGCAGCCTTATCATCATTTAGGTTTAGTTTTAGGTACAACAACTCAAATAATTGCAAAGTGATTTGCCGCTTTACTTACACTTTCATTCCCAAGCACTACATGGGAAAGAGGACCATAAACTTTTGCATACATTGCAATGGACAGGAAAACTGACATTGACTAGACCACAGACCAGATTTCACACAGAAACACTGCAGACTCCAGTAACTAAGAGGTGCTACCATCAGTAACAGGAAAAGTAGTCAATGGTGGTATTTTGTATGTTGATCATGCCCCAGTAAGTCCCACAGTGCTCTTATTTTGTAATAGTGAGTCTTTCATGGCTTGACAATGTTTATTTGCCTTTTTTGTAATTTTTGCTTGAAGGGAGGCTCTTCCGTGAGCCTTTTTAAAAAATAACAAAAAAAACCCCTTTATTTTTGAAGTCTAGTTTCTGTATTTCTTCTCTCATTCTAATCTTCTCTTAAAGGGAAAAAAACCCAGATTTATAGTACCTGAATGAAGACAGATAATATTAAGTACCTGACACCTCCAAAGAGCAAAGATCATCAGCTTTCTCTTTCAATGTTATAGTTAGTGCATTTGACAAAGCTACGCTGTCAAATAGATCATCTGCTGGGAAGATTTACACAGTTCTCTCACTTGTTATCTCTTAGTCATGACACAAAGCTCAGCTAAAGTCAAGGTACCCAAGATGACAAATGAGAAACCGCACTTCTTCACTTAAAATCTCTGGTGATTTTTAAATGCACAAAATAGTTGCATTAGTTTCCTGCCCTGTATGATATTGTTCCCGAATGCATATTCTGAAATCCTCCTCATCTGTGTTGCTGCATTTCTGCTCATGACAATTTAGCAACCGAGCATTTGAGTCAAAGCCCAGGAAAGTCAAAATGACAGCACAAGGTCTTATATAAGAGGGATATTCCTGAAAGATTTCCCCTACCCAGAAAGACATGTATATTCCTACCCCATCTGACTTTGGTCTATGATCAACCGGTGTCTGTCTTACAAGCAGAATTGCAAAATGCTTTACAGTGGGAAACTGTTCTACAGTCCTCACAGCTGGTTGCTTTTATTGTTTTAATTTCAACATTAGTTGTATTTGAGAGCTGCTGAGTAAGAAAGAAAATCTAGGCAAATCTCATGCTTATCCTTCTTGTCCTACAGAAAAAGTTCTATATTCCTTTTTCTTTTATTCTTCCCAATTTTAAAACAGAGTTAAGATTTTTCTTGGCTAACTTTAGGGGTGAGGGAAAGGGGATTAATTCTTAGCTTTCAATGGTATTTTAGCAATTCAGAAAAACAAGCCTTTGTCATAAGGAAGAGCAGTATCTTCACCTTGTAGCAGGTGATACAGCTGGCATAGCAAGATTTTTGTTTTTGCTAGGGTAAACCCTAGTTCTGTAGTTCAGACATAAAATAGAAATCTTTCTAGATAGGAGAAGGAGTTACAGAAATGCATAATCCTTGTCACAGTTGACTTTTTTTTCACCTTAAGTTTATGGGTGTTTTCTCAAGAAGCAGAAATTCTTGTTCTTGCTGTGCATGGAAGAGATAAGGACAGTATCAGAGGGGAAGTAGTTTGTTTTCCTAAAAGGTAAATTACCCTTCAAGGGGGGAAGGAAAGAACAGAAACTGTTTAGGGGGAATATTTTGTCCAGGGGAAGGAGAAGATACATAGTATCAAAGTTAAAACCAATTACACTGGCAAAATTAAGAAAAACAAATGGCAACAGTGAAGGGCAGATCCAAAGGTAGTAGTAAAAAAATGCACCCACCAAGGGTAGAATGGCATAGATCAGCATTCAGATTTGAAACTGCTGGCTTTCTAGAGAAAGAAAGGGTGAAATGAGGCATTTGTTTTGGTTTGGTGTTTTTTTTTGTTTGGTGTGGTTTGTTTGGGGTTTTTTGTTTGTTTGTTTTTTTTAAATCACCATCTGATGAAATGCTTACTTAATAGAGAAGAAAAATGCAAATACAAGAAATCTTCCTGTGCCTGGGTTAAGAAAACCCTCGGAGTCACTAACACATTGAATGAATCCTGTTTTAGGCAGGGAATGGCTTGAAACTCCCTGCTGAAAACAAAGGTAGTTCACAATGAAGCATGACAGATGCAGAAGCAATGTGACTGTGAGATGGCACAGTTATTCCAGTTTCAGGGACGACGGGAGTTTATCTAAGGATAAAGGAGGGCGGGATTCCCTGTGCAAGGTCAGTGTAGGGGAAAGATCCAGGGGGAGACCAGCTGTCTGTACTTACTAACCTCTAATCCCGGAGGATGGCTTTGTTGTGCTGCTCCAGTACAGAACAGGTTAGATTGAATGCCGATGAGGTACCAGCCATCCAGGAAATAATTTTCTGTTTCGCTGATTTTGGTTCTCGTTGTTTTGTTTTCCCCTCCCTTTGTATGTAAAACAAGCGTTGAAGGAGTTCCTGAACAGAGGTCGCTCTGCTCCTCTCTAACAGCGGCACTGCGAGCGCTGTGGCTGCTGCCGGCCCGAGGGCTCGCTGGCACTTCGCAAACGGACCCGATAGTACATAAGGTCTGAACTTCACCAGATAGATAATTTTCTGTGGTCTGCAGAAGAATAGGCCTTTGTCAGAAGAAGATGATAGCTGACTTTATTTGGGAGGGGGAGGGGAAGGAGTTTTCTCATTTTCTGTGTATTTCTATTCAGCTGCTGCAGAAACATCCCCATCTGCTTTGCATCTACATTTTAATTCCAAATCCTAGCAAGAAATACAGAGAGCTGGCTTGCTCTGCCTGGCAAACTACACACACAGCAAGTTGCTAGGCTGAAAGTTGTTCCAAAATCTAGGAATGTAACAAACTTAATTGGCCAAGTTACCTGGCTTTCTGTTCTGTTTAACTGTAGGATGATAAAAAATAAATTTAATTTGTCTGTCCTCTAAATGTTGTCACTTACTCATGAGTACATGCTTTCTTTGCTATCTGCTCTGTCAGGAAAATTTGGTTTAAGGAAGTGACACTACATATGAAATGGGTTTGGGTTTTCTTTGGTGAAAGCAGGCAATGGAGCTTTGGCTGCTTTTCCTGCATGATGAATGGGGAGTGAACCAGAAGGTGCAAGTTAAATTTCTGGTTATTGTAATTTATAGCACATATATCTGAATTCATGTAGTATGATATGATTTTTGCTAGCTGCATGGAAATCTTGCATGTTTTATACATATATGTGTGTGTGTATGCATGTATGTTTATATGAAAGCTCAAGGGCTTATTTTAGCTTTAAGATCTTCACAGTTTGAGTTTTTGCTTGCCTTTCCTAGTGCATAAAATTTTATCCCTAACTGTCAACAGGTGTCAGAAACAGACGCAGCTGAAGCTAGAGCTGAACAACATTTCTGTTCTGATCTGATAAACTTGCAAATAAACCACATGTAACTTCTGTTATGGACACCCAGCAAAAGCTAATCATGATGCAGACCCTAAGTTAATTTCTGTGCTTGTTTCACGAGCTGTAACAGGGGATAGTGAGTGATATACGGACTAAGTCACAGGCTGATAAGAAGCAGAACTGCCTCTAAATTGTTCCTGGCTGAAAGGAATCATAGAAATGCAAGTTATTTGCATCACATTCTAGAGAGAGTAGAATTTAAGGGATTTTTTTTTTCTTGTGATGGAAAGCAAATGGACAAGCAAAACTGTTCAAGCAAACTTAAGCTGTAGTGAGAAAAGACAGAAGAGGAGAAGAGGGTTTACTGTGAGCTGAAAGGGAAAAAGAATTGAAAGATGCCCATTCAAATGCTTCATCTGCCTGCTAATTTTAATTAAGACTCCTCCTTTGTAACTGTGCCACACAGCCTGAGCCTTTAAAAAAAAAAAATTGTCACTAGGCAGATTTCTGAGAGTCTCCTGATTGAATCATCATTTTAATCTCTTCACTGCCAACCCCCTCTCCTGAGCAGAAGCTACCCGCTGCACTATGTGACAATTAACATGCTGAGAAATGCTACTGCACTCCTCAGGAAGTTTCAGTGATGCAAAACACTGTTCTGCTGTGTGACAAAAATGCCAAAGCATTTAAAATACCTCTGTGGTAAAATAGCCTGTGTTTTTTGAAGCCTGGATGCACACCTTGTTTTGACCAGGAAAAAATACTCCTCATTAACTTCCTATGAATAAAAAAATGTTCCTTTCCTTCAATTCTCCTTCCCAATATCCCCTCCAAGTTTAGAGAACTTGATAAAAACAGTGGTCTTTGCAAAGAACTACCAACCAGTGACAAAAACTGCTGTCTGGGTTTGCATGTTTTTGCTCAGTGTACTTTTAGTTTCTCAAATCCTTCCTCATGGTTGTCTTACTGCCTCACATTTCACCTCTCTTTCCTAAAAAAAACACTAGAAACAGCTCTCTGCTCCATGCCTGATGGGGCCCCACAGCCTGCCCCACTCCAGTCCCACAGAAACCAAGCCAGGCTTGTTGAAGTGGGTAACTGCCCCCAGTTAGACAGCACCCACTGTACCAGTCTCCTCTCCTAGCAACACATAAAAGAGAGGGGCAATAAAGTGAACAAACCCATTCTGTGCCTTCTCTCTCTGCCACCTTTGTAAGCCACAGAACAGCCGAAGCAAGGTCTGCCCACAGGGACATGCTAATTGAGATACTGTTTGGCAGCAGACTCTGTCCTTGCACAAATGTTCACAAAATGACTAATTAAAAACAAGCCTCTTGCCCTGCTTCCTTCCCTTGACAAGTTAACATAGGCACGTTTTTCCTTTCATTATTTTTTGGATAACAATAACCAGCACACTAAGGAAAGAACACGGCAGGAACAGTTTTGTCTGAAGAAAATACCAAGGGTGGTTGTCCCTTTCTTCTCCCACACCCTGATGACTGCTTGCATTGCTGGGAGGGTACAATCCAGGAGGAAGTCGTTAAGAGGGGGTTATGTGGGGAAAGATGAGTCATTTCAGGCACCTCTTAATTATATGAAAAAGGAAGAAATATGCTTAAGCATAAGAATTATGTTTCTGTTGTCCCATAAGTATTTTGGGTATTTGAAAGGAGAATAAACAGATTTCCATGAAGCCAAGCCTTGCTTGGAAACAAGAAGGCACCAAGTAAGAGTGCAGAGTGCTTTGTTACTCCAGAAAGCTCACATAATGCCAAATGGGCAAAGCTCTTAATTGCATCATAGATAATCATGGTGTAATCATGGAAGCATGCAAGGAATGGGAGTAACTTTAATTCAGGGAAAATAGCTAACTGGATTGTGTAATGGGGAAAACCATCAAATGCAGGAGAGGAACGCAGTGGTGAGGAGACCGCTGCAAGGCACGCAACAGAATGATTTCCACAGTGATTGGAGACTGTGAGGCAACAGGCTGGATTTTTATCTAGCTGTTGTGCGTGACTAACATCAGCTCTGTGCATACACAAAACACTGACCAACTGCTTTCACTGTTACTCCACTGTGTGTGTGTTCATTGTTGTCTAAACCTGGGAATAATTGCTGTGAAACTTTGAAGCACACAAGAGTTTTCCTGTAGGCAGAATGGGCAAATCCCTAAGGGAGAAAAGAGTTGGCTCCTTGTGAAGACCTTGATCTCTAGACTTGGAGAGGAACAGCTTTGCTGTGCTGGAATAAGTTGCATGTGCATCCACGTGCTTTGGAGGCAGCCTCCTCCCTGGGTCTGAGCCAGCTGCCCAATGGGAACATGCTGAAGAAGCAGCTCTCTGCTCCATGCACAACCAGGCTGCTGGTTGAGCACCTGAAATGCACAGGGACACAGAGGAGAAGCTATGTTTATCCCTGTTGAGGCTAGGAAGGAACAACAGTGTGGCACTCAGCAAAACTTAAGTGTGAGACTGAAGAAATGAGTAAAAGGTGGGCCAAAATGTGCAGTGGTGTTTAAGCACAAGAGACATGCAGATAGGCACACCATGGGCATTTACAAAACTAACTGAAAACTTTGTGGAATTACAGAAGCATCCATCTGGCTCTCCAGACTTCTAAATGCCTCTGGAGAGATGGTCCTTTGGGCCTGGTTTACCGAAAGTCAGGTGTGCAAGTTTGGTGATCACAGTACGCACAGATCTGATGCCTGAAGGCAACTCTCCCGCAGGGCACCTGAGCTCTGTGTGTACTGCTGGTACACTTTTGGTAGCTCGCTCTCTGTGACGCCAGCCTGGGGCATTCAACTGGCAGTCCTATACAAAGTTCATGGAACTGCTGCTGATCTCCAAGAGATCCTGCCAATATGTGGACAGCCACCAGAATCAGCCTTATGAAGCTGAGGTTGAAGTGTTACGCAAAAAAAGGGAAAAATGTAGTTCTACCTTGAGCTGCAATACTGGATGTCCCTTGCTAAGCAGATAAATTAACTTAGTTACAAGGAAAAGCCAAATGTGGCAGGAAGCAGGGCTCATATTTCCAGGTGTAAAACCACCTTCTCTTTATATTAGCACCAAACTCTCAACACAGAAAGACTAAGTAACGATTTACAGGCACAAAACCTGTTTTCCTCTGAAATAGTCAACTACATTTTTGTTCAGAGTAAGGAAAGGGCAGCAACTGAAAGGAGTAATCTTTACATGTTGGATTTTTATTTATATAAACTATACAAAACACCTTGACAATCTTGGGGATACAAAGAGCTATATATAGAAATGTGAATAACTGTACTAGTGGGCGTGACACTGTGTGCAAGCCAAAATATTCCTGAGTGTTTTCAGCCATGTGCTTTCCTTCCTCCCTCTAGTCTTGCATGGGTTATTCTAAATCACTTAAGCACTACGTAAAAGGATTTTTTTTGCCTTTTATGGTAGCTATTTCAGTATGAATACTATGTAGTCTGAGACTTTCTCAAAACCTCCCAGTTTGTCTTGCAGTTTCTACTGAATAAATACCTTTATTAGGATCCTGTAAAGCTGTACCTTTATCCCATTGAAGTAGGTTATTCTGCAGTGAACACATACAAAAACCTCTGTGCTGAAGAAGTAGAAATGCTGTGCTGAAGTAGTGCTCTGACATGAGAATTAGTAGATCAATAACCCCAGCAGGCTGATAATTTCTCCAGAATTGGTACATACCTGTCATATCTGAAATTCCTTACAGATCTTTTTAGACCTGAAACCTAACCAAAGAAATAATGGCTTTCCAAGGGGTTTCAGTACTGTTAGTTGTATTCTGAGCTTTAAGAACACATGCTGTGAACTACTACTTGTTACTCCTGAGCCGAAATGCAAATGCTAAATGATTCTGACTGGAGTGGGAACTATTCCTGATTTGAGATCCAAGTCATGCTTTCCAAGGAGGTAGTTTCAGGAGCAGCAAGCCTCAGGAAGGCTGAGATTACCCTGGGTTTGCTTTCCTTGAGTGACTGAGAGTTTCAGCAGTGAAACTCTCACACTTCCCAGGAAACATCTCCTGTGGCTGGAACATGTTTAAGGCCTCTCTCCCATGAGGGTTCTCTGGCATTTAATAACATGTGAAGTTATATATTGGTTGTTCCCTTGCTGGGATGTTTACAGGGTTTTCCTGTGATCTTCACAACAGTTGGAGCACTAAATCTGTCACACATGGCTGAAAGCTGGCAGTTGGCCTCTCTTTGTGGGGGATGGGCAGGTGCATATGCACAGTATCATCCCATATTTCTCATTTTGCTGGGACACTAGCTTAATAATATATTCTTCTAGACACAAGGGGGATGTATGACCACAGTAGCTTGTGGTAGTGAGCAGAATGGTCGCTGGTATTTATGGGTGAGGGAAATATGTTCAAATCAAAGAGCAGAAAGCTGCCAGACATACCACCTTAATCACAAGTTAGAGGACACCAGAGAACACTATCTGTAAGAACTGGTAGTGGAGAGGAGACAATAGAGAAAGGTAATTTTTAAACAAGTCTGGACAGTAGTTGACTCCTGGACTCTGCAATGCCCAATGGGGATTATGTGAGGAGCCCTTCTGGAGGCAAGTGGAACAGGTTCATAGAAGACACTCCCTGTTTGGGTTCACAGCAGGAGGTGAAAAGGTAAGAAGTAAAACCAAACAAGCCTTTCTGAAGCAACAGACTTACTGTAATTTGGGACTGGCTAGAGGACAGTGCTTTGGACTGACAACTTTTTTGTCTTCTATGGAGAGAAACTTGGTAAGCGATGTTTTGGGGACAGTAAATCAGAAGTAAAGCGCAGAGCAATGCTTCAGAAAGGGGTAGGGCAGAGAGGTGGTGCAGATTAGAAAAATTCTGTGTTGTTTTAACGCATGCTAAGTCATGCTAAGAATTTCATGCCAGTCAACAAGTTTTCCCAGAGAACATTTCACACACATTAAAGTGACACACACATGAAAGGCTAGAGTCTCAGACCCGAAAGGGACAGGCAGCTGGAAATGTGTTAGAAGTCCCTTCCTAATTTTTAATTTAGGAAGGGAACTGTTCTGGAACTAGTTGAAAATAGTTGCAAAGTTTGGTGGTGGGAGCTGAAGAGAGAAGTTTGAAGGACATGCATGGAAGCAGGGTAGTCACACAAGCAGAAAATGTGTAGGTGCTTTGGGAGCACGCAGGCTGCCAAGAATTGAGTAAGGAGAGTGCTGTATGTATCCAGATACAGATGCAGACCTTAGTTAGATTAATCGGATGTCTGGCCTTCTTTGGGAAAAAAAGTGGTTGAGATCAAAGGAAGAAACTTAAAGGAGGGCAAGAATAGATGGGTAAGAATGTGAAATGGGGAAGGCCAGATACAAAAAAAGAGGTTCTGTATGGTGGAAGAAAAAGCTTACAGAAGTAAGTTTTGAAATAAGGCAGTGATGTTTTTCAACTTGCAGAAGGGAAACAAGCAAGAGGTGAAACACAGTTTATATAGGCAATAAAGGAGATAAGAAATAAGATTTTCTGATTTCTTCCTTTTAAAGCTAAACCACTAACAAAATTGTGAGGTTCAGCTTTCTGTAAATGACAGTTGTTGCTCTTATTCGTTCTAGAGCTAGTGTGGTGTGACCAAATGGTAACAGTGATGAACATGATGAGAAAAACATATCTCTAGTGATTATACAGGGAAAAATACAGGAGGATGAGTTTACCCATCTCGTTAGTTCCTAATAGCTGCTATATTCAAAATAATCAAATGGCTTATACGATATCTTTTCTGTGACCCATGGAACCAAATCTGTGTTACGGAGTAAGGTCACTACACTGGCAGCTGGGTGACAAACCTAGTTTAAGCATTGACTCGGGATTGCAGGCCATGGGCCTCAGGCCAAGGGAATGTCGAGTGTGCCACAGAGGTGACGTGCGTACTCCCGGCGGGAGGCTTCCAGTCCATCAGCACGCCGCCATGCCATCCCCGCGCCAATTCATGGAAAGGCAACTGCACTGCCTCCGAAGGGAGTAACTTGCCTGGCTGTCCAGATGGATGTGTCGCTGTGCTGGCAGCAGTGAAAGCCCGGCAGGGAGGAGGAAGGGAGTCTGTTGGGTAGTTGTTGGTGTTTTTGCCAAGCTTTATAAGGAGACTAAACACTTGCTGAAGATTCCCTGTTTGCTTTGGCCAAAAATATCTGGTAATTTTGGAAGAAATGGGTTGATGAGGGCAGATGTCACACTGCTGTAGATCAGGGTAGCTCCACTGATTTCAGGAGAGCCCCACTGGTTGAGTTTTGGCTCAAGGTCTGAGCAATGGCATTAGCACAGTGAGGCTGTGTGATTGTGCTGCTGTAAAATGGTACTGTTCCAGATATTCCTGGTGTAACACAGATGTAAGCCTGTCCCCTCATGCCTTATAGGTAAGAGACGTCACTGCTCATGTTTCTGCATCAGTTTGAAAGGTAGCAACCTCATTGCTGCAGTACAGTCCTTCAAACAATGCCATGACAACTGTACCACACGGTGCCTGCCAGGTTCAAGCAAGGACATAGTGGAGCACACGTCAACAGCGGAGCTGCAAATGAGGTAATGTGTTATCAGCAGACAGGTCAAGGCTCTATGTATCAACTCCTGGAGCACAGAGTAACTAAAAATAACTTTCTATTGCAAGTACCCATTTCCCGAAGAAGGAAATGCCCTTGTTTAACACCTTCCACCCCAGACAAACCAGGAATAACTTATCACAATTTCTGCACCCCTCAATATCCCAATGGTCTGGCTGGATGCCTGGCTCAAGTGCTCTGCTTTCACCTCCAGAAGGTGGCCATAAGTCAAGAGTAATATAAAGACCTGAGCAATCCCAGCCACAACCCCATCACCTGACTGTCACCATGGGTAGTGTTACACTTATGCACCAGCCCCTTTCTGTCAGGAATGTGAATATCTGGACTCTCAAGTGTGGGACTGAACTGTTCCTCGTGCCTTTTAGGTACACATCATCAGATCAGGATCTAGACTACTAAATCACCTCACATGACAACTTTCCACTTGGTTCTGAACTGTGAAAAGAGATGCCTTTAGCTTCTGTTATTAAGCCAGACTTTATACCCATACACAGGCACCAGAGAGATGCCAAGAAAATATTACTATTACTAAAAAAATAATAAAATCACTATGCATTTGTAGCTTCTGGTGTGCCCTAAGGGGTCTTGTTCTATCCACTAAACTGCAGTGGATGTTTTGGTTCTTGCCACATATGAAGAGATCTACAGCACAACCCTGTTGTGCAAAGGGTGTAAGTCTGTTCTCCCCAGCACTGTGGAGCAGCACGGGCTCAAGGCAGGGAGAGAACTGACTGAGGTCCAGTTTATCATCAATACTGGACAAAAAAGGTTTCAAACTTAGGTACTTTAATGGTATTTTTGCATCTTCATAGAAAACATTTATCTGATTTCTGCTGGCAGTATGTTTCACTACTTTGTCCATCAGCTCTGATGCTTTCAGTATGACCAGATTTTCTATTCTCCCTGCCTTCCTAATTATTAATTTTCCATATGTTTACATTAGTAAGTCCTGGGATATGCTAATCCTGTCTAATGAGAGTGACAGATTTACAATTGTGCCACTACAGGCAGTCTTCTCCTGAAGATACTGCTGCTTTGAGAACATGCAATAGTGAGCAAAAATCAAAAAGCAAGAGTTTTGAAAAGGCATGTACTAATAGATACACCAGAAACAAGCATGCTTAGAGGCAAATAATTCACAGCACATATCCTAGTGACCAAAACCACAGGTGTTTTATTAACACACAAAGGCAGTGGAGCTTAAGCCTAAGTGGGGCCATGGGATCAGGCAGGCCAAACTCTTCTGCATTTGCATTAGTTGACTCAGGATTGGGCTTTCTTTTTTTTTTCCCCCTGACTACAGACCGTGCAGCAATTATAAAAAGGACAATTAAGCACCACTGCTGAGCATGTCTCTTCTTCCCATGCTGCACACCCTGGCAACAAATCAATTTTGTCTTTTGCTGTGAGACTTTTTCTCTCTCTGTCTCACTGATGGCTCAAAATTACTCTCCCAGAATTCTCTAGAGCAACTTTTTTCCCCCTCCACAGTTCATCCTGCCAGTTGCCACTTTAGTAAAAAGCATATAGCAACCAACAACTTTGTTTTCCATTCCCTCTAAAGGTTAACTATAGGTGAATGTTTTATGCTTTATAACAAGTAATTGACATGCATGAGCCAACTTTCTGTTCAGAACATAATTTGTATTCTTGAGAGATCTGTGCATGTTCTTGTTCATATTGCTTCTTCCCTGAAGGGATCTGGAAGGGGGAGGAGACAGAGAAGCTTTTAAAGTTTGGCTTACAAAAGTTACAGAGAAAGATCTAGGCTTTCAGCTCCGTCAGATAAATAGCAATGTAACTGCACAATGTACAGTACACTGGCACGTACTGATAGGAAAAGAACAGAATAAATAAGAGGGAAGGACAAGGGAAGAAGTCAGCAGGCAGAAAAACCAGAAGACTGTGTCCAGGCAAGCTTGCTGCTAAAATAAAAATAATCAGAAACTTTGACCCTGAAGGTTGTTGGCTTCATTAGAAACACAATTCAGGTGGGAATTTAATGAGTGCTTTCTAATGAGAAGTCAATACAGCCTTACACCTGGGCACTTAGGCAGCATTTGCTTAATGAAACTTAATGATTTGATTCCAAGACCACTGCAATCAGATTTATTTCAGTCACTTCAGTGAGTTTAGGATTAAGTTCAAAAAAGCACCATTTTAATGGAGGTGTGGCAGGGTCATTTACAGAGCATACTTTTTTCTTTTTTTAAGTAGAGTCTTCTCATGTGGTTAAATCTTTTTGTGAGAAAGTCTTTTTCAAATTTTTGTTAAAAAAGAGTGTCAGCACATAAGCAGCGCCTGTAATTTAGAACACAGCTCGTGGGTTGTGGTCTCCTTGGTCAGGCTGATAGGTATGGTGGGTACAGCTGTGTAATCCTTGTGATGCCAGAATCTGTCAGCTGCCACTTCAGGCCTTTAACTTTACCACACAATGGTGATTTTTTTATTTCATAGTAAGGATCTTCAGCTCCCTTGCATGTAGTTTTTTCAAAATTAAACACACTTAAGACCCCCTTTAGGAAACACCGAATACACTGAAAAGTTAACATGAAATCACATTTAGAGACTGGATATTCACACTTTCACCTATGAGGGTAGGTCCTGCTTACCAGCAGTAACCCCCTTAGCTTGTAATATTCAAATCTGTGATTTTAGAAGAGAGAACAGTATACTCTTACTGAAGAAAATATAATTTACAGACAGAACTGGGACAGGATTATGTATGCACATTATCATGGCAGTTTATGAGATTTAGCTAGCAGAGGGTCTTCATGCTACTTAGATTACACTATCCTCTTGTAGCCCCTGCAGTTTCCCACTGTACCCACTAATAAGCATTCTCCACACACAGATCCCAGTTGTCTAGTAAAAAAATAAATATTAAGTAACTAAGGCAAGTTAGGCAGACACAGCCACCTATCTTGTATAGTGAAAGCCTGAAAGAGCACCACGAGGTTATTCTTTCCACTCACACTTTATTTCAAACAGGTGTGCAAAGAGAACCTATCAGAGATTTAAATAGAAGGTTAAGCAGACTGTAAATTTCCATCTATGCTTGGTCTAATTAAAGCTATGAACATATGTGAGACTGAGATTTTGTTTAGAGTAATCCCCTTATCAAAACTGTCATATGCCAGGAAATGTTAGAAGTAGAGTTGCTTATTCCCCATGTTCTTGAGCTACTGTGTCTGCCATTTAAATATCAACATTTCTCAACAGCTTTCAGTTTAACCCACAGAGGTTTTCCCACAGTCACTTCTGGCTGACTTGTGAGCCCCTTACTCATACCAGTGATTAGTTAATTCCACAAATAGCTCCACTATCTGCAGTGGGATCACATTTAATTATGACTGCATCAACGTAAAAGGTTTACAGCCCTTTAGGACTAATGCAGATAGTGCTATGAGTTAATCTCCCAAGGGCTGTGATCACCAGACTTTTTTCCTACTCCTGCTTGTGTGAAGAATAAGCCACTGCCACCACAGACAAGTGGCAAAATGTTCCTATTGCAAGCCATGCTAAGCCTAGGTTTGTTTTTTATTTCTATTTTTACCATCCTACAGAGAGCTTTCTGCCTCTTCCAAATCTTATATTCTACCACAAAAGCAGAGTATTAAGTTCTAGGGTGCAAGGATTTTCTCAACTTTGCACTGTCTCACTTGCTGCAGACCTGAGGTTTGTACCTCTACCCAGTATTTGCACTTTAAAATGAAGTTTAAACAGAAGAAGTATTTATCTGCTATTTATGTACCACAGTAACATCTTCAGGCCTCTGCTGAGCAAGGGGTCTCCTGTTAGACACCGTGAGAATATGTAATGGACTTATGATTCCCCTCACTATTACCTGTTTCTTCCCAAAGGGCTATATTTTGAGTGCTTACACGGATGCATGTAAGATCTCACATGTGATCTCACTGCAGTCAATGACATTGTCAGGTTAACTAATGACCACTGTGTGAAAGTGCTCATGTCCATGTTATTGTTAATGAAGGGAAAAGAGAAAAGCTTTTCAGTGCAGGGACTACAGTCCTACATGGAGCAGAAGTCACAGGCTAGGGCTGGAAACAGGTATTCAACTCATGCATCAAGCAAGCCCTTCTGAGGCCACTGAGTGGGTCCAGGGCTAAATCTACAGACCACAGGGCTACCCATTCCCCTACAGCTCCTTTTGCTCATGTTGGAGAGACAGATTTCCCTGCTAAGCTTTTGCCTGCATGTTACAAAGTTTTCTTTTTTAAGAACTGCTATGTAATAACCTAAAATAGCCTGTCCCATCCATCCTGAGTGCAGCTGGGCAGAGTTCCTTCATAGTATCTGTCATGCCTAAAAATATTCCTGTTATGAAAATAGAGACAGAGATGTCTTGTTTTGTGTGCTGTGCCTGTGACTTTAATGTACGTATAAGTGCACGTGAAGTAAGTCTGAGGGTGAGCTTCCTCATCCATAGAGCGTGAATGCTGTACTGAAGAATTATCTAATGTCACAGTGTCATGAATAAGGGTTTGATACTTATTTCTGACTATTGGTCTATAGCTCTACTGCTGCACTGTAAATACATCTAAACCAAAGCAGACAGTATGTAAAGCAGGGCAGGGAATACCTCTGACTTCTAGACTTGCTAAACTTGCAAAGCTGTGGGCAGTGCTGTTCACAGTAATACTTCACAGGTGTGAGAGAAATACAATGAGCAACGAGGCAGGCTAAGCCTCACAAGTGACATGAGGTATAATATTTGAATGTTTCCAAGGAAAGAAACTAAAGGACAGGGCAAAGTAGTTAAGATGTACTTTGACTGGTGTGTAGAGGATAACAGTGGTGAGGGCCATAGTGACAAAGCAGAAAGGTGGGAGGTGTTTTAGATAATTTGTGGTTTTCCTTGTCTGAAAGTTTTAAGTCATAAAAAAAGCCCGTAAAGGAATCAGATATGACCACACAGAAACAAGAACTGATGAAAGAAATGAAGTCGTGGGGTAGAGGAAAACCCAATTAGTTCAGTGTTCTCACAGCTTTTTTTCCCTTCTTTCTTTTGAAATGATGTGTTCAGCTTCATCACACAGGCAAACCCTGCAATGGAACCTGCTCAGTTTGGGTGTTTTAAAGTGCAAAAACATGTAAGCACAAACACCTCCTGAGTTTAGGAAAGCAGAAAGAAACAAAAGAAAGGAATAAGCAAAGAAAATGCCCTGGTTATCTCGAGTTCCCTCTGAACTTAGTCCAGGTCAGCACTGTTGTGCCAGCTATATTGCAAGACAGGAGTTTCTGCAGGATACTGTGCAGATTTTATGAAGCAGTTTTTATTTCTCACAAGTGCTATCTGTACATGGGGTTAGTGTTGCTTTGAAACCTTCTTTTTACTTCATAGTTTCTACAGTTCTACAACCAGTATCTCCATGTACTCATCTTCTGTGACTGCTGAAAACTACTTCTAAATTCCCTGGAAAGAGAGACTAATCAGGTGAGGCAGCATTTTCCTGCCCAGTTCTGCACAGCCAGTAACCCTTCCAAAAAGACTGCCATTTACCCCCCTGAGTATCCTGGTTTAGTGCAAACTCATATTCATATATATAATTAACCTTTTAAAAGGATTTCTAAAGTCTGTGTCATAGCCTGTAAAATTATTTGGCACATGCAGGGGAATTTAGGTACTTTCCGGTTAAAACAGTTTCAGCAGAATAAAGAAAACTAGAAGCAGTAATAAAAAGCCCAAATCCCTGAAAGTACACCATGTGTCCTTCTTCATGCATTAGGCTGCAACAAGTGTGTTGATAAGGCAACATGAGATATGAAAGGATGAAGTAAACAAAAAGCCTGGGATTGAAAAGTAAATATTTGGGTGAGTTAGCTAACTGTTTGTGGGGGGTTTGCGCTTTTAAATTTGTTTGTATTAATGTTTAAGTCCAGCTTACCTTCTAAAAAAAGATAACTGAAATGATCTGTCTCCTGCCCACAGTCATCTCCTCCGTCAATATTTTTGCTTATCTCTCTTCTCATGTTTCATGTTGTTTCAAAGCAGCTCTTTAGCAAGCCACAAAAATGTTAGCTATCCAGCTAGGTTTAAGTGGACCCCAGCTGAAGTAAAAACTCCACACATACTATCTTTCTTTTCCATTTCTTGGTTAGTCCTCATTGGGCCTGCTACATGTAGATCAGGAGTCTTTAAAACATTTACTGAGGAATCCATGCATTACAGAAACTATTGCTTTCACAGTGCTATGTTTCTATAGTAACCATTTTATTAAAGCACTGCAGCCATCTGCTTTAAGTACTAACTTCACAAGACCATCAGGACTAGCTTAGAACAATATCACATGTTCACTGAATATTAAAACTAGAAACAAGCAGAGAGAAGTGTAGGAGAGAGCTTTTTCCTGTTCCTTCAATCTAATCTTAAAAAAAACCCCCACAGCTGTTCGCTCTTTTTAGATAACTTAACAGTTCTTGCTACTGCTTTAGAAAGAACTGTCCAAGTGACCACACTAGCTGCTGGTGGCATAAACTACAACTTTCTGGGATGTTGCAATTACAAATAAATGAAGAAAATAGCTTCTTGGGGTAAGTGTTCAGTTTGTGTATGTTCCTCATAGCAGACTTTATGGACCCTGTTTTTGTAGCAGTACTCTCAGACATACCATGGTGAAGTCTTTAGAGGAGGGAGTGCACAGGGGAAGAGCCAGCAGCAGCTGAGAGATGCTACACTGAAGCAAATAACTGTCTGTTTTTATCAGTCTGCTAAAGGGCAAATGCCTCAGCCTTCAGCCAACCTCCAGCTTGCAGCCAAAACCATGAGACTTAAACCCTCCTATAGGTTGTATCCTAAGAAGCAGGCACCCAGATGTGGTGCTAATTCACAGAAATGCCTGCTACTTACAAAAGTACCTGCATCAGCATCAGGTTGTGACAGCAAGGTCTTTAGATTAAGCACACCCATCATATTTGTTTCTTTCAAGCAATTTGAAAGCTATTGGCTGTTACCTTCTTCAAATACTGTCTGTCTTCAAACTGTGCTAGAGAGCCAAAGGTAAGCTCCTGAGGCCCCTTCTCTGCCTTTAGCATATGGTATCTAGCTCACACTCCAGCTATTTTCACTGTGCTCTACTTCCTGCTCCCTCATTCTGTACTACCTGTTTTGAGGCCCTGATCCAGTATAGGCTATTGTATTTGCAGTCAGAATACATGGGAACAGTCATAATTTGCAAATTTCATCTGAAAATTTCACTGGAACAAGAAAGAAGAGAATTCAGATTTTCCCATGGGCAAACCACACATCTCTGGAACTACAGCTCAAGAGGAGCATTTTCTAGTGTTCTGCATTCTCTCGAACATGCCTGTATCTTCATCCACAACAGCTTAACAAAACCATACATACTACTAAGATTAAGTACTGTATTGGATCTGTTTTTCCCACTTCTCTTTACTGCCACATTGAGCAAGTGCCTACACTTAAGCTGTTATATTGTCCAGATCTTCTGCAGCAGAGAACATTTGCATTATGGATGGAATAGCGGCAGTGTGCCCAGATAACACTGACATGGTCCTTGGCCAAGAAATTCACAGTCTAAAGGATCACCAAACCCTCACAAAAATGTGTAATTACTTATTTTAAGATTCCCCCAGTATGCAGTTCCTCCTCCTTGATGACACCAACTTCTCTGTTTCACACACTACATTTTTTTCTGAAGTTTTTCTGAGGTTTCTCGTATTGGTAACCCAAGAGCAATGTCTCAAAAGGCAGGAACAATCATAAGAAAAACACTGAATGAGGAAGAGGAGTTCCTGGAGTTACAGTGAACATCAACCTGAACAGTTATGTCAACCGTTTTGAGAAAAAAGGGCAATTTTTGCACAGGCCGTAAGTCTTTGTGTGGCATTGTCAAACTTTGCTACCTTTCTTCTCAAGCCTTGGCAGGGCTTCAACTGGAATGCTGTATCTGTCCAAAAGGAAAAAATGTTCATCAAAATGAGAAGACTAGGCACAGTATAGAATCTCCTTTAGCAGAGGTCCTCTAGAGCAGATTATCCAACTATTTGTCAAAAGTGACAGTTATGATTTGGCTGACTTGGGACAAGAAGATGGAATAAATGGTCTCTTCCATGGCTATTTCATACAGCTGTTAGGAACAACTTGTCCATCTTTCTCCCTGCTGTGCACTGGTAGAGGGAAACACTAGTATATCCTGATGAGAATTTTCCTGGATAAGGGTGCAAGCAAGTTTGCACAGGCTGTAAAGAGGCTCACAAAGGAAACATGCTGGCCACTCTTCCCATCAAAATTAAACTAACCCAAATTCTCTACATCAAAACTTTACACTGGAGTACGACATTCTTTTACATGGAGTTTCATGGTATTTGCTGTGCTTGAGACAGCCATGCTCTCTACATTCATGGACCTTCAGCAAGGATAAAAAATTAGGAAAAAGGCTACTAGGATAGTGGAACATGAGTAGAAGAGGCGGCCTGATTTTGCTGCTTCTGGTGTATCTCTACTGAATTCATAAATCTGTGTTTCTGAAGCTCACCTGTTAAATAATAAAGGCTGTTTTTACACTGATGTATAATTTGTCTACTAGAAATGGGGGGTTCATCATATTTTGAAGCTTTGGAGGTTGGCCACGGCCAAAGTCAGGCTGATGGGCAAAGGACAGTTGTGTTTCTTGTAGGACTGAAAGACACGGGAAGAAACCTCAGCACCTCATTGGCTTAATCCTGTGAACATGCAGAAGAGCCACTGCTGGTATGGCTCAGACAACCTTTCTTTCTTTAAGCTTACTCTGTAATGTGTGATTTTCTTGCTTTCTAAGAACATGCCTGGACATTTTCCCCTATACATTCTCCAGTACTGTAAAAAGTCTAAAATGCTCCTTGTTTCTTTCATTGTTTTTGTTCTCTTTTGCACACATTACGGTTCCTGTAACTCTTGAATTAACAGGACATTTTGTGTTTTTAAGTCAGGTGATTTTCTGTCTGTGGTTTGTGCTGAGCAGATGCTCTGCAGACCATTCTCATGTTCCCCACCTTGCCTTTGAGTGGTGTGGGCAGTTGTTAATCTGAATTAATGTACTGTCCAGCAGGTGGTCTGTAAGTTTTCTTCTCTGTGCACAAAAGCAATAAGCAATCGGTCTGTTAAGGAACCACCTTTTTGCTGAGAAAGCAATGCGTAAGAGAGGCAGAGGAACAGTGTGACCCCAGTCTGTCTACCTCTCAGGTCAGGAAGTCCTCCCACTGCCTCATTCAGTGCTGCAAATTCTGGTAGTGTAATTCAGATCCTATACAGGATTCCCAGCTCCAAGAGACATTAATGACAAATCCCTCAGGTAAATACTGCAGGTGCTATTTCATCTCCTCTCCATCTCCCCCTGCTTTTTTGGTAGGTGGACTTTTCAAAGGGGTGAGGGGAGAGGGGGATTGGCAGAAATTTATAAACTGGTGAATAGTCTCTCACATGTGGCAGAGAAAGCTGTGGCTGGGGATAGTTGTTTATTATGCCAAGAGATTTTCTTCCCCAAACTACGCGCTGTCATGACTATTGACCAGCATATCTAAGTATAAGAAAAATCAAGTCGGTTCTTTGGGAGTTATATAACTCTTTAGTAAGACTTGCACCCATGCATCTGAAGACATAATTAAACTTTAGGTGTGCCTTTCGCTGAACTTGTTAAACAAGATTTCCATTGCTTTTTTACCTAGAGGACAAACCCATGACAGAGTCTGTATTTATTTTGAGATACTCATCTAAACTGACACAATGGCGGTATTCACCCTGTAGCATACAATGGTAATCTTACACTGTTCCCTTCCCTCCTGACCCAACTGAAAGCATGGGATAAAATAATCTTCATCATAAGCAGTATTTCTTCCCTTATATTCTCTTCACTGGGTGGCTAAAAGAAGATCTTTGTATAATGTAAGAAAATATCATAAATGGTAACAGTAAGAAGATTCTCTGAGTCAAAGATGCCCCAGACAGAATTTGTGTCTGTATGGACCTTACACTGGCTAAGTTAAACATACTGGTAAAGTCCACAGACATCGTAAATACTAATAATCCAATCCTTGTAAACCTCAGTACTTTCTGATTCAGAACAATTTAAAAAGTGCTTCAGGGCTTCTGAAGAAAGACTCCAGAAGATGTACAGTGATGTATCCAAGAGAAAAGGTATATATGTTATGGGAAGATTTTACACTAAGGCTTTAATTCTCCTTTCTCCAAGTCTGCCCATACTTGTACAGTTTCACAGTAAGGTGGATTTGCTTTCCTCAGGCAGGAGAAATGCTCTTTAAGAGCTCTTAAAATACAAATACAGCAGTGACCTATTTTCAGTACTTCCATTCTTATTTTTAGGTCTATTGTATACAGTGTAATGAACATTGTAATGAACATTCAGCAGTGAAAAGACATCAGTAACTGACCAGGTACATTTGCTCACATTCTGAATGCAAGATTAAAAATAGCTGAGACTAGGCAAAACCAGCAATGGGTTAGGGGATGACCTGCTGAGCACTTCCTCTGCTCAGGTTAGAGCTGTCTGACCATGTGAAATGAGTTAGTGACCAGGCCAGAGTGGACACATGTCAGCCTCTCTTGCTTTATCTTGTTTACATAGCAAAAAAAAACTGCATGAACTTTGACAACTGTAATGCAAAGCTGCCATGGGTATGGTTGGATGAAGACTATGGACTAGCTTTATACTTACAAAAAATTTATTCAGTAATGGGATTGAACTGTATTGGAGAAGAGGCATGGAGAAGCTCATAGCGTGTCTTTCCTACAAGCTTTGTCATTACGATATTTACAAACAGCAAGATGTATTATAGAAACCAATATAAAATAGAACTGCCACATTTCTACCATCTCATCTGCTTCTGAAAGGTCAAACTTTCTATTTGAGAGGGGAAAAAGAATATTTCACCATTTAGCAGGCTTTTGCGAAGCTGAGATTAAATTCTTTGATTCCAAAAGTGAAAATCGGAAGTGATTTATTAACAAGCATGGGTTATTTTTGCTTGCTTAGCAGCTTTTTCAAGAAAGCTGTCTTTATCTCTGGAAACCACTCACAGTTATAGAACCTGTCTTCCTTTGCATATGTGTATTTCTGAGACAATTTCAGGAATGCTAGAATCTGTCAGAACTAATTGTCTGACCATGTACTCCCCTTTACTATAAAGTAACTTCTAGGAAGCAAACTGCTTTGGAGTAATTTGGCATACAATACAAATTTCTTTAAAGAACTTCAAGGGTAAGGAAGGGATGCTTTTTTTTAAGCAGACATCTACTGTAAAAAATGTGGACAGAATGTGGACATTTTCCAGTTGAGCATAAAATACTTGGTTTGCTAAGAGAGCGTTTCAGCTATGCTTTTTTTTCCTAAGACCCATGTCAAAAAACCCAAGTCAGGTCATACAGTGGTATTCATATTTTGTAGAAGGAGGTGCTTAATTTGAAACTACTAAGGAATCTTTTTCCTAAATGGATGGTCACATCCTGAATACAAAGCATTCATTAGTGCCTGACTGCAAGTGTTAATAAAGGAATAAAAAAGGAACTGTCAATCAGGAACCACACGATCATGCAGTGTTCTTTCCTTTTAGCCAAAGTAAGCCAGCTTTGCAGTTCCTTCCCATTTTGAAAATTTTATGTACTTTCTGAGTTAGTTCAACAGACTTACGGTGCTGAAGAACACAGTCACTTCTATCCCTGAGCTGCTGAATCACTTACCTGCCACCCTTGCTAGCTAATAGTAACTATTTTTAGTTTATGGTGGAAAACGCTCTCATGGTGACAATGATATTTCAAAAGACTTTGGGAGCAAAATCATCTGCCTCAAACATCTCTCAACCTGTGCTCGCTACGAGCGCCTCGCTGTTCGCTCCCAGCACTAGCAATCCAGGTCACACTCGCACGTGGGATGTGGCATTTGCTGGCTCTTTCATAACTGCCCGTAAGAGTTCTGGGGTCATGTTTGTAAACACTGCTGCCATGTGCGCGTAAGCACGTGGTGAGACACCAGCATGACCTGGAGTGCCAAGCCAGGAGGTAGATCTTGGCGCCAGTGTCAATGTCGCTAAGCCAACTAGCGCCAACTCTCCTGCTGGCGCGCACCCCTCACAGCCCTGTGAAACACCACGGCGGGTTGTTTGAAGGGCAAAGGGGAACCTTTTTCCTGTACGTGGCACATGTGGATGTGTGCTAATGTTGATGGTGGCCTGGCAGGATCATCCCTCAGTGGCAAGCAAATGGCAGTGCTGAATTGTTCTCAAGGGAAAGAAAACTGATTTCTGCCCTAAGTCACTGAAATTGGAGTCCACATGGTCCCACAACAGAATGCAAAACTATGGCTGTTAGGGAAAACAAGCGTATAAGGACAGGTTGCCAAAGTTTCCAAAATTACTTCAAAGACACATAGCCAAGACTTTGTCTGTTAACAGCTTTTTGCTGGCTTTGCACTGATGAAATTAAGACCACATTTCAGGCATTTGAGGAAGTAGCTCCTAAATTATTTCTGTTTATCAGTAGAGGTTGCATGATATGGCCAGTACAAACAAAAGTCACGAGTCTTTCATTTCCTCTTAACGAGAAATGAGCAGATACAGCCACCCAAACCTGTGCAAAGTTTCATCTCACCCCAGCCACACACTTTATATACTTCAAGGAAAAAAAAAAACCAGGAGACGGGAACAGTCTGTGATCAACCTCGCTCTCTCCTATAGTGCCTCTGTTTCAAGTACAGCTTTGAGTCTCATTTGCTTTGACCTTTTCTGGGAGAGCAGAGAATAGGACAAAGAGTTAAAGTGTTACCAGTCCCTGCTGAGTCTGCACTTCTCGGCCAGGACAAGCTCTGAGAGGGTGTGAACGCGGCAGAGGGTGAGCGGGAGGGGGCACGGGGAGGGAGAGTAAAACAAAAGGAGAAAAATAAACTGTGCACACCCCGAAACAAAACAGGAGAACAAGTAGAGAAAAATGCTCGTCTTTGAAGAACAGGAACTTTTCTGTTTGTTTCCCTCCATGTAGTTATATATTGTTATCTGAACTCAAGGTACAGTAGATATATGAGTCCTTGAACTCTGAACTGGTGAGGAGAGCAGCAAAAGTAAGTCAATACAGTTTTAGCTGAGCAGCTGGAAAGAAGCAGGCTTTGTCTTTTTGTACCTCATCTATGGGAGGCTATTTAATGCAGCAATGCAGTTGTTCAAACCTCTTTCTTGCTGTATGCCAGTGTCCTGCTAAAACAAAGCAAAACCAAGGCAGTCTTCTCCGAGTGATAATGCAACTGTGGTTTCAAACACTAGCTGCTCCAAACTACTTGTGTTTCATTCAGCCTCGTCTCTTAAACCTGAACAAGAAGTGGTCGCTGTTTTGTCAGTGGGAAATGAAAAAAATGTGCCCATTCATTTCCACAGGCTTTTTGAAATCCTGCCCTACTGTAAATGTTACCCAATTCCCTAGTCGTGTCTCTGGAAAGCAGAAAAGTACCTTCCTCGCTGTTGCGTATATATCTAGCTAGCGCTCTCCAGTGCTACTACTCTATCAAGCAATAAAGTTTCTATTTTTGACTCACTGTGGACGACCTTGCTCTAAACCCCTGGCCTGAATATTGCTTAAATGTAAAAGGAGCAGACCCAAACAAAGCTCGCAGGCTTCGCCAGCCCATCACAGCCCTGCTATGAGCAGCCACGAATGCAGGTGAGAAACAGGAGCTCTCACGAGCTGCGAGACTGAAACTGGCCCTGCATCATGGCACCCTCAGCCCATCACTGTGCCTCCGGACCTGGGAGGGTGTTTGTAAACAGCATGGCCACGTGCATGGGAACCACGTGGGGGCTTGACTGAACCTCCAAACCTGGGGAGAGGAGCAACTGGGGGAGGCAAGTCTGAATGCTCCCACTCCATCATTTTCCGAAGTAGCTTGCAGTGCTACTGGATCTCTAAACATAGCAAGGAAAAATCCATCTGTCCTTCATGGTCAACTGCCTCTGTCAGCATTCAGATACACTGCATGAGCTAAATTACCCATTGGATTTTATTTCCAAATGCATTTCATCATGGATTGTATCATGAGTCTGTGAATGTGCTGAAGTTAAATAGGGTAGGCTCTCGGCAAAATGCACTATGTACCAGGCAGGCTGAGCTATGACTGTGACCCACAGCAAAGGAGCATTAGAATTGCCATCTCCATTTCAAGTCTAGGAGGTAACAGGTGACTATTGCACAGAAAGCTATGAATGCTGCTAAGGTTGTGTCACCTGCACAGGTTTGTGCATCCTATCTCTAGCAGAGAGATTCTGACAACAAATTAAAGTTTGTTTTGGTTTTTTCCCACCTTTGAGCTCTGCTACCAAGTATGATGTCAATGTGAGGTTCTGTGAACCCTGACAAACCTTTAATTGACAAAACAGATCAAATGGGAGTTGTGTGATAGGTTGGAGCTGATGTACATGAACAGTTTGCAGACTGTGGGAAATCTTGCCTCCATGATTAGGAGGATTGAGGGTATTAAAGGGAGTTATTGGAGTACTTATTAAAATGACATTACATAACTCTTGCACACACTGTGATTAACTGACACAACATACTATTTTTAATTATTGTTATTTTAACTATTTGTTTGGAGGTGCAAGGAGACATCTACAGTGCCAGTAAAATGGAGATAACATCCTTTGCTGCACCCTTTCTCACTTGGAGTGGAGGGTTTAAACAGTGCTGCAAAGCAGTGCACAAAAAGCCATCCTCTTTCCTGAGGACATATATTTAATTACAATTTGCTGGGTAGTTTTGGATGAACACTGCTGATTTAAAGGTCTGACGGGTTGTGCAGCAAAAAGAGAACATGTTGTCAATCAACAGAAAATGCTACTGAGAACCAACTTATGAAAAAAAGTGAAAAGCGTCTAGTTTCTGTTTCTTAAAATTGATACTTCTGTTATCTTAGTAAGCAGAGAAAACTATCTGTAAACCTCTGAATGAGCAGGAAGGAGAGTATGAGTAGAGCACTTGGGTTTAGGAGATATGGGTTCAGTTCCCAGATATACCACAGCTTTCCTGTAGATCTTTTAGGGTTAAAAAAAAAAAAAGGACACTGAAGTGAATTACTCCAGCAGGGTTTGTACCACATTGCATGATCTCTGTGTGCTTTGCTCTCAGTTGTTGCTTATTAATTTTGTACCCTTTCTCTTTGCGTGTTTTGCCTGCGCATTAACATTAGCACCCTGGGGAAAAGACTGCAGCAGTGCTGTTCAGGAACTCCTCTTACACACATATACATACATACATAGACAGAGTGGGCAGTAGTAGCAGCTTTGCTTTATTTACTGCAAATACTTAGTTTTTTAGAAGGGAGCTGCCTGCCTCTGCTGTAAACAAGAGTTACTAACACTCTGGCCCCTTGTGTGCTGCCAGACGCTTTTTCTCTGCCTCCTTTACTGAATAAATAGTAAAACAGAGCAAAAATGGCTTATGTTTGTACAGCCCCAAGCACAGTGGCATTCTGTTTCATGGCTGGGATATGAGGTACCTCCTAATGTGCAGTAATTAATTTCACTCTATCCACTCTCCTTATATTTAGAAGCATCAGCGTTGCCATTCTGAATTAGACTCATGCTCCAGCTTGTCCAACAAAGTACCTCCAACCTGCTAGTTGTTTCAAGAAAAAGCAACTATTCAGTTAGTAGTTATACTCACTCTTCCAGAGGCAAAACTTCTTTCTAATCCATCAGCTAGAGTTTATATTTTATAGCAAAATACATGTTAACTTGCAACTTTGAAAACTTGAGTTTTTTTGAAGTAAAGATCGTTTTTTAGCTTCTATACCTGCCTCTTAGTCTTTCCATCCACTCCCTCTCCCTGTCCCCTCAAAGAAAGTAAGAATAGCCCCAAAACTACTTTTTTATTTTTCCAATTAGTTCAAAATACATGACTGACTAGGTGCCTCACTTCTACAAATGTCTCTGTTACAGTTCTCTGAGCCCAAAGAAAATGAATAGGGTTTTGTGAAAATGGCAAGGGCTGCCATCATTTTGCAGGATTACAAGTCAGCTGACAGCACAAGATGGGGAAAAAGCCACCTATCCTTAATGTATTGTCAACTGCACAACATAGGCACAGTGGAAAAATAGATAAAAATCTATGTTTTCCTCTCTGGTCTCTCACTTTTCAGTCACTACACACAGTAACAGAGAGAAAAAAAAACAAAACAGATCAGCAAAATTCTTATTTTTCCTGCTGGTTTCTAGCACCTACAGAAGCTACTTCTCTGCATTAAGGATCACAGGGAAGCAGAAAAGCACAGGTCTGAACTTATGTAAGGAAATCAGATGTTCCATGTAGAGTATAGAAAGCACCATAGAAACATCAGAGAACTGAAAAGATGCGTTCTTCTGTTTTGTGCATTTTTCATCTTTATAAAAATCAAGAGTGTTTTCCCCTATTTGGTCAGTGTTTTCACTTGCTCCTGGGTATGTGATGTGTACACTTGCAACTAACTGTGCATGGAATGGAAACTCACTAGCACAGATTTTCTTTCCTCCAAAAATGTCTACTAGTTATACAAAGTTAATTGTTAAATCTGACCCCTTCCAGTTGTTCAGTTTTCATGGTTTTGATTTTTACTGCTGCCATTTTAGTAATATTTTAGAGGTTATGGGGCAGACAAACTTGAAATCAAACATACAAGCAAGCAAAGGAGTGCAGTGGGAGCAAAAAGTTGGTAACTTGAAAAGGAAGTATGTTAAAGTCTGTAATACCTGCACGCACGCGAACCCACTTCTCCATATCCCATGGAGAGGTGAGTCCAATGTATTTTCCAGCTTTCATATGCTCTCTTTTAGGGATAAATGGCATTCATTTTATTAAGCTGCACATACACTTCAAGCTTCACAGAAATATCTCACTTCTGTGAACTTTAACTTTGGGAGAAGAAGAAACTCCTGCTTTACTGCAACAATTCCTTTTCCCCATTTTACATGTGCAGGACAGTAATGCTACTTGCACACAAGAGGAAATATGCAATCATTCTTTTCTTCTCTTTGCTTACATAAGAGCTGAAGGAGTTTTGTGTCCTTTGGCAAGTATAAAAATTGTATAACTTCAAAGAACATGACTTCAAACAAAAGTGAAGTAGCACTGAAAGAACAAACAGATTAAACAAAGATGAAAAAACCCATCAGGGCCATGAAATGGGGGTGAGTGCAGCATGAGCAGTTGTTGTCTCTCATGCTAAGGGACAAATATGGAAAGATACTAAATAACACTGAAGTTGAGGGCAAAACTCTCCTGCCAGCATCAGGCCCAGGGTTAATGTTTACCCTTTGATCTCTCTAACAGCACTAGAAGTGGCAAGAGAAGGAACAAATAGTCAGAGCAAACTCAGGAATGCCTTTGTCATATATTCTTGCTTGGTACCTTCTGCTACCCAGCTGCTGCAAGAGTAACTGGAACTGTAGGCAAAAAGAAGTCAGAAAAGAGAACAAAAGGCAGTAAAGAGCTTACTGAAACAGAAGCAGATTCTGAATATTACAGAGATAATGGGGTCTCACAAATGAAACAACAAGTGAGCAAGAAACCACTGCAGTGCTGTAACAAAAATACAGTGATGTAGTAGACATCAACATAAAATGGAAGCAACCAGTGTGAACACACAAATGCTGGCAGAAGCCCTGAGTATAACAAGATCTGTGAATCTGCATTCGTACTCTGTTACATGAGGGTGAATACCATGATTCATCTAGACAAATTCAAAATATGGAAGAGACATTTGTACCAAATGCTTCCTCCCTATGAGGGAAAAACACATCTTAGGATTCATTTTGTAAAGCAAGTGATGTGCTTTGCACACTGATCTGAGCGCTTGCTGCAGAACTGCGTAATAAAGTCTGAAAAATGTGCATGAGACTGGATGAGGAGCAGAACATCTGATGATAAAGTTGCACAGCACATGCAGAGTATAGGCTTCAAGTGTCTCTGGAGACCAGATTCTGTCTGACAGCTTTGGGTTAAGTTCACAGGGGAGAGCATGAATCACATTGCCAGTTGGGCGCTTCTGACCAGCTATAGTGCGTTTTCACAGAATCCCAGAATTTTCTGTGCAAGGCATCTCTTACCATCACTTCTCCCACTCCTCTTTTTTTTTTTTTTTTTTTTGAACAACATATTGGTGGCATTATTCATTTGGTTGAAAAAATGCAGAAATCTCCACCAAGCTTCTTGTGTCTAATGGAGATCCAAAACTTGTCTTACAGTGATATCAGCTTTCGACAGCAATGCCTCTTTGTGTCCACGTCTCATTAAGACTTTCAGCTATTTGATTTTACTTATAAAGTTAGTAGGATTCATGATTTTTGTTCTTTAAAAAGGGAATTGTTCTAGTATCCTAACAGGCAGTGAGTCATGCCTAATTAAGAAAAAATATATAACCATTTACAGTGGAATTTTTATATTGCAAAGAGATGTTTTGTCATAAAAGCTTTTGGGGATTGAATTCATTATAAATTTTTTAGAAGGGGATAAGGGGCATAAAAATAATTTGGAACCTTTGCAACAATTCCCTTAACCCCTATCTCATACTTCGTGTCAGTTCTGTTCCAGACAAACGCGTCAACACAGCCCAGACTGCGCTCCCGTGCTGAGGGAAAAAACAACGGCATCCCACAAAGGACCCAGTGATCTAGAATGCAACACAGATGCAGAAAGCTCAGCCAAAAAACCAAACTGTGGTACGTGTTCTTAAAACTGAGCATTTTTTTATTTCTTTCCCTCCTCCGTTGCTCATGAGGACCAGGGACATTCCTAGAACTCTGTCCTCTTTGGCTGCGTCAAGGCAGCTGCGGAGGATGCTGGGACACTGTTTGTAAACACTCTAACCACGTGCACGCAACCACATGGAGAGTCATCCTCCTGACCTAAACATCTACCCACTTAGTAAGCTGGGGTTTTACTGCAATGGAGCCAAATCCTTTCCCAGCACGACATGACTTAAAGTAGCTCACGCCAGGACACTGGATGACAAACTTGGACTCCTTATGCATTATTAGAAAAGAGATTAAGCAGAGTTGTTGTTTAAACTTTAATCATTGAAACATAAGTTTAAGGACAGAGTAGCTCATGTAGAGTAAAGAAGTCATTCTTTATACATCTGCAGAAAATTCAGCTTAAACCTGGAAACTTCTCTTCCCCCATGCATATACCTGGTGAAACCAATATTCATATGCTGGGAAACCACGTGGGATGTATTTGAGGTTAGAGGTAATGCTGTAGAACATGTGAGGGTTATTTCAACTGGTCTAAATTGCATCATAGTAATTAATCAGAGTGCTGGGGCTACTGCCCTGTATCTAGGGAAGACACTTCCATGGGGTATTTGGTTATTGAGCTATTCCTGGCTATCTTAGATATCTAAATACTCACCTGATCACTTCTTTGCTACTTCTTTGAAACTGTCTGTTGTGGTTTAACAAAGCTCCATACTTGATTAGGCTTAAAATGATAAATTATCATTTCTTGCTGAACTTCAGCATAGAACAAGCCTACTCCTTTCCACACTGCAACATAAATGCCTCCTTTATTCTATTTTCTAATTATTTTTAGTAAGAGGAAAAACACACACACCAGAATTAGGTCAAATACTGCAAGCCTTTATTTATCTGCAAGAATATTCCTACTGGGATTTCTTGCCATATGTACACTACAAGCCAACAGCACTCCAACTTGGAATGCACACCTCCACAGAAAACTTTGCTTTTTAAGTGAATTTTGTTCAGGTTACAAAGATGATTCAGAGTTCTGGAAGGTGTTTGACAGAGATGAACAAGCCTGCTTGAAAAGAGAGACAGGAATCTAAATCTTTATGGCTTTTATTTCTTAAAGTTTGGGGTTTTTTCAATTTTTTCAAAGCATGGCAACTTTATTTAAATTGAGCCCAGATTTAAAAATCCTTTACTATGAAAAACTAGTAGAACACTCTTTCTGATCCTCCTATAAAAACTGGGGCATATTTTTTTCTTCATTTCAGGAATGGTGTGAGATATGTGGGTGAAATTAGTTAGCTGTTGTGTTTCTCAAACTTTTTTTTCTCTAGAAATCTTGTTTTTCCCTCTGTTACTCCCTGCTACATAATGCAAGGCACATTCCCATTCCTTAACCCCACCACCTCCAAGTCCACCCAGAGAGCAATTCCTTGGCAAAATACGTGATTTTCCATATATATACTGGGTTTTTTAAACAGACATATCTACCCTAAGGGAAGGCAGAAGCGACTTCTTTTCAATGGGTGACTGAGAGGATGATTACTCAGGGTACTTTCCGTTTGTAAGGTTTTATTATCTAGGATATTGGGATGAGCTATGCAAATTGAACATGCAAGCAGTGATGATCTGAAAGTCTAACAAACGGAACTATGGCAACTTGTTACTAGTTACTTGTTCAGTGTTCAAAAGCATATTTTTGCTACAGAATATCATTAAATGAGTAAGATCGTATTCACTGCCTTATGGAGTAAGGGATGGGAATAATGCTTCAAGTGTGATTGATTCATATAATTCTCTTTTTGGCTTTCAGCCATGATGCAGTCATATGCTTTATCTCTGTTCAGACTACAGCTTTTTTTTTTTTTTTTTTAAATAATGAATCATAGTACATCCCATTCCATTTCAGAACCAGCACATTGCCTTTCAAAATGATGTCACAACACTTACTGCTGCTGGCTGACTGCCTTAACAGCAGTCAGAGAGCTGGACTAAATAAATACTGTATATTATTTGGCAGAATCATTTGTGGTTGTGTTCTCCAGCACAGTTTCCAAGATAACCACCAACTCTACTTGAAACTTGGCAACTTCGTTCTACCACTTTCAGGCTCCATTTGTGAAGCTGGCTTACAGATACTGCTACCATGCCTAGAGCTACTGTGTGGCAGCCCAGTGAGAGAGGTAGAGGGGTCACTCCCTGTGACAAGCCAAATTTGACAGCTGTTCTGAAATTCCGCCTTCAAAAATTGTCAGCTTTTTAAAAAGGACCTTATTTGGCTCCTGTAGAAACACAAAACATCTTCCACTCAGAATGAAACAGAGCAAGGGATTTAAAGTCACTGCTTTGGCACACTGAAAAAAACACTCTACTGTCCATGCAAGGAACTTAGAAGTGAAGCACTCCCTGTAATGCTGAACAGGGTTGGTAACATTAATCCAACCCAAACTTCGTGTTTTTCAACAACTGAGCAGCAGACTTGTTCCAAAAAATGATAAGGTGTTTTTTGGTTGGTATTTTTTTCTTTCCTTTAGGGTTGTCTGGCCATTGCTAATATTTAAAGGAATTGTATGGAAGACAGAGTCCCAGCAGCATCTGAAGTGCTTAGGGCAAGAAGGAACAGTCCCATCCACCTCTGGCAGCTGAAATCCCCATTCTAGCAACAACTATAGGGTCTCCCAATTCAGCATGCAGAAGCCAAAGCATTTACAACCTCCTGCTTCTCTTATCCAAAGCAGCACTGATGCCAACAAGGGACCTTGGAATAATCATAATAACTCCTCCACAAACACACCTTTCTTGTTCTTTAAACAATGTTGACATGCCAAAGTCTAGGATCATGCCCACTATATCAAAACAATACCACTTTTCCTGGCTAAAAGCCAGGAATCAGCACAATGCCAAAGTGCTCATTAAAAGCCTTACTATGAAGAGTGATAATTCGGCAAATTCAGGAGCCTCAGTGTCTCCCGTTCAATCTTTTCTTCTGAAGATTTGTTCAGAGTTAGTTTTGAAATGGGCAATACAAAACTACTTTCTGATGTTCCCTGGATGCATTCACAAAGGGTTTTTTTGAAGTCACTTCCCAAAATGAAACAAGTGTTTCCACTGAAAGATGACTTCTGAGTTCTTCGTTTCATGTAAACAGCAGTTTAGCCCCACCACCAAAGCACTGTTATTTTCCACAACTTTGCTCTCCCTTTTTTTCTTCCTCCCTACACCCTGGTTGCTCTATTTAAATGTTTTCTGACTTCACTGGCAGGGTTCACACTACACTTTCTGTGAGAAAGAAAGACAAAATACTGCCCAACAGTGATTTATCTTCATTGGTTCCAAATTGCTTTTTTTCCTGTGGGATAAAATCCAAGATGGGTACATTCTGGCAGTGTTAACAGCAGTAGCCAGATCCCTCTGTAACTCCGGTTTATGCATGACTATTATACAGGAGTTTATACATGACTAGACCATTGACATCTCCCTGTTGAGTATCTTCGGCAACCACGTCCTGTTTTGCACTTTACAACCTCCCAGAGAAAGTGCCGTAGTGGAATACACATGCAGATACGCAAGTGAATGTCCGTGTGACTGCACTCACCCCCTGCTGCAATAAGTCAACCTGCCATTAGCATGCGAATAGAATGGCCTCATTAGCCGACAAACAACACCCACTGACCTGCTTTCACTAGGGACAGTATCTCCTCATCTCTGAAACTCTTAAACTTCACAGTGAAAAGAAGAAAAAAAAGAAAATGATGCTGAGCTGATATTCAGAGCTGCTGATCACTGCTCAAAGCCTGCACATTCGCATGCCGCTCATCATGGAAAACAAATCTTGTGATGAGATCTTTGGCTGCGATAAAAGCACGCTAGACCACATCACTTCTCCCTTCACCTCACTCCGAAAAGGAAAATTACTTAGCAGAAAAGAGTCTGCTGAATTTCCAAGATTCAAACCACGAGCCGAAAAGCCTCCTTTAGGTGGGGGCTGCCGGTGTCTAAGGGGTGATTTAACGCCGATAAACGCCACGATGCGAGCGAGCGCAAGCACACACCGCCGCGCGTCCGACTCAGGCGCGGTGAGGTTTGCTCGTGTCTGTCATCTGGCGGGGAACGAGCCCGGCCTCACCGAAAGCGTTATTTTAGGGGAACACGCTCGGGAAAGTGATTCTCCTTTTCATCCCGCGGCCACATTGTGCAAGTGGCCCCGACGGCGGGGTCTGGCGAGGCGGACAAAACGCGAGTATACCGATAAAGGGAGGCCTGGCGCCGAGCCCCCCGCCGAGCCCGCACCTCTTCCCTGCCGAGCCCCCCGGCCCGCGCCCCGGTTCCCAGCCCCCGCCCTCCGCCAGCCCCGCTCTGCCGCTGCCCCCGGGGCTGCGCCCGCCTTTGTGTCCGCCGGGCAGAGGCACAAAGCCGGGCTGCCCGCGGCCGCAGACAAAGGCGCGGGGAGGGGCGGCGAGGCGCAGCCGGGTCCGGGTCCGGCCCCGCGGGGAGGGGGCCCTGTCAGCCGCCCGTGTCGGGGGGCCCGCGGCGGCGCCCCCTCCCCGCCGGCCCGCCGCCGGCGCGGCCCCGCGGCGCCCCCCCCGGAGGTGCGGGGCGGAGAAGGCGGCCGGCGCGGGGGAGCCCGCTCTGACCTCAGCCGCGTCCCTCAGCCTCGCCGACATCCAGCACGCACAGCCCGGGCGCCGCGCTCCCCGCTCCTACAGCGCCGCCATCTTGCTTCCTTCTGCTCCTTGCCCAGCGCCGCCGGGCCCCCGCACCGATATGCGCGCGGCGCCCTGACGTCGGCGCCCGCCCCGCGCGCCGCCCCGCGCCACACGGCACCCCCTCACCCCCCCACCCACACCCCCGGCCCCCCCCGGCCCCGCCACCGTCACCGGCCCCGTCACCGGCCCTGCCACCGGCTGTTTTCCCGGCTGCTGACGCTTTTCTGGTCTTTTGGGGGTTG
>JAWWEU010000125.1:24856939-24905489 GCA_035583155.1 Acropternis orthonyx | reverse complement strand
GTTAAACCTTACCCCATTGGTCCTAACCTGGGTCCCCCTTTCATAGTAAAATGACCCCTCTCCCTTGAAAAGCCGGTAGCACCAGAAATAAAGTCTCTTTGCCTCCCTCTCTCCGTGAGTCCTGTGCTGCTGTTCCCAGTCCCCTGGGAACCATGTGGAGGGGGGAAGGGCGGAGATCTTGCCCCCTGGTAAGGAACGCAGCACCCGTGCCATGGGGAAACTCACCACCCGCTATAAAGAAAAAAATGATTTTATGAAGCTGGTAAAAAAAAAAAAAAAAAATATTATAGCTGTTGGGATTATCTCTGCCTTACTAATTCCATCTCTGAAAAAAATAGGAGAGGTATTGAAAAACAATTGCTGTGATAGAAGGAGATTATCCAATTGCCACCTAGTCTGCAATGTATTTATCTTATTTCCTTCCAGGAAAAAACTGAGGATGAGCTCCCCACCTCTGTGACAGCATCCTCAGTTTTCTGCAGTACAAAGGAAGTGAGGGTGCCACTGATCAGAGGACCCCAAACTGAAGCAGCTTAAGGGGTACAAATTTTGGGGGATACTTGTTTGGCATTTTTAGAAAATTCTGGATGCTTTTAGGACATCTTAGATTAGGGACGCGTTTCATGAGATTTTTACTTCCACTCCCACTTTGCCCTGCTTTTCCGTTTGTAAATAAGAACACTAATACTCTTATCAGCAGAGGGATTTAGCAAAGATAAACAGATTTGGATTTAATTCCTTTAGAAATCACGCCACAAGTATAGAAAATAAACAGGAAGTATTTGGACCCTCAACACAGAAGCAAACCAGGATTTAACAGGCACCACAGAGACTCTGGGGGCAGATTACAACTGGGAAAGATGGATGTGGAAGGGCATGGCTGATTTAGGAAAACCAAGCAGAGAAAACAGGGGTTAAATTTTGTGACAAATACCAGGAAAAGCTGCTCATCATCTGACAATCGCCAGGAATCAGGAAGATTTATTGAATGTGTTTGGAGACAGATAGAGGGAAGAGAGGAGGGTGTCAAGAGGAGGATTGTTACAGGCCACTTGGTTAGAAGGGAAATGTTTAGGAAGGTGCTGCATAAGCAGATGCTAAGCAGTGACCCACTGACAATGAAGGACATCTACCCTAGCCTGCGAGTCAACAGTCCCTGAGAGGGGCACAGGCTCTGAATCAGCAGAACAGGCTGCTCTGGTGCCTGCAGCCGGACGGTGCTGTCCAAGGGCAAAGTGTGCCCTGCGGTGTGTTTGCCATGGGGAGGTATCCTCTGTTGTTCACAGCTTGCTGAAGCTTCAGATGGAGAAATGCAGCCAGCTGGAGAGCTGTGCTTCCAGTAATATATTAGATGAGGGAGTTCAGAGATGGTCTGCTGGAATGACAGCTTATACAGCAAGGCACTCCCCTGAGCAGAAGGGTTTGGAACTGCTGAATCGGGATTTTGGCAGCTATGAGGACATGGTAAGTCATCTGGTCCATGTTCAATTCCTTTAAAATGCTGAGCATTGACTGCTCTTCACATCCACATCCATGGAAATAAATCAAGAAAAACCTGGGCTAATTGGCAGCAATGCACATCTATTGCCAGGATAATAATTTCAGTTAACCTGAAGATGTCTGCCCTGTTGCTGGAGGTCTCTTCAGTGAGCAGATGCCCAGCATTTCAAGAGTGAAGAGATAAAGTGCAAGATGTCCCATGCAAAAGACTTGTAATGGTATTAATTTCACAGTCATTCCAGGGATTTTGAAGCCAGAGATTGATGGAGTCAAGAGTGGTGGCTGCTAGCCCACTAGCGAGCTTGTGAAGCTTCCACTCATGTCTTGCTTGTTAAAGAGAATTTGTGGGCTATTGCTGCAGGGCTCTTGTGGTTTTGAGTGTTTCAGTTAGCTGTCACTCCTTGACAGAGCTCCTAATTTTCAAGCAACAAAGAAAAAAAGAGTGCTCCATCTGAGGGAGGTCAAGAGAGCAACAAGTTTATGAAAAGGGCAGGACTCAAATTAATAAATGTGGGTGGGACAGAGATGGTGAGGTGCATTTGTCTTTCACATCTAGTCGCCCATGTTAATCTATTCTAATTGCATTAGAGAGAATGAACAGGCAATAGAGCTGATGTTTGCTGAGGCAAATGCTTGTAACAGCTCTGGGCATCTGTTGGTAGATTTCTCCAGGTCAGCTGCACTGAAAGCAAAGACACTGCTCTCAAGTGAAGGCAGACACCATGTATGTACCTAGTGTCTATATGAGAGTAGTGACAGGAATGTATACATATGTATGGATAAATACTCTCAGGGAAGATATCTTACTTTAAAAGTTTGCAGTTGATGAACATAATACTCCTTCACTTCAAGCTTAGGTGAGACTCACACTTTGCAAGTTGAAAAACAAACTATCATTTACTCCTCCAGCATTTCAAATATGATCTTTGCTCAGCAGATGATGTTAATCCTGTCCCACATAACGTGCTGGCTCTTTCATGCTGATCTTCTCCGGCAAAGCTCTTGAGCAACAAATTGTGTCTTGTCAATGGAAGCTTCAGTGCAAGTGGGTGTCTGTGAGTCTCACTGAGGACAAGCTTTGCCAGGGCAAGGAGAGCAGGATCTGGTCTGACAGCTGAACATCATCCAGAACTGATGTTTTTTGCATTTCAGTCCATTTAAAGTCATTGATACTTTTCTCCCAACTTCATGGTTTTGCTACATGCAACTCAGCAACAATGGGGAGATAAAAATCCCTCTCTGAAGCCTTCTCATGCCATCGCTGTACCTGAAGTACCTCACCTGATGCATGGAGGCGACAGTCTGTTTTATGGATGTCTGCAACCCTTTTTGGCTTGTGCATGTCTGTTGGCAGTATCTGTGGGTGAGGAAGAGTGGAGAAGAGCAACATGAGAATGTAAAGACCTTGTGGGCATGTTCTCTTAATCCATTAGCTGCAAGGAATTTGTATTTTTTTACAATTCCCTCATTACCTCTCATCTTGCTTTCCTAACTTGTGTTCAGTTCTCTGGTATAGCAGCAGTGAGGGCAGTGAGCTGCTCATTGGCAGAGCACTGAGGAGCAGAGAGCAGGGGCGACAGCATGCTTGGGGATGCAGCCTCAGCTCCTGGTTGGTGGCCTTCAGGTAATGGTGCTGGCTCAGGGTACAAGGCAGTGCTGGACAGAAAGACAAAAGGCAAACACTCACCTGCCAGCATGAGAGGGGAAATGTGTAGGCATGGCTTGCTTCTGTTTAGTAGCTGAAGACAATTTGAAGGGAAACATCGACAGTCTCCTCTTCCTTGTGGGCCTGGAAGAGGCATTTTCCTGCTCCAAGTCATTTCCCCATTCTCTCCATGGATGGTCTGGTGCCCCACAGGCTGGTCTCATGTGTGCTCCTGGTGGTACTGCTCATAGCAGAGACCACTGGGAAGAAAGTCCGGCAGCTGCCTGGAGCATGAGGTATCAGCTTTGAGAGGGTTTTGAATAGTGTTATTTCCTTCTAGCTGTGACAGATTGTTATTGTCTGGTTTGAATCTTGGCAAAATGCCATCCACCCCCCAATGCAACAGAGTTTCAACAAAGGAGTGAAGGGAAAAAAACCACCTTAAAACTGAAGCTGACATTTATATATATACCTATATTTACACAAATTTACAACATATATATGTATAAATATAAAAGACAAACCAACAATAACTTATCGAAACCTCCCTCTCAACAATACACAGGTTCCACCACCCATAACCCCAGAGAAACACACCCCAAAGAGAGAGAAAGAGCAACCCAAACAAAACAGAAGTATTTTACTTCCCTAAGACCAAAACTGCTGTGGATATCTCGGCACAGGAGTGGTGAGGCCTAATCTTTCTGAGCTGGAGGAGCGAGGTGCTCTCAGCACGGCCAAAGGGAGAAGAGAGGGACACTGGGAGCTGCTCTTTGATTTATAGTCGAGCTGACATCAGATGGCATGAAATACCTCATTGGTCACTTAAGTCAGCTGATACCTGTCCCTAACCACATGACCCACGAAATTGGGGCCTAGCTAAAACTAGAACCTTAATCTGAGTTTTTTGGGTTTTATCAAACCCATCACACGGATTGCAGCAGGGGAATGTACAAGTGCCCTGTCGGGTATTAAAATAATACAAACCCCCAGGATCTGGTCAGAAAAGTCCTGTGAGATTGGTTTAAAATAAGTTATTTTGTCCTTTGGTGATAGCTTTTGCACTTTTGTGTTGAGCCATCTCAGGTTTGGGTGTGTTGCAACAGCTTGAAGTTTCTCCAAAACTGGCATCTTGAGTTGCAGCTTTCTGGACCCCCTTTAAAGGAAAAGATGCTGAGAAACCAGATGACTCCAAAGGTTTGGCTCTTGGGGTGACTGTGGGTCACAGGTGGGTCAGGGTGGGTCGTGGGTTGGTCCAGACTGGGTGTGAAGGGTGAGGTGTAATGAAACCTGACAGGTAAAGGGCTTGTCCTGGACTCATCTTCCTCTGGTCCTCCTCCCTATCCCTTCCTCCCTTTCCCAGTCACCTTTCCAGTCCACCCTCTGGTCGCACAAAAAAGCAACAACCTTTTCTTTCTGTGGGGAACTGGTTGGCATCCCCATCACCACAGCTGTGGCAGCATCCACAGGCTGCAGCCATGGAAAGCTTCTTTTTAAGGCATGTCCTCACCAGGGCAGTTGGGAAAGCAGGGGCCTGTATATGTCTCCTTTTCCTCACGTTTTAAAACCATCTCTGTTTTAAGATATCACAAATTTTGGCTGGGCTCAGTGTGGGGAAAGCAAGATGTTGTCAGCACTACCACCCTGCGAGGGGAGAAGTAGCAAACCAGGTGCTCTGGGCAGTATGAGGGACTAGGGCTGTCCCTCCTATTAGATTTATTCCATGAAGTGTTGTTTTCAAGGGTTATGTGGGTTTTACTACTCCCTCCTCTCCCCCACTTTTCCCCACTTAACTTTTGGACTTTCTTTCTGCCAGTGGGTTTGGAAAATACACTCACAGTATGCCAGGCCCCATCCCAAGGGAAGTGCTAAATGGGAATTAACCATTAACATCTATGTCCAAGCCTCCCCCAAAAGATGTTGACACTCTTCCTGCTGCTAGGTGCTAAACAATAGGCACTGAGCTGTGTTTACTTGCCTTGTGCATGCTAATTACTCTCATACATGTGCTGGGAGTGTACACACGTGTAGTCGTCATCCCCATGTGCCTGCTCTGTTTGGTGCTCCTTCTCCAGAGATAAGGGTTTGGGACCTCTTTCCAAAGTACCTCTGCACTGGTGCAGGATGAACCTGAAGGGCAGAGCATCCTGAGGAGGACAGGCACCAACTGGGGCAGCTCAGTGAACAGCCAAACTCAGATCCCAAGCATGGAGAAACGCTTTTAGTTTAAATACACCGGCCTTTCAAAGTCAGGGGAGCAATCTCAGAGGGTAACAGTGTGGGGCAGCCTGCCTGCACTGCAAGAGCTGCAAGATGGGCAGTTTAGAGAGGGATTTCCCTGCAGAGAGAGGTATCCCTATTCAGCACAAACGTCTTCTCTTCTTTTGGTGCTGTTTGTGGGATTTCAATCGCACTAAATCCCACTGAGTCCTGCAGGTGGGTTTTTTCTCTCAAGGTAATACTGCTGGGTGGGAAATTGCCTATAAAATGTCCATTCTTTGAGATTGCCATCTGGGGAGTTGACTTTTTTGGAGGGAAGGGGGATGTTTGTTCATTTTGCTGATGTATTTATTCAACATTAAGGTGTTGAAAATATACAAGAAGGCAGCCATCAGACAGTCAGTAAAAGCCCTGATGGTGTCTCCCAGTTTTGAACAGAAAGTGTTCTCTGCACACATCAAAGCCAACCCAAATCAGTGCAAACAATTGTTAAGTCATTAGCAAAGGCTGTGGATGCCAGTAGTCCTAATATTAAGCCTTCTGGTGCTCTCCCTGGAATTGTCTGACTTGATTGCATCCTGTAACACTTGCAATCTGCTTTCTGCTATCAGCAGATAGGCTAGCAGATGCTTAAATTCTCATTTAGAAAAATCTGAGAGTGCTTGGGTTGGGGCATTTTGTTTCTTTCTCTGTTTTTTTTTTTTCTTGCTCTGACAAGAACATCATGGTTCCCAGAGGGCAGCCTGGGGAAGGGCTTGATCTTCCTTGGGGCTGAGCACCAGCATTCTGATTTTGCCCTAGTGTAGTCCTCAGCAAGGACAGCTGAGAGGAAGGGTGAGCCTTGTTGGGTGTGGAGACATCAGCATGCTTATCCCACCTCCATCCTCATCCTCTCTCCTTGTCCCTTATCAGGTTTGTTTTCCAAGGAGACATGGCAGAAGGAGATGCCAGCATTCCTGCAGCCCAGGGAGGCATGAGCCTTTTTTGAGGGATTTCCTGGTGCAAGAGGGTCGCAGTCATGGAGATGGGGTTTGGGTTAGGCACTTAAATCTTTCTGGGAAAAGTTAGGTGAAGAGAAAGTGTTCTTCTAACATGAACAGTGAGGTTCTTCCTCCTCAAACTATTGCACTACTCCTCTTGACACAAAATGAGGGGAGCAGGAAGAGCCCTCTCTTCCCATCAGCCCCTCCTGCATTTGTACAATCCTGACCCTCGGGGCCACAACTCGGTGCTTCGGTGAATCACTAGCTGAGTGCATGTGGATGGGGTTCCTCCTGAGTGTTCCTCCCTCCTCCTCCTTCTCCCCTCTGGCTTACAAGGACAGCCCAGATGAAAGGCTGTTTGCTGAGGACACCTCACAGCACTGGCCCCTGGCATTTCCTTTCAGTTTCACGAAAGATTTCCCTTTGCAAATTCTGCCTGGCTGCCTGAGGTGTGAAGCTGCTGGCTGCCAACAGCACGGCTTGGCGCCTGCCATTTCAGCATCAACAGGCATGAAACACTGACACAGCCTGTGGTAGCATTAAACATTAATTAATTTAGTCCATTAAACTATAGGCAAGGCAGTTTCAAAGGTTTTAAAATGTGCCGGGACATAAATTTCCCCTCCTGAATGCTTATGCTTAAGACTCTCTCATTTGCACAGCTGTGAAGATGTCAGGAGGTTTCCTGTAGGATTTGGCTGGGATGCTGGCCCTGAGGCCAGCTTTTGCATCCTTCAGTCTGCTATGTGGGAGGGATTGGCAGATGTGGGCAACCTTCATACAAATGCTGTCTGCCTGGGTCTTAGTTTGGGGAAATTATATCCTGAGGGAGTATTTTCTGATTTTTGGTCATGGCTGCATAACATAGTGAACCATAACCATATCCTAGCATATTTATCTGTATACAAGTTGTTAACTTAGTATGAGGAAAATAATTTGGCCAAGCAAAGTTTAGCTCCTTGGTGCTGCTTTACACAACAAAATTATATAAACAAATAAAGCCTGACAACCTCATTTTTGTCTGTAATGAACCACGGTTATCATGTTAACAGCTTCCTGAGAGAGGGCTGCACGTGTCCCTTGTCAAAGAGAGCCATCACGTATACCTAAGTCATGCTCAAGGACTTGAGGGATGCTTTGGTGAGTATATTTTCTACATGGAAGACACTTTTTTGGAGGAGTTTGGCAAGCCACAAGATGCAGATACATCCTGGCTGGCAGCACATCCTTTAACCTGCTTCCCACCAACATGTGAAAACTATACCCCTCATTCCATCAGCTCTGTGCACCAGGGGTGGGACTGGCCTGGGGATTGGTTCCCACATGTATGATGGAATGGAGAGCTGCTGGGTGGTTTGGAGGCAGTTTAATTTAATCTCATCTGAAAATATGGTCTCATGGAAAGCTGAGGGGACAAACGAGTGCTGGGCTTACCTAATGGCCATAGTCCCAGTACAAATCCTCAGGCAGATGTAGGAAGCCTAGGAGAACAAAAGGGCATTTCGGTAGATGCTCTAAAGTGTTCCAGGAGCAAAGTTAGGCCCACCAGTTGAATATCTGGGTAATGACTTCAAGATACAGCATCAATATGTTCTTCTTCAGTCAGACCACAAATTTCCCATCCCTCTGTTACATGGAAATGTGAGAAGTAGATTTGATCTTTCAGCTTGTGAAAAATCTGTCGGGTTTCAGGGAACAGGCAGGGTTCCCCCCAATATCAGCAGAGATCTCCCATCTTCATGAGGGTGGGCCTGCATCATTCATATCCAAAGCAGAAGCTGGTATGAGATATGATGGCCCCCTGCCACAGGTGCTGTCAATACCAACAAGCTGAGCCATCAGTGACATCGAGGAAGAAATGCCTCCTATTATTAAGAAGGCTGTTACAGACAGTGTAGGGAGGGGAAACTGGAAATGAAAAGGAAAGCCACAGAAATTAGATGACTTTCCTCCAGAAAAGCAGCAAAGATCAACACCACCTGAGAAAGAGGTGGCAAACCCTGCTTTCCTGTCAGGACTGCAGTGTCCCAGGACCAGCAGGAGAAGTGTGGGCCCAAGGATGTGCTCCAGGGAGGGACAGAAAGGGAGCTGGTCCTACTCTCCCCCTCGTCTCCGTTTTGCTTGAGGACACCAGCATTGAAAACAGCTCCTACTTGTCCTCCCTGTAGCAGCTCTTTTGGGAGGAAAAAAAGCTGATGGAGCCATCAGGAGGGAAGGGTTGCATGCTTGGGGTGTTGGCAATGGAGAACATGAAGGTAGCTCAAGAAAGAATGGTGTATATATAGATGTATATAAAATATATATGTGTATCTATTTTCAGTTCTGGGCCCCTTAAAACAAGAAAGACATCAAGGTGCTGGAGCATATCCAGAGAAGAGCAATGAAGCTGGTGAAGGGGCTGGGGCACAAGTCCTGTGAGGAATGGCTGAGGGAACTGGGCTTGTTTAGCCTGGAGAAAAGGAGGCTCAGGGGAGACGTTATCACTGTCTACAACTACCTGAAAGGAGCTTGTAGCCAGGTGGGAGTCAGTCTCTTCTTTCAGGCAGCTAGGGATAGCACAAGGGGAAATGGCCTCAAGTTACACCAGGAAAAATTCCTTCACTGAAAGGATTTGCCATGTGGAGCCCTCCTCAGTGTTGCCCTTTTCCTGCTCCTTGGGCTCCTTTGGCTTCCTAACCCTACTCTACAAAGGACTGGACTGAAACAGCCGCTCCTGCACCTCTGTTTCCCCTCCCTTTCCATCTCCTTATGGTTTTGCTGGAGGAGAGGAGTGCTGGTGGTACCCTCCCTGTGTCAGCTAAGTCTCTGGCTGCATGGCCAGGTGTGGGGGCTTCACACCTGTGGCTGTGCCTAGAGGCCAGGTTTGTACCTTGCAGCATCTGTTTGGGGAGGAAATGGCTCCTGCCATGGAAGGGGCCTGTTTCCCTGAGGGAAGGGGCTTTACCTCACTGCCAGCTACTCTCCAAGGAAGCAGGTACCTCGGGAGTCTGCAAAACGCTGCTGGGGAAATTAATCCCCTATGCAGAGACAGGACAGGGAAGGGTGGGTGGACCAAGTCCTCCTAAGGAAGGCTAGGGATGGGATGCTGCTTCTGTGCCCTGAAGGGAAATTCCTCTCCCTCCTCTGGGTGGCAGGTTTATGACACGTGGCTTGAGGATGCTCAGTTTCTCAGGAGTCACAAACATCTCTCAGTGCCAATAGCTGCCAAATTATGCATGCTGTCCATGGGTATATGTATGACTGCATAGGCAGTCACACAAATATGTGGGGATATACATGCATATATGCAGATTTATATGCACACACATATGCATGTGTATAGCATGCACGCTCAAAACTTTTATCAGCGAACAGAGTCTGACTCAGTGACACAGATGTCATGTCAAGGCACACGTTCCCCACCATCTGTGGCTCCCTCCGGGGGGCTTTAGGGTGGTCTCCTCCAGTGTGCGGGTGCAGGGGCTCAGCAGCACTGCCTTTGGCACTGGCTGCTTCCCCTGGTGCTGCTCTCAGTCAGTGCAGGTGGCAGATGACTCATCTCCACATCAGTATGATGCTCATCTGCACAGTCTCAGGGTAGTGGGGTTTTTTTCTGTTTTTTTTTTTTTTTTTTTTTGAATGCCCAGATGATTAATCTCCTTGTGCTGGTGCTTCAAAAGTTTTGGTCACAGGGGCACTGTCTTCTGTGGTCAGTCTTCTAGGAAAATCATGCCACCGCTTCCCTTCCTCCATGCTGAGCTGTGCTGTCTGGATTTTTGCACTCTTCGCTCTTTCATATTGACTTATAGTTGTTTTTTATGGCATCCGGATAGCATTAGCTATCCAGGAGTGACAATTTTCTTACCATCTCATCCCTAACAATTTAGGAGGGCAGCGATAACTCCAGCATCCTCCATTCTCCCTCCTGCAGGAGTTGGCTGAAGGTGGTGAAGTGGTTTTACTGAAAATGTTTTAGACTACCAGAAAGTCTCCCCAAATGCTTCTCCCTGGATGGAGGCTGCACGTCCCCTCTGAAGGAAACCAAAACACTTACCCTGAGTGACAAAACACAGCTTTTAGTAGCACAGAGGTGAAATCCTTTCAGCTGCCAGCAGTAAAGCTAGAAAGATATTGGTCCTCTGCTGTACAACTTGGCTCACAAAGTGGAGAGAAAGAGCTGCTGGAGACAGTGAGGGTGAGGGGCATGAGAGCTTTAAACTGGGTGTTTTCAAGTACTGGCTAGAGATGGGAGATGATGGGAGATGGGCAAGTGGACATCAAAGACCCATGAGATTGGTCCAGAGAGTGAGAGGACTTTGAAAGTACAGAAAGTACAGTGGAAGGAAATATCCCCATGAATGTGGGGAAGGGTGAGGGAGAGGGGGCAAAGACCAGACCTTAGCATGGATGTGGCAGAGACCATGTGGATTTCTGGCTTAGATTTTGACTTTAGCGTTTCTCAAAAAACAGTAATAGTTTCTCAGAATACTCTAGCAGGTGTGAAATGCGTCGTCACCACAGATACGTTTTCACTGCTTGTGGTGTTCCCTCTGAAGTGGGCTGTAAAAAGCCTGCCTAATTGAGTGTGTGTGTAGATGGAGAAGGTGCAATCTAAGATAATTAATGCTAATTAATTATTCCATGGTCAAATGAGCAGGAAATGCATATAGAAACTTGAAAAAAATTAATTATATGAAAATAGGATAATTGCTTGTGTGTTCACATGCACATTTATCTGAGCAAGCATATACTCAGCATTTTAAAAAGGGTTACTATAGGTTAAAAAAAAAAAGCTGTGAAGAGAAAGCATTTCCTAAAATACTCCCTATTGCATATTAAAATAATAAAAAAAAAGAAACAAAGCTAGCAAAAAATAGATGAAGTTAAGAAAAAGAGGCTGGTTTCAGTATCACTCACCTTCGAAAGGGAAAATGCTGACATTGCACAGCCTACTGCTCTGTACAAATAGATCTGGCCTGTGAATGTAGCCATTGTTAAAACAAAAAAAGAAAAGGCTAAATTTTGCTAATTGTTTTCACAATGTGCAGTTTTTTGTTTTGTAAGGAATTGCAGTGAGGCTGGAGAAAAGCAAAGTTAGAAGACTGATGGGTGAGTGGCTGAAACCCATGTGATGGGAGAGTGCAGAGGCAAACTGATGGTTTTTACATCTGCCATAACCTGGCCCAAATAACCATTACAGCAGCATCAGACAGAAGCTGGTTTCCTTACAAATATAAAAATACTAACTTAGAAAGTCTCCAGAGCTATCAGGATCCAGGTTTTCTTCCCGTATGTTTTTTCCCTGTCAGCTCCCTGACTGTAGTCCATGATGAAATGCTTCTCCTTAGCAGCTGAGGATGGGCTCAGTGCTGGTGGAGGCAAGGGGAGATGGTGGCTGTAGCTTGGGAAACTGGGGCTCCTTAAAGTGACCTCTGGGATTCACCTCACTGGTCTCCACAGGCTGTTGCACATCGATTGTACAGCACTGCATTGCTAAGCAGGTGCACCACCTCCTTCAAGCACGACCTCCAGGATTACTGATGGGATGTGCGAGACAGTTTGTGCTGGAAAACACAGAAATATCTGTCCAGGGAAGCTGAGACGGGGTTTCAGCTCCTGAGAGACAGAGATTTAAAATACAAACCCTTATAGCCAAAATCTCTCACTTTCTCCCTCCTCCTCATCCAAGGATTCTGATTTTAGATGTATCATTGAAAAAACAAGCTTGCCAAATGTTTGCAAAATATTGCTTGGTGGAAAATCTAATTTTGTCCTCAAACTGTGTTTGATTCAGAAATTCATCCTAACCCTTTTCTGAAGACTTGCAGTGCCAAGACACATGATTATCTGCTTACACCTTTCTTCTGAGAAGCAAGTGGGAAGAAGCTGAACAGAGCTTGGATCTTTCTCCAAGGAAGAGCACCACAGTTGATGCACCTCAGTGAACTTCCTATCACCCTTGGAGGAAAAGAAAGAAAGATGAAGAGGCTATCCTTGGAAATAGATAATAGGCTCAGCATTTTCTGGGACCTGCTCTTGCCCAGAGGGCTGGAGCTCAGCACTGCACCTAAAGGCATAATGAAGTCCTCAGAAACATCTAACAGTTAAATTCTCAACTCTGAAAGGCTGCAGCAACACTGATTTGAGATTCATCAAATAGTTAATCCAGGCACAGGCAACAGGTTGACCTCCAGGAAGAGGGTGGATGAAAATGTGAGGGGGAGTGTGTAATATGTATTAAATTAGAAATAATCAGTTAAGGCAGCAGTGGTTCCAGGGAGCCCCAGCAGACCATTTCCAGTAATTGATCTTTTGGGATCCCCATGGATAGAGCTTTTTTTTTTTTCTGTATAATGAATCTGTCCCCTAATAATTAACCAAGTAATTCCTCTAACAATTACATCTTCTCTGAAATGACAGTTTCATGGATTAGAAGTAACCGGGAGCAGCTCTGATCATGGTGCCTGTGAAGTTTACACCTCTGGGCCAGTCCCACTCCATCCCTCCAATATCCCCATCCCTCTCAGCCCCAGCTGTCCCCCATGCTCGAGCCCCACACTCCATCCTCTGAGTTGCCTGTTTTCACATGAGAACCTCGTTGCAACCTCTGTAAATGTGATATAAAGACAGTGAAAACAGCTCACACTCTGTCCCTGGCACAAGGACTGCACCTGATCAGTTGCTGGGTGGTAAAGCCTGTGGGACAAGAAAGGAGGTTTCTGCAGATGCCAGGATGGCTGCTGAGTGCAAGAGTTGGGGCACAGGCGTCTCATTTCTTGCCAGGAACCTGGACATTTGCTGATGCTGAGGATCCACCAATGCTGCACAATAGCTCAGGCTTGTGACTTGTCCTCTCTCAGTAGCTGTAGGGTCATGAGCACTTGCAGCTGGAGGTGCAACAACTCATGAAGGAAGGGTCTTTAACTGCATGCAGGGCCAATGTGACACAAAAGCATTCTGTGTTGTACACTGTCCATCCTGCTCTGTTTCAAGATGTATTTTGGGCATACCTAGAAGATAACAGACAGATTTCTGCTATTCTGTTTTATTTAAAACTGCCTCCCTAACTCTAATACAGTTAGTAGAGCATGATTAACCACTTGGTCCATTGTTGAGTGGGAGCTGCACAGGCACATCTTTTCCCAGAAGAAAGTTTTAAACTTGAGGGCGTACAATGGAGACAAATCCCTGTGGCCACTGGCCAATGGGGAATGATTACAAACTAGCAGGGGTGCTCACTTCCTCCAGCTTCATATAAACCATATAATTATCCTTTGGCTGGTGTCATCAGTGTGGTGTTGGCTCATCAAGTTGGCAGGAACCTGCTCAGTCTAAGCAACAGGAAGTTTCCTCTGTGAATGCTTAAAACTTTAATAATTACATATTGAATAGGTAGGATGAGAGCCAGGACATAGCAGAAACCTGAGGAGTTTCCCAGGTGACTTTCCAAAGTCTTGGAGATACTAGCAGGTCCAGCTCCAAAGTTATTAAAAGGAAAGAAAATCTTCTCTAAAGAGCTTTTGGCTATTCTTCTTGCTGTCTTTCTCTCCCTAATTTACCTGGCCAAATCTCTTCAATCTGCCTTTATTTATTAAAGTTAAGGAAATAATTTTTTTTATAAAATTAATCCTTCCTGAGTGATCTTGGTGGAAGAGATAGAAGAAGAGAATACAAATCATAGCACCACATTTATTCCTGACAATGAGAGCTGCTGCTGCTAGTCCTGAGACAAACAGATAAGTCCAGTAATTATAGATAAGTGCTTTTGTTTGATCTGTATAAAAATTTCTGCATTTTCAGGTAATTTCCCTTAGGCATTCACTAGGTAGGAAGTTGTTCTTATACAGTCTGTATTTTAATCTATTTTCCGTTGACTTTTTTACAAACAACTTGCTTCCGTTTTTAGGACTAAACATTTTCCTGAGACTTTGTATGAGCTGAATTTATGATTGGTTTTTAATATATTAATTTTCTGACTTCTGCCCTTTCGCCCAAGTAAGTCAGCAAATAAAATAAAATACCCCATTGCTTCATTCTCGATTTTCCCCAGTAAAAAGAACTTCAAAATGCCCTAACCTCTTCCAAGGCCTTCCTATAACTTAGATGCCAAAATCTCTGGAAAATATTTGTCCTAAGTCTGCTAGATGCTATACAAACTTCTCCAACAAAGTGAGAGTAGTGTGCAAATAACTCAAACCCTTCAATTTCCCAGCCTACAGATGCCTATGAATGCCCACTGGGACATTTTCCAAAGGTATAAACAAACACACAGATGCTGTGCTAAACCTCATGCACCCCACGTGCTTAGCAAGCTAACACACAACCAGAACTTCAAGACTGCTTGCAGAAACACTTCCCTGGCCAGAATGTTCAGAAGTGGCCATGATCTGAAGCCAGCTCCATAACTGAGTGATGAAGCCAAGCATTTTGATATTCCAGCTTCAGCTCCGTGAAACAAAGTCGAAGTGATGGGGCAGGTTGGTGAGCCAGCAGGATGGATCACACAGGTGTTCAGAAAACACCCATCTGTCTGAAATGTCCCCACTGTATTGGTGGGTTTGGGTGACTGTAAGAAACATCAGAGGTTTCTGCTAGGGAAAGAAGCATTTTTTTGATGTCTGAAGTGAACAGCATGAGTGGTTGCTTGTCAGCTTGACTGGAAATTGTTCATTTAGTGGTGAGAGCAGCAATTTGAGAAAGCCTAAAGCAAACCAGGTATGTTGAGCTTTACATTTTTCTCTTCCTCTTCTCCACTCCTTCTGGCTCCAAGAGCAGTAGTCTTGCTTCAGTACAACAGCATTCTGCACTCTGACCTCAAGGCTCAGTTTGACCCTAACAGCAACCCCAAAAGGGGTGGCTAGTGGGTCTGACTGAAGAAGAGGGCAAGTGGGTGGCTTACTTTTGGGTTTTTTTGTGTCCAGCTAGTGCTGGGGGTAAGAGTGTACTGAATGGTGGTGCAGAAAGGCAATGAGAGCATAGCCTAAGAATCATAGTATCATAGAATGGTTTGGGTTGAAAGGGATCTAAAGACCATCTAGTTCCAACCCTGCTGCCATGGGCAGAGACACCTTCCACTTGACCAGGTTGCCCAATACTCTTTCTAGCCTGGCCTTGAACACCTCCAGGGAAGGGGAAGAAGTTTGCTTGGTCTGAGCAGTCCTTTGTGGCCTTGTGGTAGCTGCCTCTTGATGAGGGACAGTCATGCTTTGGCAATGCAAGACCTCTTGTGGTCAAAGGAAATATCTGTCTTGGCAGTCCTGTGATTGAAAGCCACGTCTGAATGGGTGGCATCCCCACTTGCAATGAAGCTTGAAGGAAGTTTTAATGAAATTTCTAGGGCCTGATGAACCCTAGAGGTTCTTACGCATCTTGTCTGTGTTTGGGTTACTTAATGAAAAAGCTGATACTGAACTGGATGACACCAGTATAAGGCAAAATTGCTGTGTTTGTTGCCATTCTCTTGGTTGGACAGTGAAGGACTAGTCAAGGGGAGGTTTCTCAGCTGCTGGGAGGTGGGGACAGGAGCAGAGACAATTGCTTCTGGGGGCTCCCCATGCTGTCTGAGGGCAGGGGCTCTGTGAAGAATAGTCACTGTAGTGTAACAAGGATATGTGCACCATATAGTCCAGTGTCACTGCTCCTGGACAATGTTGAAATGCAGTGAGTTTCCTGGATGCAACCCTTGTCTGTGCCAACCTGTGGTTCCTGAGAGGACGCCCATGGATCAGGTGGCCATGCTGCCTGATGGGAAGGAGAGGTCTGCTCGCAGGCTTGTGGCCCTTTGCCATCAGCCCTTCCGTATACTAGCCTGGATGCCATGTTAGCCTCTCCTTAAGAACAACATGTAGCAGAAACCTCCAACCCAATGAGGGTGATTTCATTCTGTGTCAGTTTTGACACTGGCCCTTCACTGATGGTTTTGGCTGTCTCTGGGCATACCAAAGCCAGTTTGACCACTTCCCATTAGATTTTCTCTTTTTCCCTTTCTTGGACAGTTTCTGGGACCAGACAAATGGAGAATGACACATCTCAAATTTAGGAGCAAGAAATATCTAGCAGGATCAAGTTTGACAGCATGATTGTGCCTGGCAGTGAGAGAGAGCATGAGTGTTTAATTGTGGGCCATGTTAGTGTCAGCTAGGTGTAGAGGGAATGAGTATCTAATAAGTATTTGACACAGTTCACTATCAGTCATGGTAGATTAAATAACAAGACATACATTAACTCATTTAATAATTAGCTACCATCATATCAACTTGATAAAAGAGTACTATTAAGTAAGTCTGACATTGTATTTATACAGGCTTTAATTTTTAAACATGGAAGATCAAGATAAAGTGACTGCCAAGGATCACATCATAACACCTTTTCCAGCTATGTTGGGGTAAATATCTTTTTGACAGCATTAAAAGTTCCTGGAAAGAGTTAATGTTAACCCCCATGTCTGGTATTTTTCTGAAACCTTTTATTTGTATTAATTGCTCCCTTGCCTCCTTTTCCTTTGGGAAACATCAAACTGAGAATGGGCACCTGTCTCAGTGGAGCCAGTTTCAGGGGAGGAAAGGCAAGGATGTGCTGAAGAGTGGTGACAGTCCCATGCCTGGGAGCACAAGGAGGAAAGATGGAAAGAGGACTCGGCTCAGGTCTGTTGTAGGATTCTCCATGGCACTCAAGCTCTTCATTCACCTCTCTTTGCATTACTTTATCTGTGTAAAAGTAGCAATATTGATCTTTTTTCAGTGCCATTTCATTTGCTATGTCACTGCTAGCATTGCCGTACTACATGCAGGGTTAACCGCATTTCCTGGAGTGGTTCAGGAGGTGCCGAGAGCGTAAGAGAGCTGCTGTCTGTGCTGTCCTCTGTTCATTTCTGTTGACCACATGGAAAGTCTGGGTTTATGCTAATGTGGCAACAAAAGTGGTGTGTGGTTTGCGAGTGACTTAAGCTGGTTACACCTAGCAGATACCTTCCCCATAGTGAAATACTAATAGGAGGTCAGATGAGAAACAGTCACTTTGGTTACAATTGTGATGTATAAATTTGCTGTATGTATATTTTGTCTTTTATTTTGCTTCTGTTGGTTCTGGGCTTTTTTTGATGCTAGCAGTGCTTGTTCGAGCCCCTTGGGTAGCAGCTACCCTCCCGCAGGATCTTTGATCCCTTGTCTACACTTCTTGATTTAAAAGCCATGCAGGAGAAGACCCACTGGTGGGAATCACACCCAACGATAGGTAGGGGTGCAGTAATGTCCATCCTCTGGCGAATACACTGGTAAGTACTCAGGGGAAAGCAGAGATGTGGTGGGGATTTCCAGCCAAAACTTCCCCAGTAAAGGTGCTCCATTATGGTGCTGGAAGGATTTCTCCTGTAGGAGCTTATCTGATCATTTTTCCAAGCCTCTGTAAGCTTTCGGCATACAGGAGATGTGCTGCCAGGTTTAGCCAGTCACTCTGCAGATGAGTATCTTTCCCATTTTCAACATGCTGCCTGCTAGTTTCTTTCCATTCCCACTTAGTTCCTATGTTAAAATGAGTGTGAACAATCCCCAACTGTTGACATTAACTGGCTCAGTGCCTGTTCTATGTCACTGGGCAAGTCACTGCATATTAATGTGGAGATTTTTTGGGCTTTAATTCCAGTTTAACTTCAGAAGCTAGATTTAAATTTAATTTGTTTGTTTGTTCATTTGTTTGTTTGGGTTTTTTTCCTGGGAGAAAACTGCTAGAAGCTGAGTATTTGGTTTGCAAATAGATATTGACTAACTTGAATAGTAATTTCTGTGTTTATTGCTGTGCTGAAGTGAAAGACTAAGTGGTCATGCCATAGAGGGGTTGCAGAGGTCTTTTTGAAAGGAACTTAAATACTGTTATACTGATGCATTCCTTCATAAATACTGCAGTAATGCCAGTGGCCAATACTAAAAAAGAATGGTAGACTCAGAATAAACAGAAGCCAGCTTAAATTCATAAGAATTAAAGTAATATATGTATATATATAGATAAACACACACACACATATGTACATACATATATATATAGACACCATTTTAGTTCTTATTTACCCTTTGGATTTCTAGACTACTGTTCATGCTTGCAAGGTCTTTTCCTATACCCATATCTTGTAGCAACACTTTTTTATTATATTGAAAACCAGGTTCACATTATATTACTCAGCTGGAGGGACAAGGCCTCAAGAAAAGTAAATCTGACAAGATTCTTGATAAAATCATGGGAGATGACAAGCTACTGTAGCTCCTTAAAGTGTCTTTTCTCATGAAACAAGTTGAATAGTCAGTTGGGAGTGAGTGCAGGTAATGATTCTGAAAAATCACATTAACAATGTTCATGCAGGAAAATGAGCTCTTGATGGGAGGTGCTAATTGTTATTAATTAAACAACTTACAGATTATATCATTAGTATTGACCCACAATATTATAACAGTAAATTACTTACAGAGTGGGCAAGATTACAATATGGGAAATTGAATAAGTTAATAAATCAAAATTAATGGATGTCTGGAACAATTATAGTCATTAGTGGAACTACAGTCACTTTAAATATGTTAAGGGAAGTTAATAAAAGCTAATAATTTTACCCTGGAAAGGGACTTCTTGGACCAAAACAGAGATACAGACTACCCCAGATCCCATGTAATGGGACCATCAAATGAGGGGGTCACCTGTGGACAGAAGAGGCATTTCTTCTCTGTGGCTTTCTTAAGGTGACTCAGAGAAACTGTTTCTAAGCTGTATGCAATATGCTCCTCTCCACTGAAGCCAATGAAAATTAATGACTGTCAATATCTCTCAAGGTCAGGCTTTGATGTGATGTCCTCCCAGAGATTTACAAAAAATAAATGGCACTTAATTTAATAAGCCAAAATCTTGCTCCACTCATAATGGCTTTTTAAAGTGCTCCAAAATTTGGAGATCACTAAGGGTTTAGAAGAAAAACTGCTGCTTGCTGGCTTCTGCTGGCACACTAGGCTGCTAGTGACTCGTGTTGCTTTTGCTTTCTTACCAGGCTGCGTTGGTATGGCTGCTTTGCTCCAGTTCAGAGCCAGAGTCTCAGTCCATAAACTTTCTCTCTCCCCCACTCTGAGCACAGAAACCATCTGTCTAGAGAAATGATCATTTTCCGCACCATGGAAATGTTTCACTGCCCATGACAAGAGGAGCCTCTCCCAGCAGGCACAGTCTGGAAGAGAGCTGAGATGTGTGTGAAGCCCTTGGCTACAGCTGGAAGGGAAGCCCTGGGAGCTGAGGTACCTGCCCACAGCTGGCATCTAGGGATATCTGTGCAAGTCCTGCCATCTCCCACACAGAACAAATGTGTACACTGGCAGTCTGCCTCTTGCAAACCTCCCTTTTGGAAGTACTGCCACAGCATGGAATGTCATGCATTACAGGGCGTGTTCCCTGTCCCTCCTCACTACAGCCTAAACAAGGGAAGGAGTCCTGCTAAGTTTAATGGCAATGCCTTCATAGACTTGAGCGGAATGACACGTATGGTCTCCAACTATGAAATCTCACATATACCAGTAAAGTTTCCACCTGTGGAAGGAAGAAGGGCTTGCGCTTGCGGGATGAACTATTTCCACCATTCAGGACATAGGACCTTGTGTTCAAAGATGATCTTCTTGCTCTTCAACATGAAGCTGCAGGTCCTGGTCACCTCTAGAGACCATGGCCACTGGCTTCTGACCTGCGGGGTCATGTGGACACATAGGGCTACTTTTGAGAAGAGAAAGGGACAGGAACACACTTTGAACCCACAGCAGGGCAAAGGAGGTAGCATGCTATGGGTCTGCTCCCCATTATTTTTATTAATTTATGTGAAAAGGCAGCAAAGTCTTAACATCCAATCATGTGGGAACAGAATAACTCCAGCTAAAGTTGTACTCTGTTACTGAGGCAGATTTAATCAACAGGAACCAATGCTGGAGGGCAGTGATAGATAAGCAGAGAAATTAGTCACAGAGTCATTGTAATTAAAAACATCTGGGTGATGTCAGCCTGCCTAAAAGGCCATTTCCATGAAGAGTTTGTGAATACTGCTAAAACCTTCTTACTAACTGAAAAGAACAAGCCTGTGCATTACCTGCCACACTCTTTTCTCTCTGTTTGTCTGTGCAGTATTTATGGGTTTGGATATTTCCATAAATACAGTATCCCATTTTTCAATGTTGGAAAACCAATGCCACTTAAGAATTTGCAAGGACAAATTGATGGCCTCAGCAGATGGAAATGCTTAACAAATTTCTACATTCACTGGAGAGACTTCCACACATGTATCTTACCTGGAAACTTCAGCCAAGTTTTTATTTGTACATGGGGAAATCTTCTTCTTCTATATGAGAATGTTCTTTTCACTGACACTGAGCAGAAACAAGCTGTACTGCTCATCCCCACCTCTGGTGCAGCAGAGTTGGCTCTGATGGATGCAGTTCAGATGGAAAACAAGCATAGTTCAGCTTTCCTTCCTTGAATGTACAGCAAGACTTTCAACACCAGTGCCCTTCAACTGGAGAATATGTATTTTGCTTTATTATTAAGTAGGGTGAAGACAAATGGTTGCTTCAGGGTCAGCACTGGCATAGGAGTTGTCCAGCAGGACTCTGGGGCAGTTGAGCTGAGTGCTGGGCATGGGATGGGATGTTGAGTCAGTGCTGATGGGAATGGGGTGCTGCCGTGGTTTTCTCCATCATGGGAAAGAAAGAGGTGGCCAAACTCTGTACCCTCCTTGCCTCCCCTGCATTTAAATCCCCATCTGTCATCCTGAGGGGACGAATGTAACCTGGTCTTCTGCATTTCCTGCTTAATGTCTTTGTTCCTCACCTCTGCCTGTGTCTGGAGGTGCACCATAAATCCCTTGTGTGTGTCCTTGGTAGGAGGTGCAGATGGGGTGAGGATGCTCTCATCAAGCCACCATGCTGCACAGGAAGCACAGCTTACTGCAGGCAGGCGTCCGTGCTGCCTTTCTGGGGATGGGCAGCACAGGGACATGATGAGGATTTCCCTCCCAGGGAAATCCGCCAAAGCAGGTATAGCCACAGGATGTTTTCACTTTCCTAAGGTCAGTAAGACTTTATGATGAGGAAGGACTAATATGCTTAATGTCTAAAAGAGATTATTATTATTATTAATATTATTATTATTATTAATAATAATAACAACAACATTTAATTGACAGGTGATCATGAGTTTTACTGTTTGTAGGACTTGCTTTGCCCCTTCCAATAGCTAAACTTCACAGCTTATGGGTTTGGTTTACAGTCCTAGTGAGTGACATCCTCATTAGTGTTAATTTGAGACTGTCAAGTAAAAGAGAGATCAGGCCTTTTTCAGGTGCTCTCCTTGTTATTTTATAGGATTTGATGCAGGGAAATGGATGGTTCAATGCAAACTTGCTGTCATTATGAGGACTGGTAGGAGAGGGGGTGACAAGGGTCACTGGGAGCTATTGCAAGGCATGCCATGCAGTAAAACGTCACCGACATCTCCATTAATGGACTGCTGAAGGAAATTTTCACTGCACTAAAATTAACCTGGGGTATTATTTAAGCATTTTATCAGACTGATCTAACCTGCTTTTCCAGGTGTTTATCACATAACCATAGTTGGGAAATTTTTCCATGATACAAAACTCTGAAACTCCGTGAACATGTTATACTGGAGACTGAGTTTTCTCTGTGCAAGCGTCTCCCTGGAGCAGAGAGGGCTTGCTTTGTCCTTGCTGTACAAAAAGATTATGAGGGGTTTTTTTTTAGGATAAGGCCACTATAATACATTCCAAGCCCACTGAGACTGATTTTATGGTTCTCTGCAGCACAGAACCTGATCCCTTGAGCCCCACTCTTTCAGGAGCAGCCTCTAACACATGGTGCTGTGTCCATCAGGACCAGTCATTTTGGTGCTGTCTCACAGAGGTGCAGAGCTCTGGCTGCCCCAGGCCCTCTGCAGCTCTGAAACAGGCCTGCAGGCTGAACATGCGACAACCGATGCGTGAGAAAAACAGCAGCTGCTTTTGTAGATGTTTCAAACAAAAGGGAGGAAAAAAGCCACATTCTCTGACCTCTTTGCTGAAATGTGCTCACCATATTATTTCTCCCAGCTCAAAGGAGGTTGTGTTTTCTAAAGTGCACAAATAGCTCTGCCAGGGCTGTTTTGAAGACATTTTTGTTTGTTTGTTTGTTTGTTTGTTTGTTTCTGGCATGCAGTGTCTTGAAAATATTTAAATGTTCTGCTAAATAGAAAAGACATTTTCTCAGAGAGATTTGTGCTGTAGGAATATGCACAGAAGGAAACCTTGCCAGATAATAAGAACACCCAACTGAACCACTTCAGTTTGTATCAAAATGTGTCACCTATACCATAAGAGGAATGGACTGTGCTGGGGCAAGGTCAGACATGCTATCTTTTAACTAAGCTTCAAGACAAACTAGGTGGTGGCAAAGTCCACCTAAGCAAACCTTTAAAAGCAAAGAAATGGCCAGTGAGAGGGAGGCTTGTTGTCAGCCTGCTGCCTCATCCTGCTCTTGCAGCCCCCAAAACTTCCTCTCCAGAGGGGCTGAGGGCGTTCTGCCAGCAATGCCACATAGCTGGGATGGAGCAGGGTTGTCATTTGCCCTGTCCTCCCAGAGCTAATTCCCACCACAGGTCCCCAGGTTGACTGTGATGCATCCTGAAAAAAGCCAAGGAGGCCAAAGGATCCCCGTAGGACAGGGTGGGGAAGCTTGTCCATCTGCATTTGCTGCTTCTATATCTCCCAAGGCAGTGGTGGATGAGAGGTGCGGGCAACTAAATTTTGTCTGGCTCCAAAGTCTTGTAAAACATAATAGATGAGATCAAAGGCTTCTGCAACTTAATAGCAACTTCCCTCCTTCCCTCCCAGCTTTTTGCTAAGGCACTATGCAGAGCACAAACCTGAACCAACAGGTTGAGAGCAAAATCATATGTTTCTGTGGGGAATGACGTTTGCACTTCAACAACCAGGAGTAAAAAGCCTGAGACCAACAATTTGCTGAGTGCAACAGCTTACTAGTTATTAGGCATGTACAAACCTGAGGGAATGGTTGCTCCTGCAGCCCCGTGCTCAGCTGGAAGCAGGCAGGGGAGGTGGTGATGCTTTTGCTGCCCCCTGCATTGCTCATCTGCCTCGACCCTCCTTGCTTCAGCAGTGCAAGCCAGTGGTGCCCACTCCGTTGGGATGCAGGCTCCTCCATTTCTAACAGCAAAGCACCATGGGGGCTGGTGGCAGTGCACTGGGGGGAAAGAGACCAAACTGCAGGCTCTTGTCATTGCAATTGACTAGAAGTGTTTGTGCTGGTGCACAGGAGGTGGGAGAGCTCTAACATGAGTATTGCTTGATGAAGTGCTGCTACTACCCCTTGGCGTGACTCCTGGGAGCAATACCTATCTCATGCCTTACTGTTTTCCCTGCTCCCATGCTTTATAATGCTATTTCCAAACAAGCCAGCCCATTTACTGAGGATGTTGATTATCTTGTTGATCCTACCAGCTGATGCATATGCTGTTGAAAATTAAAAGTTTTAAACTTTGGAATGTCACCAGTATTTCCAGTTTTCTTATCAGGCTGGGCTGCATTGAAAACAGTAAGTGAAACTTCTAATAATTACCCAATTCTTACTGAAAATAAAGGTGTGGGGCAACTTAGTCCTTGCTACCTGCAGAGCAAGGTGACAGATCATCATCAGAGGAACAAGATCAGGATTTATGGAAAGACCTACTCTATAGCAAGTGGGTGAATATAGTGTGATGCTTTCTATGAATATTCATTCCCATTTTAAAAGTGACTTTATGTTGTTAATTCTGGGGTAGTTGGTGTATTGGGAGACAACTACCCACTTATGATACTGGCTAATTAATTTACCTTGAATTTTTTCAAAGCAAAGCTATCTTGCAGCATGTTTTCCAAGTGAGACCTTTTTTTACTGGTGGGAACAGTGAACAGTGCCTGGGCAGCCCATACAGTAAAAAGCAGGGGAGGTTCCCATCAGTTGCAATATCCCTTGGGTATTTTGGCAACATTGGCCCTGACTTTGGTCCTTGGAAGTGTGGCTGGGGTAAACTCTGAGGTACCTGCTGTGATCACATGCCTTTCCCCTATAGCCTCCCCCTGCCCACATAACTATGCATCCCCACCCGCACCTATCAGGTGTTTCATAGCATACCTCAAACTTCCTCCAACTTTTTTCAAATTTTATGCAAAAAAGGTTTTTTTTCCAAATACAAACATCAGAGTTTAGATTGGTAACAGTGCTGGGTTAGGGCTGTGTCCAAGTATCGTACTGAAGTGGAATAATACTTTTTATTCTAGGAAGCAGTTTTGCTCTTGATATCCAGGAGTGTTGCAGAAATGGGAATGCTCAACACACACGAAAGGACTGTCTCTGCAGGAGGCTGGTTGCCAGCATGCAGTTGACCAAGCCCAGCCCGCATGTGTTATAGGAAAGGCATCTCCATCACTCCAGAAAAGCTGGAGATCTTTAAAAGCTAGGTGTGCCAACCATCCTCTCAAGCCCCACCTGGCTCCCCACCTCACTCCCCACAGCTGCCAGGCAGGCAGTGACAGCTCTGACAGCCGCTGGGAATACATTTGGTCTAAACATTTCTAAGCTGCTGTTTAGATCGTTAAGAGCCTGTTTGCATTAGGACAGGGGAAAGGGGGCCACGCAGTGAACAAAAGAGCTCCTACAAATCTTCCAGTGCTCTCCAGCTTGGCTGCAGGTGAACTGGTTACAGAAAACACACACGTTGGACCATGTGTGACATCATTAGGCAGCTCCTGCTCAGTGCCTGGGAGATGAAAAGGGTCTGTGGGACTTGCCAGCCCTGCGAGCATACCTCATTGAACTGGTCCTGCCCCAGGCTGCAGTGAGCCAAAGTGGGACCCAGAGGGGTGGGTGCATGGAGAGGCAGCCTGGGACCCCCACCAATTCATTTTTCTTGGGGTATCACTGTAGGCTGGTTATTTGTGTAGCACATTTTTTTGGGGTAAAACATTTACAGCATTAATAGTGAATGTTTTTCAGGGCTCAACTTTTAAAAGAAAAACCAAAGCTACTTTGCAGGGTGTTGCCAGCCCTACCCACTCAAATACTTTTAGCTTTGAAAGACCTTATCAAGTTGAACACAACTGACAGGTCATATTTCGAGGAAGTCAGCCAAAAATATTTTCACTATTTAGTTGGGTAAATTTGAGTGCTGAGCAGTTTAACCCACAAAGCACCCTCCTCATCTGCTCCCTGCACACCTTTTAAAATTGGTTTTGTAAAGGACAAAATGTAGCTTGAATATTTGTTCACTAAAACGTGAGTAAAATGCTGTGTTTTCCACAGCATTATAAATAGATGATCATTTGATAAAAGGTAACCAGGGAGAAAGGGGAAGAAACCCCCAAAGGTGTTTCCATCAGTGTATCCAGGCTCCACTTCCACTGTTATGCAATTAAGTCCAATTCAGTTGATGCATTGGTTATCCAAAATGGAAAGACAGAAGGTTTATATCGCTTTCCATTATTATGGGTATGATGAAACTACCACAGGACCCCATCCCTGATAGAGACCGCTATTGTCTGAGACACAAAGCTGGGTAATAAACACAGTCCCCAGGGGAGATTCTCAGCTGGCGTAAATTATCACAGCAATTAATGTGCTATTTTGAAGTATGACAATTTACAACAGATGATAATCTTCCTCCTGGCCTGGAAGAATTACTGATTTTAGCACACAATTTGATAAAGCTAGCTACAATTGCAAACTGCCATGATTTACATGCGCTGCTAAAACCCATCTTCTCTGTCATGTTCCTCTGAGTTGAGAGGATAAAGTGCAATATTTAGCCTCTCTCTCTTCTGCATAATAGACACTTGTTGAGCACCCACCTTCAAGTGCAGCCAGCAATTTTTAGGCATTGATCTTCTAGTGGAGAGCCCTCTCAGCACCCCAAAGGCAGCCTGGCCATGTCCTGTCAAACTTACCCTGCCTGTGTTGTCTTACTGCCTCATGTTACAGGGGTCTATTACTTTGGAGCTGTAAGGTTTTATAGTTGCTGCATTAAGGAATCTCTAAAATGATCTTTGGAAATGGATGGGAATGCAGACTCTGAAAAACAAAACAGCAGGCAAAGTTGGTGCATTTCTGCAGCTGTGTCCTGGCCTGAAGGATGAAGGGTGTTGAGGTCAGGGAGAAACCACTCCTCAGCCCTCTCCTTGTCACAGGAGCTGTAAGCACTGGCTTCTCTTTGCCTCACGGGGTATACTCAGGGTATGTGAGATTTTATCTGCTATTACTTTTGTCATCCCATTTGGGCTTTGGTGCATGTAGGACACCAACGTGATCTCTGCCAGGGCTGAAATACTCCTGTCTCTCTGGAAGACTCTTGAGGAACACTTCATTTTTTTAAAGAGATGCATACAGAGCTTTCACAACATCCAAAGGGGCAATTTCAGGGTCTGGCTGTGGATTTAGGCATCTGAGTAATCTAAAATCCTCTCTAGCGAAGTGATCTTTTTTTTTTTTTTTTTTTACTTTGTGGGAGTTGGGCTGTTATTGTTTCTTCTGTACACATTTATATTTAAACCTATGAATTACTCTGAAAACTCGTAAGAGTGACGACCCCTCAGGTGTACTTAATATCTAACACAAAGACAACAACAAAATTGAATTCTGCCTTGATTCTTTTTTAGCCTGGAGATGTTCCAGATGCCACTGCTGTTACATGTGTGCAATGAAAACAGGATTTCTTTATCTGGGTAAGCACTTTTGGATCCTGCAGGATGTAGACATTACTGTTATAATAATGGCTATGGTAATTTCCAAGGTAGGTGATAAATCTATCACTTAATCCATCTCTTCCTTAATTAGACAGTAAGCATAGCATCGCTATCTGGGATAGAAGAAGTCTCAAGTGAGATCAGTGTTTAAAATCTAAAATTCAAATTATCCTTTCCTTTCTGAAGATGGGGTGGAGGACACTGTTTAAAAATAACAGGCTCCAGTGAGTTATATGGTATCCTCTTGTCTTATCAAAAACCCACAGATCCAAACTGAAAAAGCTTTAGTGGTCCTAATGGAGAAAAGTCTTGAGTTTAATCCTACCAGGCATTTTAAAACCATGAGATGATACATAGCACAGATTTTAAGAGGCAAAATGAAATACTTAATCTTCAACAGTTAAAAAAAAAAAAAAAAGGCCATTTCAATAACACAGAAGATTATGTAACTTTGAGGAGAGTTTAAGTGGTTACTACAGCCTAACTAAATTGGGATTGTGAGAGCTGGGAACAGGAGATGTGAGTAGGGGTTTTGTGTTTGTCTCAATGTTGGGCGGTCAGTGGATGCAAATTCTACACCTGACCATGTAAGTTGAGATCCTGGCTCATCCAGGGCCCTTGTTATGCAGGAAGAGCCCAAAGTGTTTCAATAACTCAAAGGAGTGGGACAAGGCATGCATGTTCCTGTGATGCTGAAGCAGGGGCCAAAGCACTGTGTGGAGGTGGGTTGGCTGATACAGCTCATATGGTGGTGGATTGCTGGTCACACTCTGTATTCACTTTGCCTGCCCTCATTTTAATTTGCTAAAATTAGTTCTTTTGTAAAGGTTCTGCTGGTTCAAGAAGGCCTTCAGGTGCTGGCTTAGAGGTCTCCTGCCCATGACCCAGAGCTCTTGTAAAGAACTCTGTGCTTTTGCCTATGGCTTCTGGACTATTATTATTACTACAGTGCACTTGGCATCAAACCTACATGAGCTGCTTTCTACAAAGGGCTTAGAAAAGAGAATAAATTACAGTTTTTGCAGGAAAAAAGAAAAAAGGTAAGTTAATCTGTTAAAAATTTCAGCCAGTGTGAGCTTGCAGGTGCTCTGCTAGTGCTGTGTAACTTTTTATTCCATGAACTTTTAACAGGATATGTTTGAAGCTGGGCTGTAGCTGCAGTGCATCCTTTCCCCTCTTATTTTTCACTGCTCTAAACTTTTTCTTTTATAAAAAACATTAGCTGCTTTCTACACAAAAATCTGAATGTTAAACTCTGAGTGCCTTTGAAGTAACAAGCAGTTTTGAGAAGAAAAGGTTTGCATTTAGGGTATTGTAGCTGATTTGCAATGTAACAAGGGGCTTATGCCTGTGGCCTTAAACATGAGTGGTAGGGGCTTGTCACTCATAAAGCCTTATCTGATGAGGAAGATTTCCTCCATCTGGAGCTTCTCTATTCTGCCAACTTTTATCCTACTGGGGAGAAGCTGTAAGAGTTGGATCATTAATTAATAATATCCCAAGGATATTGTCTTAAGCCAGTGCAGTAAAATAGAGCATTGCTTTATTGAGTTGTTTCTTTTTGCTGCCTTAAAAGACTTTGAAAAAACTCCCCCACATACCAAAAAAAACCCACCCCAAACAACCAGACCCCAGAAGTGAGTGTTTGTTATAGTGGCAAAATCTAGACATAATGAAACTGCTGCAGATGCTGAAGGATGGGAGAAGAGGGAGAAAAAACCCACCTAGCTTATCCCTCTGCCAGGACCATAGCATGTATAAAACAGCTAAGCTAGTTTACCAAATAAGCTTTGCAAACTTTGAAAGCAGCATTCAGCACTGCCTCAGTAGCAGCCCCTGGGATGTCCTGTGTGGACTCAGTGGGCCTGGCTGGGATGGGAGTGTCCAGGCAGGGTCAGTCTCTGCAGAAGCACTGCTTTCAGAGATGTGCAGATTAATACCAGCCATGGACCTCCTACCACCACCCTCCAATTCTTTTTTTATTACTTTTAATTTATATCGGCTTAATTTGGATCAAAATTTGGACTGGTATGCCAATAAATCCATGACCACTGTCCTGACGGGGTATGAATTGGTAACCTATTACTTAGACCTGCTTGCATTCCTTTCATATACCAACATAATCACCTGGCATTAACATCCAGATGAGGGTATTAAAAGAGGAAAATTAACATGACACATCAGAGGTGACATTCAAATACAGAGTCCCCATCATTTTCTTAACTAGAATTCTGCAAATACAAAAAAAATGAGCCCATTACATGCTGGGGGTCCTTTCAGACTGGAGGACAGCCTTGCAGGCAAGGAGTGCAGCAATAACACAAGCCACACTTTGTGTTCAATAGTATTTGACAGCACTAAATATAACACAGGCTCATCTAACCTTCATGTCTCCATTCAGGTGCCTAACAACGGCAGCGGTGTTGTTTTATTATAGACTGAAGTGCATTTTCCTTTGACTAGCTTTTCTTTCCCCTTCAGAGCATGCTGGAGAGATCTAGACAGTGTATCGAGAGAGCTGAGGGTATTCTCTTACCTCTGCTGTCTTTCCCATGTGTGAGGGCTCTGCATCTCTGTAGTCCTGACAGGGACTGAGCCCCCTGCCACAGATTCGGGGGCTATATTGAGTATTTGGTGAGTGGCAAGAGGCTGAGTGGAGGGGATGGGAAATGAAGGTGCAACAGATCGGCCACACTGGTGCTGTTTGACTCTTCACACAACCAGCAGCAGCGTGGAGGGGATGCAGAGGTCTATCCAGCTGCGGGTTTATATATCCTGACAGCAGAGCTGCCGAGGTATCTTTGCTTAGTGGGACCTAGAGATAATTTGATTTAGCACTTGGGGCCAAGCTGTGAACTCCTGGGGTGAAGGGATGGTAATTGGGATTACCCTCTGTGGAGAGGTCGGGGTGTCTGCCCGGCCAGGAGATGGCCGGTGCAAAATCCTTCCTACAGCCCTCCTGGCTTTGTGCAGAGCCCAGGGTAATGAAACAGAACCCACAGCTCCCTCCTCAGGGTGAAATTCCTTTCAGCATCACCTTATTTTGCTTCCCCTCATCTCAGATGACTTCTCCTCCCCCTCTCCCCCCAGTGATTAATCTCGAAGGAATATTTTGATAAAAAGAAATATATTGATAGAATTTTTTCTTTTTTTTTTTTTTTTTTAAATTGTAATCTTATACAGCATTTCAAACCATCCTTAGGAAATAATAAAAGTTACAGAAGTCAGAGTGAAAAGAAAGATGAAACGCAATTATACCAAAACGTAATTTAAAATGCAAATTCGCCGGAGAAACTGCAAGCCCCTAATTGCGGTGTTCTCTCTTATCATTGCTTCAGAAGCTCTGCGTGCTCCCTTCCTCCCTCCGGGAAGGGTCTCAGCCGCAGCTGTGCTGCCACACTCTGACCTCTCCAGTGAAACACGGGTGACCCGAAATAAAGCCGGGAGGGGAAGGAGGGGGCTGGGGCGCCTGCCCCTCTCCCGGGACTCGGTGGGTACTCAGAGAGGGGCACCTGCCCCAGGGACAGGAGTGAGAGCCATGCTTTACAGGGCAGAGTCTGTGAACGTGTAGGACTGGAGAACACTAACCTGCTGCCTGCACCTTCTGGTCAGTCTACAATGGCAAAAAACTGTAACTGCACTTTAAAAGGGCTTAGCTGAGAAATTTGAAAATACGCCAGCTATTGAGTGACCTTTTTCAGAGAGCCTAGTAAGTGAAAATCTAACAAAAGTATACTTAGTTGTTGAGCAAAATGTTTGTAGCTCTGCAAAGTAGTCCTCAGCGGCTGAATTTCCTCGCTGGAATATGTAGCAGACAGCCCCGATGTGCTCCACACACCACCATGACCTTCCACCTTCCAGCCAGCACCTCTCACTCCTGGTAGGGGCAGCCAGAGGCAGAGGGGCCTCCCCAGTGCCCTCTTCCCTGGTTTCATGGGCAGCTGCTGCCAAGCACTACAGTAGAGGTGCCAGTCTTTGCCAGACGGCACGTGGACATGCAGCCACACTCTGGTCATCAAACATGTCCTCAAGGACAGCACAGAGGCAATTACACCCTATGGTCTCAGGCAGGCTGGCCACCTGTGAATATCTGTAAGCACTTTCTGAAGCTGTTTGGGCTCTAACCTTTGCATTAACCCTGTGCAAGTAGTCCCCATGGTTTTACTCTGATTCCTTGTGGTGGCCTTGGAGGAACATGGCCAAGCTTTGGGCTCGGCAGTGAATTCAGAAGAACTGGGTATTTCTAACCACAGTCATACTGTGGCCTTTTCTGCTTTTGGTCTGTCCCGCTTTCTATTTTAGTTATGCTGTATATGTGAACTTGAGGTGTCCTGAGACTTTCTGATTACCGAAAGGCAGTGGAGTCATTTCGGAAGCTCTGATCACTGTGGGAGGGGTTGACACCTCCATCTCCCCTGCACCACCAGAGTGGTGACAGCCAACAAGTTGGCATCAGTCACTTGGCATCACCCTGCCTGCCACAGGACTGTGAGGTTTAATTCAGCAATCACAGAACTCCACTGAAAGGTACCAAGTAGTCGGCAGCCTCTGGCCAAAATCACAGAGTCACAGATGGGACTTGCCGACCTTATGCTCACCATGGTTGCAGGACACATTTCACTTTCCAGGTCCCTTCTGTGCTGTAGACTGATGAACTTTGCCTAAATTTGAGCAATGCACTGAGCCAAAGCACTGACTTTGTCTTTCCACTGGCAAGGCTGGGACACCTTTGGAATGCAGGTAGGATGGCTCTCTGGTGCTTGCTGGCTGGAGGGTGCTGGGATGAGAGGTTTATCCTGTACCTCTGTCCTAGCAGAATGCCAATGTGAGCAGTGGAAAAGCTGTGCCAGGGTATCACCTTTTTAATGGTTCTAGATGGAAGCTGGGAAGGAATAGGTGGAAAAGAAGATGAAGGCAGGCATATGACACTGTTTCCCCTTGCAAGGAGTCCGTGAAATAGTCAAATGGGTTGTGCTGCTTCAAACACTCATAGTCCTGCTCTCTGTTTACACTGTTTCCCATTGCAGCGTGAGTAGTAGAGCCAAATGAGCTCGTTTAGTGACTCATAGTTACTTTAAAGCCACTTCCATTAGTAATGTAGACTCAGATGCTTGCACTGAAGTGTCGGATCTGCATCCTGCTGGGCCAGCATCAGGGATAGGAGCTGCAGGATGAGAAGAGGTTGTGGGCCCAGCTTCTGGGTACCCATGTGTAGGACCTAATGCTGTAGTGGCTGCTGATTGCTGCTTAATTTTAATTATCATTGCTCTGCCTTTCACAGGCCCTGGCCCGCTTTTAAGTGTTGCATCCTGCACAGCTGCTCTTTGGCCATGAGGTCTGTCCCTGAGATATCAAAGGTGTACCTGAGCATGATAAGGACTTCACAGCTTCTACACTGGCTCTTATGGGAAAGAATTGTCACAGTAAGGCATTTGGGATGTTCTAACACAGTGATGAAATGGGTTCTTCAGGATGGCTGCTGGCATCTCCTCTGGCCTTGCATGCGCTGGGGGATGCTTGTGGCACAGTGTCACATGCTCCTTGGATTTGCAATGGAGAAGGGACAGGGCTTTGCAGGCAGGCTGGCATGTGTATTGCTATCCAAGTTGGTTTGGGTAAAACAATTCTTGCTTGGCACATCCAGCTTCGTTTAACTGCGTGAACAGCTTGCTCGGCAGGTATGGCGCCAGCTGGAAGCACAGTTACAAATGTAAGCACATGGAACAGGCATTCTCATAATCTGAGAATCAAAACCTGGCTCTTAAAGGCCAGAGTGTGTTGTTTTTCCTGAGCTGGGATCTTCACTTATAAATGCAGATTTATGCTGGAGATATGTATTAAATGTGGAAATCTTTGGTATTACCACCTGTTGTTGACATTTCTTGAGTTGGATTTTGCCAGTCTCATTGACTTGATCAGTACTTTAATGAATAATGTCCCACATTTTCTCTAGAGTACTTATATAGTGCTACTACTTCCCTTGTGACCCAATGACATGGTGTAATTTGGCACATCATTATTATTGCTACTGTTACTGTGCCCTCAAAGCACTGCAGGGTATCTCAAGCCTTCACCATGTCAGGGTTGGCCAGAAAGGGGGCAGCAGCAGCAGCAGCAACTAGTGTAAGGACTTTAAAGCAGCAAAGCAAGTTTTGGTAATGTCATTCCTGTCCCCAACCTGGGTTGGATGTTGTGTCTATTCAAATACAGGCATCATCCCTCTCCTGAAAGCTTCTAATGGCTTTCATCCAAAAGGTCTCAGAAAGCTAACCACAATGCACAAACACTAGCTGAAAAGATGTTTATAAAGCCAAAATGTGGGTCACTCTTAGTTTGTGTAGATGGTAAAGGCAGCAGGCACCTGCTCTCATGTTAACTGCAATATGACTTTCAAATTTTGGGGGTGGAGGTTGGGTGCTTACACAAGTCAAGGGAGCTGAGGATGCTGGTTGTGGCTTGACAGCAGCAGAGCTCAGTGCAGATTATTTATTTCCACGTAGCAGAGCCATAATGAAAAACTTCTTGTCTCAGACAGGCACGGTGCTCACCTGACTCCTTCTGTGCTGATGGATGGGAAAGTGAATGAGGTTTTACTTGCCTGCGGAAAAAAAATTCACAAAGAAAGCCAGCCCAAGCTCAACTCATTGGAAGGGCTGCCAGGGACTTTTAAAGCCATTTTGGGGGGTAGGGCAGTCGTGAAGTAATTATTATCTAGATGCATGCATACAGTAAAATGGGTATGTTTTCTAAATGGTCTCTTAAAGCAAAACTGAGTAGTAAGTAGGAATGCTTCCCTGCAGGCTGGCAGAAGGACACAGTTGGTATCACACGTTTTAGCAGCTGGCATGTTAATGAGGCCATTTTTATTGAAATGAGCTAAATACTATTAACATTTGTGGACTCCCAACTGATTTCTGAAGCATTTATTGAACTTCAAAAAGTGCCTCGAGAATCAATTAAAAATAATTTTTTAGATTTGATAGAAAGAAGACCAAAGAAAATTGTGCCGTCACGTTTATGTTTATCTGAACAGATCTTACCTTTCTGTCGCTGACTTTAAAGAGTTTCCTCTCTTTTTTCCTTTTTGTGCTCTCAATAACACTGAAAAATATCTCTTTTGAGACTGATATAAGGTAGTTTGTAGCCAAGATGATTTTTGCTGGTGTGGTTCTGCTCAGGAAGATGGTTGGTGTGTGGTTGAAAATGAATATATGGCTCTGTTATACAGTGATTGTACGTGGCCAATTTTACCAATGAACTTACAGTGTATTTAAATTATTAGTTAAATTTTTAATTGAAATATTAAAAACCTTTAGAGAGCAAGAAAGCAGTGAAGAGCTGTCTGGCTTAGCATTGGCAGGGGGGAGGTGGATGGAGAGTAGGATGACAAACAGTGCTTCGCATTTATCCTCTCTCCAGGCAGATCTGCAGGAAACACTTGAGCTTTGATATGCTTTGGGAAGCCTAAGTAGCCAAGTCTGGGAGTAGTGGTGAGGAGCTGCTTGTTGCACCAGCAGAGCACACCCAACCCCAGCACGGCACAGGGAGGCAAGGTGTTGTCAGCTCCTCAACTGCTTCCCTTAACTTTGTGAGAGCTGCAGCCAGCCTAATATTTAAAGTATTGTGACAAGCTCTAGTATCTTCAAGGCAGAGTCAATTATTCGGTGCTAAGGTGAGGGGTTTGTTGGTAAAGACAAATGTTTAAAAGAAAAATCAAGCCACATTCTTGAAAACGACATTAATCTAAGCAGCATGTCAGCCTGCAGATGTTGGTGGAGTCATTATCCTGAGCTGAAACAACAACCTATGCAATTTTATTTCCCTTGTTTTGTATTTTTTGTCACAGCAGGGATTCGTTGCCTGCAAATATGTGTAATGTTCATCAAAGACAGTCAAGGGTTGCCCCAAGCCTTGACCGTGCATTAGGGTGGCAGGAGCCCAGCACAATGCGGTGGCCAAGGGCACCCGGCAAGCGATGGGGTTGGGGTGTCCCATGCAGCTGCTCCAGGTGGGGGTAAATTCAGGAAAGGGGCTGACTGACTGTTTGTTGAAATAAATCTGAATAAGGATGGCTGGGCCATCCTCTGGTATCTCCTGGGGGCTGCAGGGCCATAGGTCCTTGTTGTCAGATGAGTTTTATGGCTGAAGCAGAAAACCTGCTCATAAGCAAAGATCCCAGGAAAGCAAGTTTGTGCATTGAATGCTATTGGAGGGACTGACTTAAAAACCTGGAGTGGGAAATTTAGTCTTTATCCCAAGTCTATCTTGCTTATTTACTAACAAATCCAGCCTGTGGCAGAGAAATCCTGTTGGCTCTATTTAAGAGCTATGGAGAGGAAGGCAGAGTGTTAGAGTATGACCTATGTTACACACTGAAAATATGGACTCTTAGGCCTGTGTGTGTGGTCTGTGAGACCACAGCCTGCCATAAATGTGCAACTGTGCAGCAGCTAAAATGAGCTGCATTTCTCTTTCTGTATCCCCTCCAAAATGTTGCATCATTGCTTCTAGTTTTATCTCATATCTAAACTGAAAATCACTAGCCACTAGGGTGATGGGTTTTTTTGTTGGTTTCCTTTGAAAGGAAAAAAAAAAAAGACAACAAAACAAGCTCTCAAAACAAGCAAAAAGATCCCATTATGAAAGCACAGCCTGTGCAAAAATAAATCAGTAGACCAAAAAACCCACGAAGTAGAAATACTACTTATTGTATAAATACGCCTAGAAGAGCTTGGTTTTTTTCCCTCATTTGACTTGAATCCTTTCCCAAAATTTAAAAGCGTCCTGTTTGGAAGGAAGGATAAGGAAACAAGAAGAAACAGTCCGTCAACCCAGTGCCTTTAAGGGGAAACCTGTGCTTCCCCAAGCTGAAAGCCTGCACTTAGGTGGTGGGAGTGTGAGACACAAGTGAAGGAGACCAGAGCTCACCAGGAAGTGAAAAAAAGAGCATCTCCCACCCAGCCCCCCCCAACCCCCCTTAAATGCTGGAGATGAGCCATAAGCCTGGCAGGCCAGGACAGAATGGAGGAAAGGGGGTGAGCACCTGTGGGTCTGGCTGGAGCTGTAGCAGCAGCACAGGGAGGTGCAGGCTCATCCCACCAGCAGAGTACTGTTCCCCACCTGCCTACTTCACCCTTCCTTGCTGAGGGCACCACCTGCATGCTCGTGCTCCTGGCTGTCAGGGGAACAAGTTTGGTGCACTCTGCATGGAGGTTTTGGGGATCTAGATCATAACTGACAAAGTCAGCAAACTGCAGCTGGAGAAATGAGTCGGTTTACATTTCTTCACTCTTCTGAGTCCAGTTCTGTTGTGTGAAAAAAAGAAACATGGATGATGCTGTTGCCTAAGTTAATCGCTAAACACTGACTTTCATTATTTAGCCCTGCGGCAAAATCTGGTTTACCTGCTTTTTGTCTCTGAGGCTGCACAGACACTTCAAGCTTCATCCAGGGAGGTCTTTATCCTTTTGCCGTTATGAAAATTGTGGGCTATTTCTCAGCACGAGACATCACTCTCAATGGAGTGTGTGCTGACTTACCTTCTTTGGGCGCAAACACATATGAGCACCCAAGATGTGCTTAAGCTTCTCACTCTTGCTCCCTTTGTGAATGATCTCTATATTTGTATATTGCATTTATTTACAATCTAGGGTCAGTGATTTGCCTGGCATAACTTGATCTGTTTTAATACTGCCATCACTGAGCTGATACAGTACAGCTGTGGATCTTGAACTTTAAAATACAGATTTGAAATACTTTCTGATTACTTTTTGAATAACCAGAAACTCTCTTTCAACTCCTTTGAGCTGAGGTTCACATTACTTGCCTAATTGCCAGGACAGGGGTAGCATGCACGTAAGCCTGCTAAAGGAGGACATGAGCATCACCGTGGCAGAAGCCAGTGCAAGACATGCTGTAGCTGTGCTGCATTTCCACACACAAGTAGTTAATACATTTAAATAAAACCCCAGCCAAGGCATTTGGTGATAAAGGCAAAGTTCAAAAGCTCTGTTAGTTGACCCCTGAGTAGGGGTGGCACTCCCCAAACCCAGGGGCTGCGGTGGGGCTGGAGACTGGGCAGGGTAAGGATCAGCTTCAGCCCCAGCATTGTGCAACCAGGCACAAATCTAGTGGGTTATTGTTGGAGGGTTTTAACATTGCTTAGACATTTGTGTAGGTCTCTTTAGATGCTGAACAGTCTTATGGCAGCTGCTGCCTCAAAAACTTTATGTGCCAGCGCCCTAATCCTGAAATAGTAATTTGGGTGGTAACTCTTACTAAGATTAATAGCTCCATTTGACTGGGATGGGATTGTTTCTAGTAGTTTACCTTGCAAGAGTTTGCTGGAAGATGATGCAGCTGAAGAGTTGAAGTCAGCAAGAGGATTGATAACTGATAGGTGTTGAAGGAGGCAGAAAGGATAACTAAGATTATGGCATTAGTGAGACAGGATTTCAGTTTAATTCTTCTTACTACCATACAACTTCCCTTCTATAGTTTATTCTTGGTCCTGTTTCTGTTTGGTTTTAGCGTTTTTCCCTTTGGTTTTTTTTTGCTTCTTTGTTTCTTTATTTTTCTTTTTTTCTGCTTTCTACAAGTCTCCATTTTCACCTGTTACTGTTTAGGGAAATCCATCTCATCCAGTCCCTGCCTGTCTTGGTGCCTTTGCTGCTGCAGGGATATTCCTGCTCCTCTGCCCAATTTGGCCACGAGAAGCACTGGCAGTGTGCCTCCTTGGGAAGCTTTGCAGTTTGGATGCTGTTTCACTTATAGTCTCATTTAAAAAATTTAAAATGTACGAGCAGTGGGGACCTTGCCCACAGCACTCTGGTATGCCAAAATGATTGGAGCCAAATGGCACTGGTTGCAGCTCCCTGTTCACACCGTGCCACTGTATCCAAGCAGCATTTGCTGAAGCTGGACAGGGCTGGGTCAGATTGTTGTTTCTTGTATGACACGGTGAGAAATGTTAAAAGCAGGGCTGGCTCTTGCCAACAGAGAAAGTAGGTAGCTGCTGAAGAGCAACAACAACAAAAAATAATTAATGGCCGTTTATTGCCTGAGAGGGCAAATGGCCGTTTTCCCTGGCAAATGAAAGTTTAGAGTTGGCATGGGTAAAGATTATCCTTCCCTGTTGCCTCCTGTGTATGAGTCTGTGCTTGGGTGAGAGTCTAGGAGGGAAGGGTTTGTGGAGCAGGGAGTTCCCTGTAGAGGGACTTGGGAGATCCCAGAATAACCACTGTGGGCAGCCTCTCCCCTCTGGGCTTGGCTTTGCTTCCCCATTTGCTGCAAAAGTGTCTGCCTTTCTGGGACAGACAGCCCTCACCCAGCATGTGGGACAAGAAAGAGCTGCAAAGAGTTACTGAGATGAGTGAGTTGCCTGAATGCCAGAATAAAAAATGAGCTCAGACAGGAGCAGTCATCTCCTTTATTACTCACTGAGCAACAGCACCAGCCTCAGCTGCTGTACACAATCCAGAGGCTTTAATTTGAAGTGACTTATTCAGGAAATAACGTTTTCCTTCCCTTCCCATCCAACCATTCCTCTCTTCCAAAGTGGTTGCTCTCCATCCCAGCACACAGGAAAACTGGTAGCCTGAGCTTACCTCCATGCCTGTGCCTGCTGGTGGCTTGCCCGGGGCAGCAGTGAGGAGCTGGGGACTCCCCTGCAGCCATGCAAGGGAAACAATTTTGGAGAGACTTGTCCAAAACCAGGCAGACTTCTTGGTATGATCTGCTAGAGTCAGCATTGCCCACACCTGGCCATATGCACAGTGCTGTACTGAGCCCCTGCTTTATCCAGTCACACTTGGTTGTGTTCAGGAGGCATCTCCCTGCCTCCCTAAAAAACAAACAACCAAAAGTCCAACAGGAAAAAAGAACACCAAAAACATAAACCCAAAACCCCCAAACCAACAAAACCCCATGCGATAGAGAAAGGGTGTTAAAATGAAATTAGTCAGATGAAAGTGTTTTCATCTGAGGTTGACTCTCTAATGTCAAAGTGTGGTCAAAGCAAAGAAACAAGAGGTCAGATGTTTTTAAGGTTTAAATTTTTAGGGCAAGCAAGGCATAAGGGCCCACACAGGACCTGACTTAATGATTCCTGAGTAGCAGCAGGTGCCATTAGGTGTGTAAAACCAGGGGAAATGCATCTCTGAGAAGTCAGTATGGTCTGTTGGTGGTAAAGTTGGACACACAATCAGCATTCAGACCAAAATCAGTGCAATTAGTAAAAACAACTCTTCTCTTAAGATCAACACTTTTGCAAAGACCATTTTTATCATCAGCTCCCACTCATCATGAGGAATACAAGGGGCTACCTTCTGAATTTTCTGATTCTATTCCATTTATATATAAACATCTTGAAATCACATGATGGTGCCATAGTTTTCTGCAGAAAAATGCTGCTTTAAACAGAAATCTCTCTGCCTGTAGAACTATAAAAAATGTATGACTCTGTAAACACAAACTAAAAGGGCTGAATTTATCGTTCCTGTAACTTCACTAAAGCTGATGCTGTGATCTGTGTCTGTATGAATGAATGAAATCAGCCTTAACAGCAAGGGAGCCAACTTTATACTAGAATATTGTAAATGTTTCCAGATATTCCACTTTGCTACCAGAAGCACATCACTGTCATGCAAATTTTCAGTACAATGTGTCACATAAAACCAGAAACAGGAAGCTCTGTTTTGTTAAATTACTGAATATCAAGTATTTATTACAAACACCCCACTTTGTGAGACATTGGGAAACTGCTATCACATTTTAAAAGCTCCCTTGCAAACCAGCAGTCACTAGGAAAACAGAGTTTGAACCTTGATTTTGCAATGGAGAGTTTAAATGGTTAGGTTTGGTGAATTTTTGCTGTTCTGATTTTAAGCAAAGCTATTGTTCTGCTGCTGTCTCTTCAGGAATCATGCTGCTATTTTTCACTTCCCCCTGAATGGCAAAAACATAAAGCAAGCTGGCATCAAGAATTGTGCTTTATAAGAAAGGAATGAGGAAAGATAAAATGGCTACATATGGCAATATGGACAGTTTCCAACTTAATGGAAATAAAACAGTCGGATTTTTGCAGCATATACCAAGAATTGAACTGTATTTTTATGCAAATGCTATAGAAAATGCAGCTCAGCAAAGGCTGTCTTTCTACCATTGGCTGGAAAGCATTTTGAGTGCCTAAAGACTTATATTTTCCATGAGAACTTGGTAAGAAAGAAGATAAAGAGATAATAGAGCATCTAAATACATTATGCCTACCACAGTTTTCTTTTCTTTAAATCTAAGAATCAGGTAAGAGGAGGAAATACTACCTTCCCTTTAACAAGCCTAAATAATGATTCTTCCTTGCTATTTTGGTTTTTGTTGATGTTGTTGTTGTTTGGGATTTTTTGGTCTGTTTGTTGTTTCTTAAATGCAGGTCAAGAACAAATTTGTTTATGGAGTAAAACACCAGAAAAAACAGTGTATTTCTGCACAGGATGATCCAGCCTCGAGGGCAACTGCTGAAGGTACTTTAGGTGCAAAATAGCTTTGATAGGATGGAGCTTTATGTGTGAGAAAGGAACAAGCATGGCACTCTTGTGGAGTGCTAATTCATCTCTGAGAAGCTGCTGAGAGGACCCAGTCTCCTCCAGGCACCTCTGTATCAAATGGCAGTGTGCACATTGACTGAAAACTCATTGCAGATGGTGAGTGAGATGGTATCACTACTCCAGAATCTAGAAAAACCTTTGGAATAGGGCAATTGGGACACACCTTGGGGTATGGATGACTGTGGCTCAGAATGAGGATGCGTCTAAGAGAAAGAGCTGAAGGACCCAAGCTCCTTTAGTGGCATGGATGGAATTTGAAAATAAGCCAGCAGTGTTAAGCCTGGGAGACTATAAAAGAAAAATTTCTAGAGTATGACTGAAGGAAATGAACTTGTTGTTAAGGTGTCCCAGAAAGGAGAGATAAGGAGTTTTAGGCTGTCTGGTTGTCACAGTAACTTCTCCATATGCCTGTTTGCCCTCAGAGTTAATTGGGACTGAAGGAGATTGTCTTCTGCTGATAGGCAGAGAGTGGCAATATATAAGCATAAACCAGACCAAAGAGCAGCACACTAGAGACGCCAGGGAGGGGCAGCCAACAGGTAAAAATATAGAGCCCTGTTTAGAGCAGACATTTCTTTTATAAGCAGCACAACAAGAGGGCTGGAGGGAGCCGGTGATGCCATTTCTCAGTTGGTGTGAGTGAGGCTGGTGCCATTTGTGTAGGGAAGGGTGGCTGCAGAGAGGTGGTCAGGGGGATTAGAGGAGCAGTGGGATGGATTGCAGAAGCAGGATATAATTTCATCTGCAGATTCCAGCACAGGGGATATAGCAGCCATCCATGCTCCCAAGACACGGTAAGGATTTGTGAGAAATATAAAACCCCTGTAAAACCCCCTCTGCAAATGGATCAATACCCAATTCCTACACTGTAAGATTCATTCACTGCAGTTTTGAGAAGGGAAAATTCTCATCACCCAGCTGGTCACACATCTTCCAAAATGATTTGATGGCAAGCATACCCAAGTGGCCATTTACAAACATGTCATTAACCCTCAGAATGGCCAATCCATATGCCACAGGAGTTACCTGGGTTTTTGGGAAAATGTTTTAATGAACGAGATGAGTTCAGAGGAACAGTTCTAAAGGTTGGAGGGGACACTGAAGAGACCACAGGCTTTACTGTTAATAGAAGTAAACTCATTTCACTTCACCAGACTTACTTGCACTGTATAGATACTGGGGCAATCCACTTATTAAAAGGGAAAACAGAAATTACTAAGAATGTACCAGCACCACAGAATACTGCTTCTGGTCATGTTAAGGGGTTACAGTTTAAAAGTTTTCTCCAAATAAAGCTTTGATCAGCTTGATATCTGGCTTGTTTAAAAACAAGAAGAAAAACTTCATTCAGAAGAGTGAAATTAGATATTTTGGCAATGAAATAGCTTGAGCCCTTTGTTACATTTTATTCTTTAGCATTAATGTTAGTACCTGCACTGAAAGGGCTGGTTCCTGTAATTTCAAACATCTATTAAGAGATGAGTAAAAATCCCCTGTATCATTATCTTACTGAACATTCCAAAACTGGACATCACTCCTCTTAAATAGTGCTGCTTTGCTGCCCTCCCTTCACTACAAAAACCTTTTGTCCATCATTTGCAGATAAATGTTAAAGTGACTTGTTGAGATGAAAATACTGTCCTCATCAACAATCCAAAACTACTGCTAGAAGCACTGAGGCTGAGAATATGCATTTCCCTGCTGGCAGAGGCCAGATAGCAGACACAGAGTTTTGTTAAATAAGCATTTTACCAAAATACTTTTTAGAACAGACGATCAAAAATGTTTTCTTGTACTCATGGGGAAAAAAAAAAAAGCAGTTCAGTGTATGTTTTATATTCTACAGATTTTTTCTTAATAGTGCTAAAGAAATTGTTCTGGAAACAAGAAATAACTCCATTTTGATTATAGTAATACACTCTGGACTTTAGGGATGGCCACATTACATCACTGGCAGCCAGCTTAAGCCAGAGTGCTTTTAGAAAATTGACGTTTTCCTTAGTTCTTTGCCAGGGGGAATACTAGGGACAATAAAAAAGCTTACAAAGAGACACACTGGTATAATTACCTGAGTCGTACCAAGAGACTATTAAATTGAAAAGGAGGAAAAAACTCATTTTGTGTGCCTGCTGCTTTACTGCAGGGTAGACACAGGCAGCACTTTCTGTCCTTGCAGCACATCGTGGGACTTGTAGAGGCAGGGTGTGCTGTTACCTGGGGATGACCTGGGGATGAGTGCCGTGCCAATGCATGTTAATTGTCCAGGGGGCAAAAAACCCACTGCTTTCACTGCTGGCAGGGGCATATTACTGGTACCGGGACAGGACGTGAGGGATAGGAACCTGTGCTGTAGAACAGCCCAGGTACTTCATGAAGAAAAATTTTTGAAATTGAAACCAGATCCAGCCAACTTCCATGCCATCCCCAGTCCTGGGCTACCCACCCTGCCAGCTAGACCAAGTGCTTCAGAAGGGAGGCAGTGGGATAGATCTGCTTTGGTGCCCTGTTACAGCTTCCCTTGACTCGCACAGGTCAGCTGCACAGAAACAGTGTCACCAGGTACCCCTGATATAAAACATTCCCTGTGCTGAAATCAAGCAGACTCAAACATCTGGCAATGGAAAATCCCCTGTACAGGGCCCCCATGTCATGCCCTGAGTTTCTGCTCGGAGCTAACGGTCCCAGTATGCAATTGGATGGGACAGGGAAATCTGGAAAAGGCATGGTAAAACAGATTTTGGTGCCAGTGACTTATTACACAGAGTTTAAAGGGGGTGTGATGAAGAGATGTGATGATTAATTGAAAAGTTTAGAGCAGATGTAATGTGTGGGTCCAGAAGTCAATAAAAAATGGCTTCATTTTTACAGAATTTGTTGTGTCAAAAAAATGATAGCCAAGGAAAGGAAAGGATGGAAATATGTGCCAGGTCCCAGAAGGAAAGGACAAGAGAAAACTCGGACGTTGTGCTGCCTTTCTGATGCCCAGCACCCACCACTGAATTCAGAGTGCTCCCCCAAGGTGAGGCTTCTGATATATTTTTCTATTGGGGATGTCACTGGGGTAATGTTCAAGGGAGAAGCTTGCTGTATTGACAAGCTGTGCTTTAAAGCTTATGGTGCTGCTGATTTCCTGTTCACTGGGTAAAAAGCATCAAAGGTTTTGTTCTTCATTTCAATCATGATAATGGCATGGTGGGGGCTGATGGACCTTCTGTGGCCACTTCCTTGCAAGAGTTACTGTATTTTAACTTCTTTACATATATCAGCCACCTAACTGTTTGGAAGCAGCTTATAGAAATGAATATGAAAGATAACAGCAGCAATCTAAAAAATACTGTAAAGAAATTAATTGAAAAAGTGAATTGTAATAACCTCATTTAGATTTTTGCAGTGGGCAGCACAAACTACTTAGAGCTGATAATGTTCTTCATCAGAGAGATAGTACCTCACCCACTTGAATGACAAACATCCACATGCCTTTAACAGTCAGGTCCCTCACAGACTGGGAGCACCCATCCCTCCCTGTGGTATGAGTGCTCACTTGGGCATGAGCCATGATTTAGTCCACATAAAGGGATGCTATCGAGGTGATGGCCCAGGGGGAACCTGGCCAGATACTGCCTTTGGTGGTGCATTGCAAAAGCAGGAAAGGGGATGTGTTAGGACCTCTGTATTCCAGGTTTGGCGATGAGCAGAGGGCTGGGTGTGGCCATTCCCAAAGGCACAAGGGTGGCCCTGGACCATCCTTTGCCTCCATATTTAAGGGCTAAGCCTTGAGAGATGTTTATACTCCAGCTGCTTGCTTTTACAATCTGCCACATTTTTCTAGTACATGATTCACAGAGGAAAAAAATGTTGGATTGTAATGCTCAGCTCACTCCTATGACAGAGATGAAAATTTGCTCCTGTGGAGGCCATTAGTATTGCCAAAGATTGCTTATTAAATGCTTGTCTCAAAGCTGTCTGTCTGTACCTTTAGCACTGCCAAATCACAAGCTGAAGCGGAAAGAGAGCTTTCCTTGAAACTCTAGCTCTGGGATTCATACAATTAAGCTGGATTCTCATTTTCCATTGAAAAAAGTAAGTTCCCAACTGCTGTGATTGCAAAGAAAAGGTTGAAAGCCTGAGCCCAAAGTATGCAAAGCAAGAGAAGCAAATATAAAGAATATGAGGTTTGGTTTATTTTTTTTTTATTTAGTCTTATGTTTTGAACTCCTCCTTTCTCCAGGAGGCTGATTCATTCTTTTGAATGGATTGTGCTGGCAATAATGTATTTTTTTTCCCCCAAAGGATAACACCAGATCTTTTTTTCCAAAACTTCCTTGCCCAGTTTAGGCATCTCTTAGAAAAAGTAAATGAGAAGGAATTTTTAGAAAAAATTAATGATCTGCTACAAAAGTTTTTCACAACTTCCTACATGGATGGAGTGGGTTTGTAGAATTACAGAATTGCAGTGACTAATAATAGTAATAAAGTGTGTGATTGTATTATGCGGTTAAAGATAGTCATAATAGTTTCATTGTCTTTGCCATCTTCCCACTCCTTGCTGTGACATCAGCCCATCCCAGACCATCACATCCTGCTCATGGCTGTGTCTTTGTTGATAAATAATGAGTCATTATGTGCTCTGCTCTGTGACTCGTACAGCTGTATTGCCCAATTTTCCTCTCTCCAGAATGAAATTCCCCTTTGCAAGGATTTAGTATGCCTTTAAAACATTAAAGTTTGTCTTGTGACAAATGTACACTTCAGCAGGAGGAATGAACGAAATAAGGTTCTTTCTGGATATTTGCTATCTGAAGTAGGCTCACCAACTGTAAATGATGTATTTTTATTAATGACAAAACTGCATTGCCACTATGTACTGATGGCCCAATCTACTGCATACTGAAGCCACCATTTCCATGGATTGTCCCTGCAGGACACATTTGACCTGAAAAGCCCTGCCGCCACACAGGCTTTAAACTCTGCATGGAATATTTGCATGCTTACATGTAAACAGACACACGGAAGTTACATGTTTTTTTTCCACAAACACAAAAGTGATTTAGTAATACTGAAATCAAAACTTCTTGCTCTCCAGCATGCTGCTACCTACACAGCATACTCAGGAAGCTCTTCTAAAATCAAAAGGCTAACAAAATGTATTTTAAAAGTACAAGAAATAATCATAATGCTTTCCAAAAAGACAAAAACATGCTCTGACACTGAGAACATTGAAGAAATACCATGAAGAACCTGGCACTCTAAATAGCTGATTTGCATAGTTGGGAGATAGTTTTCTTTCAATTTTAATTTAAAAGTATGATTAAGCATGTGGCATAGCAAACTTCTAGCTCTGCAGACCTGCTGAATTAATATGAATTTCTTATCAACAACCAATGTGCAATCCAGTATGCTTACTTTGTACAGATGAGGTGTGTGTGTGTGGGAAGATCCTCATTGAAGCAAGACATGAGATACCTTTGTTTTTCCTTCCTCCATTTTAATCGGTTATTTTGTAACTCATCCTTGCAAAGCCTGGGAGATCAGCTGGCCTAGGGAGTGGCACTGAGAGTGTTCGTGGATGAAGGAGGGATAGCTAGAAACCAGAACAGAACGTGTGTAGTGCCTGGGGTGGATGGGTGGGTGGATGGATGGACGGATGGATGGATGGACAGATGGAAGGATAGTCTTCAACCCCATCTCACATCGCTGTTACCATGCCCTCTCTTTACTTTCTGTAGACTGAGGGTCCCAAGTCCCAACCTATCAGCTGCCAGCCATAAGCTGCACATAGGGATTTGGTGTAGAATTAAGCATTGGCCAAAATTTTGGCCATAGGTCTTGCGACCAGTGATCTCCTATGGGGCTGCACCTGTGTCTCTCAATGACTTTCCACAGCCTTTTCCCCGTCTGTAAGCACAGAGGTGTAATGCCCATCCCAGGAATATGACATGAGATGGTCAGGTATTGCATGGGTGTGCTGCTATCAAGCAACATTTACACTTGAAAAATGTTGCATACATTTGCAGTGTTCAGGGATGGTTGCATGGGGCTGCTGTATGGAAGGAAGCCTGTTACCATGCTGGCAGAGCCTGTGTGTTGCATTGAGCATGCCTCTCCTCATGTCTGGCTTGCAGAGCCTCCTCATGAGGATTTCTTTTCCACTAGACGTAAAGTGACCCAGGAAAGGCCTGTCCTGAATCCCTCCCATAAGGATCCTAAGTGAAGCTTTCTCACCCCTGCCAATTTGCCACAAGCTGGTCTGGACCAGGGGCCAGGATGCCACTCTCACCTCACTAACAACCCTCCTGCAAAAATGATGTTTTGACCACAACAAAACAGTGTATTTCACTGCAAAACAACTGTGTTGACTACTTGTGCATCTGTTTTTTTCTTCCCCGTACCACAGTCTCCACCTTTGGGTTTCTGAGGGCTGGGGACACCATAAAGTACTGCTTATGGTGCATCAGACCTGTACCTGCTGGTCCGTAGCACCATTTAAGAGCCTTTTTTGTGGAGCAGTGACTGGTTTTGGACAGAGAAGTTCCCCTGCAGCTGTACATGGGAGATGAGCCAACTGCCCATTCGCCGCCTCTCTCTCTCTGTTCCTTCTGATATATTTTTGTGTGGAGGGATTGCAAATTTGATTTGTTAAATAGGTTTAAGAAAATGTAAATGATAATTATAAAATTCCCCGAGTCTTTTTTTTTTCATGATAAATTTTATGTAGCTGGCAGTTAAAATAAGTGATTACCTCATAAATACCATTTTAATAGCCTAGTCAACGGTGTAGCCTCTGCTGTTCTGAGATTTTTATCTCAGAAAAGGGAGGGGAAAAATCCTTTCCCGTGGATTTATATTGCTATAGTGGCTGCTGTTGCTGCTCATTACTTGCTGAGTAATTTGGGGGGAACATATTCTTCTAATGCAGGCAGACACAGAGTGGGTGAGCAAGATTGCTGGTGGGGCTGCCCACCCTGTGACTGCGCCTTCAGCTGTGCCCTGGCCAGTGGTGGCCCCAGCCAGCATCTGCTCCAGATGAAACCTTTGGGTTAATAGCCTCATGTTTTGCAAAGCCAGCCAGCCATTCCTGCATACAAGCTTATCCATCAGCGATGGGCAGGCAGGCCAGGACCCTGCCAACATCCTTGTAGCTGAATTGTAGACAGACAAGTCTGGCGGATGGGCTGTTTGTTGGACAGGATGGCTGCACCTCAGCAGCTTCAGTCAATGGCTCAGTGTCTGCATGGAGGTCGGGAACAAGGGGTGTCCCTCAGGGATCTGTACAGGGACTGGTCCTGTTCAGGATCCTTTGAGTGGTGCAGGCAGTGGCGGTGAGTGCTGCCTTGGCAGGTCTCTGGGTGATGACAAGCAAGGCGGTGCAGTGCATTTGCCTGACGGGATGGAGGGAGCTGGGCAGGCTGGAGGGTGGGTCTGTGTGAACCTCCTGAAGTTCAGCATGGCCAAGGGAGACCTTTGTGACCACTTAGGGGCTTTTAAGAAAGACAGAGAAAGATTTTTTTTTTTTTTTAACCCAGACCTGTAGTGACAGGGTAAAGGGGGGAAATTTTAAACTGAAAGAGGGTAGGCTTAGGTTGGACATGGGGAAGAAATGCCTCACTGTGAGCGTGGTGAGGCACTGGCACGAGCTGTGGATGCCCCATCCCTGGAGGTGTTCGAGACCAGGCTGGATGGAGCTTTAAGCAACTTGCTCTGCTGGCAGGTGTCCGTGCCCCTGGCAGGGGGGTCGGAAACACGGCCCTGGGGCTGGATTCCAGCCCAGCGCGGTGTGTGCGGGGCCGGCGCGGCCCGGGCGGCGGCAGGGGGGCGGCAGGGGGGC
>JAWWEU010000125.1:24815432-24856625 GCA_035583155.1 Acropternis orthonyx | reverse complement strand
CCTGCGCGGCCCGGGCGGCGGCCGGGGGGCGGCAGGGGGGCGGCAGGGGGGCGGCAGGGGGCGCTGCGGGCCCGCCGATGCGGCCGCGGCGCGGGGGCGGCGGGAGCGCCCAGCCCCATCGGAGCCGCCGCGCGGCGCCACCATAATCCCCCGGCATCCCCCCGCCGGCTCGTAATGCCTGGGCGGGCACTGCGGGGGAGCCGCTGTGGGGGAGCCGCAGCCGCCGCCGCCGGGCAGGTGTTGCCGCGGGCGGGCCGCGCCGTGCCGGTCCATCCCGGCCGCCTGCCCGCGGGGGCCCGGCGGCCATGTCGGCCCCTGGCGGGATGGCGGTGCGGGGAAGGGCGCCCGCAGCCCCCGGGGAGGCGGGGTGGGTAATAATGAAGCGATAAAAGCTCCTTTGTGCTGGTAATTGGCGCACGGAGGGCCGGGCGCGGCGCGTGCGGGCGCTGGCGGCGTTCCCGCAGGGATGAGGGCTGTAGGGGACCAGTTCGGCTCGGCACGGCCCCGGTCAGGAGGAGAAGCTGCCAAGTGTCCTCCCTTCCCTCCCACAGCATCTGTCCGGGGTTTCTTTGCTCAATGCACTCTCTGAACAAAGGGTAGGCATTGATTTTCCTCCTGGGCTGTGCAGGGCCCCTGGACCTCAAGTGCCAGAGCCAGTGCAATGTGTGCCTGTGTTTGGGACAACGGGACAGAAACATCAGGCTGGCCTACTGGCTCCCCGTCTTGCTCTCAGGCTGGTATTACCAGATGACCACTCTCTGTATTCATGTAGGCGCTCTTTCTCCTCTGCATGTGAGCAAACAAATTAGCCTTGCTAGGAACAGCATCCTTCTGCAGGTTGCCAGAAGTAGAAATAGGAATTGTTCAAGCTCAGTCTTAAGGGTTTGGACTTTCAGGTTGTTTCCATACCCGTTTTAAACAGATGTAAATCTGGAGTTAACTCTGCTGAAAGAAGAGTTATGTGGCACAAAACCATTGTGCATGTCTGTGAGCGGATACAGCTGACTGTCAGAGAAATAAAAATAATGAAGTAGCAGTGAATAAGGCAGCACCTTACTTTCAGCCGTAATAAGCAGAGTTTCTGAGAAGCAGATGTTCTTCCTCTTGCGACTGCTGGTCTCTAGCTGAACACGACAGAGGAAGCAGTGAGGTCCCCTGAGCCTGTGTAGGGCTTGAATGTACATACAGGTTTTAATGATGTCTCAGAGGCAGAGTCCCCACAATCCGATCCTTAGATGTAGAATTACGATATTAGACCCACTGCCAGACATGTTAGAGACGTGGATTGGCTTTACAGGGACCTGCCTTTGCATGTCTCTTGATGTGTGCCATAAGCTATTACAGCAAGATTAATAGACATATTCTTTGGTGGCTCTGTTCTTTCAGAGCAGATTTATATCTCCAGGTGGGTCCTGTAATCTCTAGTGCCATACATTGCACCTTCTGCTGATTGCTAGTGCCATACTGTAACAAGTAAAGGAGTCTTTCCATCCTTTACAACCAGTAGGAGTGCCATTTTCGACAGGACTGGGTAGCTCTACCACTGCCTGGGCTATTGTTGTGTATTAGCAGGATTGATGAAGGTTTCTCCTGTCCTTTCACTTTTAACATGCTCCCTGATCCCAGCAAATAGCTGTGTACTGAACTGGGACAATGATTCTCTGACCTTTAGCTGAGCCTGGAACAGGCATGAGGAGAAACTACCTAGTCTGCTCCTCTGGTTGTGTATTTGGACTTGAGGTAAACCTGTCATCTAAGAGTACTCCATTCTCAAATGCTTTTGTTTTTCATCTCGTGGCCTCCTAGAAAACACTGCTTATAATATGCTTTAAAGATATTTGCTTTAGAGGAGTTTCTGACTATTTTCTGTATTTAAATAGCTTTTCTGTTTCTTTGCATTGATTTTGTTCCCTATTTAACATCTTCCTGCTTTCTTCTCTGGTATCTTACAGTTACCTAGAATGGAAAGCAAGGATGTATTTTTTTATTTTTGCTGCTATGCTATTAAAGAACACCCCTCATTCCCCAAGAAAAATTTTATTCTCCCTTTTTGTGTGTTTACTATTGGATCTTGTGCTCCCACCCCCGGCACATTGTAATACCTTTTTAGCTATTCTCTTTTCAAGATCCATCAAGTTTTTGTTTCCTCCCACCCAGCCCTTGCCTTTACCTTCTGGAGCTCTTTTTTAATTTCTGCTTTGTAATTCTCTGGCTGTTTGAAGTCCTGGTTCTGCTTTGCCATTGTGTCTTCCGGCTTCTTAATGCTGGCTGTTAGGTTCCTCTTCACAGCTTCACTCTAGCCGTTCCCCTCCTGCACACAGCTGCTCGTAAACTTTGAAAGAGCTTGGTCCCTCTTCCAGTTGTGCTTCTGGGGTATTTCTTTTGCCCATGCCCTATCCCCTTTTCAGTTTGGAGCTGAGAATTACCTGGAGATGGTCACTGCTGTGTGAAAGGTTTTTTACTTTTGAATGTTCACACTTTCAAATGCTGAACAAGCTGAGTCATCCTGGGAATGGTGCATCTTCTGTAGTGTTGCTGCCCCGGGCTGTGGGCTCATACTCCTCTAACAAGTATGCAAGTGCTGCACTGGCACCTGTATTCAGTAATTGTGTCTTTCTGTAGCTTTAATAATTTGTCTCTTAAAGCCTTGGTTGTGTAGGGAAGGTCGGTGAAGATGGATTAATACGCAACAGTTTGCACTGTGGTCTTCTGGTCCAAGGGAGCGAACTCTTTTGTGGATATTACTTGGTGGAATGTAGCATAAATATTGGTCAGTGCCTTGCTCTGCAAATAACATGGGTCTGGAGGAAAGCAGTTTAAACTTCTACCTGTTTCCTGCTATACTCAACAGCAGCTTAATAAAGTCTGAGGCACTGGACTTTATGACTTGGAATTGACCTGGGCACTTCTGAATCTTTCCCATTTCTGTCATTCTGAGAAAATTTTGCTTCAGTTTTGGTATATATGCACTTACATATCCGTTTTCTCTAGTAAATGTTATTGCTCATATTTACCAGTGGCAGCTCTGGTATTATACATGCTGAATTCATAAGTCTACAGACTTACGATTTTTCCCCCTCTTTTGTTCTCCTGAATAAATTTCATTCTAATTTTGCTGTATGTAGTAGAGAGTATCTCTTCATATTTGTCAAAGTCAGTTCAACTACAGAAGCTCTTGAATCCAATGTAGATCATTCTGTAGAAGTAAAGGAGTCAACTACCAAGCTGACCAGTCCTTGTAGAGCTGTAAGATAACAGATAACCAGAGTGGCTTCCAAGCATGCTCACTGCCAGCCACACATGTAACCAGATACACAAACTTATGGAAATTTGCTGGTGGTGTCTCTGAACTTTCCTGCCACCAGTGGAATCCATCTGTACTTTTCGTTTCACATGGGTACTGCAGCAGGAGCTTACAGGAGAACAAAATAAAAGGGGCAGTACTTATGGTGAGGCTGTTTGTCTCTCCTTCCAAGGATGGTGTTTGGTCCTCCTCTGCCTTCCTGGGAAAAAAATCTGTCAATCACGTTTTTGATCCATAATGATGGAACTGATCCGTTTTCTTACTTGAAAACTCATTTCTTCTTAAGCAAAAATGCAGTCACTGGATCTCTATAGTTCAGATTGTACAGTTTTTCCTAGAGCTAGACCTCAGCAAGGTGTTCTAAGTAGTAAGTTTGCTGAAGAAAACAATTTTTTCAGGAAGACCAGATCTTCTTTGGTGTGACATGAAATTTAGTGAAATTTATTAAAAAAAAATCTCCCCAAAATCAAAGAAAAGGGTAGAAGGAAATGCTACAAAAAAATTGTTTTGTGAGCATTTTTTCCTTTTCAGGTAAAAAATAGGGAGCAGAGTATTTACTATTTTAAAGGCAAACATTTCCTCCTTTGTTGTGGGGTTGGGTTTTTTTTTGTGTTTCTGTTGGTGTTGTTTAGGTTTTTGTTGTTTTTTTTCTCCTTTCCCTTAGCCAAACCACTCCCCTTAGCTTTTATTTCAGATAAATTCAACAGAAATTTTTTTCTGCCCATGATTGTTTTTTGTTTGGCCATTGAACCAGATAATCCAATATTTGCACAGCACTCCCTGGAGCTGCATGAAGAGGTAATGTTGTCATTATGACAGGTAGACCTCAGGAGATTACGTGGAGGCACGGGGTCTCCTAGCAGAAGCTCCTTGGCCTTTAAATGTTCACTCTCAGATCTTTAGGATTTCCCTGAGGATTTCTGGACTGTGTTATATTAGTGGGGGTTGAAATGTTGAGGGGTCTGTGCTTTCCCGAAGGAAGGTAGAGGAATAATGGTATTCAGCAACAGGGCACAGAGATTCTGGATTGTTCATGAGTATTTTTCCCCTAGGGGAAAGATAAGGCTTCAGTGCTAAATAGTAGGATTTGCTCCTATTATATATTTGAAATTTATTTTCTTTTTAGTTTGTGGTTTTTATTGTTATGAAAATATGGTAACATCTTTTCTGCTATGGGTTCTTGCTTAGGTCAGTGTACCTTGTTGTGTTTGTATAAAAATATTTGTTCCTAACTAAACTCACCTTCTGTTTGTACCAAAACATCTTGGGCTCCTGAAAACTGCCTGACCCTGAAGCTGTCTGCTTGGACAGAGGCTTTTGCAGATCACTCAGTTTAAACATAGAAATTCAAAATTTTTCCTGCCTGGCTTAGATGGTTAGTGTGAATTTTCTAAGAAAATGCCCATTGTCAGAAGCGTCTGTAGGGTTTGTGCTTGGGAAACCTATTTAAACAAATATTAAACGCCACCAAAGTCTCCACCCAAATCTGCCACAATTGGTCAGATCTCCAAACAATTACAATCTAATTAAACCCGGCATTCAAAGTTGCCTCCAGCATTTGAAACAAAAGTAATTTAGCTGTAATAAAAGTCGTAGATTGGCAGCTCTGGAGGCTGAACTTTGCTTATCCTCAAAACTTAGCCAGGGTGGGAAAGAACTGCAAGACTTGCTGCAATGACTGTCTGAAGGGCTTGACCCCCCGCCTTGAGGTGGCAACCCCCCAAGGGATGAACAAATGGGTAATTTTCTATAGATTCCTCTACTGCCACTGCCAAGAGTGCTGCTAATTACTGACAGTAATTAGTATGTTGTCTGTGGCATGAATACTTTCCTGCTAGGAAAAACACCTGATTCACTGTATGACAATAATCAAATGCCCATCATGTAGCGGTGGTGTTTATGAAGTTAAGAATTATTCTGAATTTGAACTGCAGCCTTTGAGGTGAAAGGCTTTATCCCATTACCAGTCTCCCGAATCGTTCAGTCTGCTGTGTGTGAGGCACAGGGCTGTGATTACCAATTCATTTTATAAAAGCCAACCATTTAAAATTTTCTCAAACTAGCAGCTGCTGAAGGAATGAAAAAGCACTTGGGTCTGGACAAATATCTTTTTCTTCTGAGTTAATTTAAAAAGAAAACCAACAATTCTTTCCCTGACAAATGAGACTTTCAATCAGCGTTGAGCTATTGCTGCCGAATGATACCCTGTCCATGCTTGCTAGTCATATGGAGTTCTCCCACTTCCAGAGGCAGAAGTCACGATTAGGCTGAAGAGCACCTGAGAAAATAAGCTGCTTCATGTTACCAGTCAGTAAGAGGATCATTTGGTTTTGATGTGGAGGTGGGTTCTAGCACGTTGGGTTGGACTTGGTGATCTTCTCTTGCAGCCACAATGCTTCTGTGACTCTGTGAAGAGGATCCACCCTCTTCAGTTTCTTGTGGTGCTGCTGGATTCTTTTATTGCTGTAACTTATAGCCACAGGCAGAGGCAAGAAATACTTTTCTTTCGTTCCTCCTCTCTCTCTTCTATTTCTCTCTCTCCTCTTTCATCCATCCATTGGTTTTTATGCTCTGAAATACTGAATTGTAACATAGAAAGGACCACCAGTGACTTCTGAAAACTGACAAGTCTTAGCTTTCCTCCAACTAACATGTGCCTTACAGTAGCTGGCAAACCTTAATTCAGTTGGCAGTAGGATTACAGCAGGTATGTTTACCCTCAAGAATACTCATTTTCCATTTGTAATTATCTTCCTATCTGCTGAGTAAGGAGGAAGATAAATATTATCCTCTGTTTTAGATTATGCTTTCCTGGGACTGACATGAAAATTCTGGGTGACATTGTCAAAAGCATCCAATTTATGTAGGATCAAAAGGCTATAGCTTTCAGGATCATCTACTTGTCAGATGTATAAGGGACATGAGAAAACATTACCTTTAGTTTCTAATGTTGAAGATGGAGACATAGATAGAAGATTGCCACTTCTATTGCTGTTAGGATAGGATAAGATCATAATTTATGTTTTCAGATGAGGCTTTGAATGCGTTGATCTTGTATGCTCTAACTGTAAGCCAAGTTGCCCATGGTACATGTTTCAAAAAGAGTATGAGTGTGCACTAATAGTTCCACTATACTTTTTTTCTTTGTTCCTCTGCAATATGTATTTCTGGCAGCCACAATTCACTGCAACATTCCTGTCATCTACGAATCGCTATTTTCTATTTGTATGCTGGGTATATATCAGCAATTTGGCCCAGTATCTCACCCAACACCTCATGAATCTCACCAAAATACAAGACAACAATACAGATGGAGTAAGATAACAATACAGATGGAAGCATTTAAGTTAGTATATGTCTGTAGAGTAATTTGGGTTGATAAATGCTGTAGAAGCTGAAAGCACTATTTTGTCTTGTTGCTCACATAAACTTACATTCCTTGGCTTTGCATTTTGCTGTGCAGATTAAGTTATAACAGATCTGTCTGGAACACCCATTGAGGCTAAACAGTGGAGCGTCTTCCGCTTCGTTGTTTAATATCAGATGCTTTATTATGGGAATTCAAATAAAACTTGCCTAAACAAGGCAGACCTTCCTGCTATTTTTAGAAGTTATGCCATATCCTATGTCCGTGTTTCACCAGCTGGTGTGTAATTAATGATGTGTGTCCTTTCTTGCCTTGTTAATTGACACACAAGCTTTTGGGAGGTTTGTATCATTATCTAATGTAATCATGCAGAAATGTGAAAAGTGGAAAAGGGGAGAAAAGAAAAAAAATCTTCATGCCTTGATATCTTATCACAGTTGAAGTGGGAGTGGGGGTGGGTTGCTCTAAGCAAGTTCAAAACTGGACTGCCTCACAGCATTGCTGGGATCCACAAGCTTTGAACAGTCTCTGGCTCCAAACGCCTCCATGCTCCTGTTCAGAGAAGTTGTTTCAGATGTCTGTTCCTTCTGTTGCCCCTTGCCCTGGCAACTGGCAAGAGGGCAGAGGAGCCTCTCCCTCCATTTTCTGCTGAGTGATCTCCATCTCCCTGTCATTCGCTTTCAGGTTGGAGGCAGGTGTGCAGGAGACCATAGGTTCCTTTAATCCCTATTATGAACAGCAGATCACAGTGGCCCCTCTGGCCTTGTTCCCTATGACTATGAAACTAGCTTTAGCAGCACAGAGATTTAATCTTTCTAGTGGAAATGTAGTGCTGGTCAAAGGTCTGCACTGCATCTTTTAGGACAGTTTCTTAGCTGTGTGAAGTTAATTGTGAGGCAGTGTCCGTTCCAAGTCACAGATTTTGGCAGAAGGCTAGTGCTACAGACTTGCCTTTCTGTAGCTCTGCTCTTTTCCCTGGGAGGGATCCCAAAGGGGAAAGCCACAAAGTCTGCCAGAGGTGCAGACAAGGCCCCCAGCCCCTCTTACAGGCTCCTTTCCTTGCTTTCCTCCTCTTCCTATCACCTATCTGGTGACCAGAGGAAGGGAACAAGTAGCTCTGGGGTGCACTACAAGCTGTGTGAGGATGATAAGGAGTTCTTTGTTATCTTTAAAACCTACCTAGTGTGGTCTGTCAGGTGCTTCCAGGTGCTCTCTGAGAGCACAGACGGGGATGAGCCAAGGTGTCTGTGCTACATAGCCCTCTGGCTGTATCCTTGCCAGTGCCTGCTGCAGATAGGATGGGCTGATAGGAAGTAGGCAGTCACTCCTTCAGCAGTTGCTGCCAGTTTTGTTCCTCCATCTTCCGTTAATTTAGATCATACCTTAAGTGCGTCCACAACTACGTTTAAGCAAAAGCTGTTACCATAGTAACACTGGAGATTTTCTGAATGCAGTCTGTGATGTAAATAACTAAAATGACTGTCATCCCAAATAGTTTATTTCTTCTGTGTAGTTTATTGAGTATTTAAATCTGTTGTAGCACTCACATATTTACCGCTTCTAAGTATAACTTGGAGGAGTAACACATTTTTTTCTTACTGCTTCCATTTCAGCAGATCTGTTTCCATGTCAACAGCTGACATTGATAAAGAATTGACATTCTGACTGCATTTGGCAGTGCAGGGTACAAGGTGACAATTAAAATAAATCAATGTTTCTAATGATGCTGATGTTAAAACCATGCCAAAATACTGAGATTCCCATGCACAGTAGGCAGAGATAGCTTCTTTTAATCTGCAGAGAGTGAGGCAGGAATTCTCATGGGAACAGACTTTACAAGGTTTTTAAGCCTTCCTGCTTACAGATGCAGAAAAACTGGGAAAGCAAACTAGCTCTCTCTCTCTCACACAGAAAAATGCACCTAGCATTCTGTGTGTGCGCACACATGTGTGTTTGCTTTGGCTCATCCACTTCTAATCTAGGTGAGATCTAGGAATGCATAAAGCATGTCATAAAAAGTAGAATGCAATTCTTGGCCTAAAAATTTGTTTTGGGTCAAGTGTCTAGCAAAAACTGTGGAGCAGGAGGGCTTAATTAATGCTCTCTCTTTCCACTCCTGATTTTCTTGTAGTGAATATATGTGTTTAAATTACTGAGGGACAAGAAACATAGAGGCCCAGAAGGGCATCTTTTAAGCTTGCAAACCTGTTCAACAAAGACTGGCACTTCAAATTGTGTATTTGGGGGATGGAATTGGGGAGTGCTTTTCTCTGTCTGTGTGAACAGCAGGGAGATATGTAGTTGTCACTGTTGAGGTGTCATCACTGTGCTTGTTTTCCCTTAGTACAAAAAGGCTAAGATCAATGGGTCACTGTATTAAGCACTCCAACTGTACATGATATGAGAGACAGAACCAATGCATGAGAATTCCCAGATTAACCATGCTGCCTAAAATGAGAGGAATGAACTTTCAAGGCAATATTAGTGTAGATTAAATAGAGAGCTGGTCTTTAATGAAAGGGCTTTCAGGTGCCACAATATGTAAGTGAACACCCAGTACTGGGTTCTTAAAAATTTGTGGACTACTTAATTATCGTATCTAATGGGTACATCCAACCTGAAAACCTTTTGCCCTTGGTACCACCCTCGGAACTGCTCCCTTGGAGCCCCTCTAAAGGTTCTGGGCCTTCTATCTTGCTTTGGCTACAGTCATATCTTCCAGGTGCACGTGTCCCAAACAAGATATCCTTGCTGAAATCTTGTTCCTTGAAAAGACCTCTAAACAGAATTTCAAGAATGTGACACAAACTGTGAGAAAGAGGTTTAGAAACTGTTAGCTGCTACCTCAAGTGTGAGAACCTATACAGCTATATTAAAATCCACAAATATATTAAATACTAAAGTCTACAAATATATAAAAATCTTAAGGCATCAAGCAAACAGCAAGCAGGGAAATGAGAAAAAACATGACCCCAAATGTACAGGGACAGAGAGGAATTAAAATACTTTTGTCAAAGTTGTAGATCGGAATGGAGGCTTAGAGGTGACACAAGCCCCCTACCTGTGGTTGGGATGCCAGAAAAGCCCTCATCTGGTGTTGGCTCAGGGTCATACTGAAAGTCGTGTGGCAGACATGGAAATCCAGTTTAGCGCTCCTCTCTTATAATGTGCTCACCTACAAGCGTGAGCAAAGTTTGGGAATTCTGCTCGTCTGAAGGTGCTCTGTTTGAAGTAGGTTTCAATGCATAGTTTCTGTTGCATTTTGGGACTGTACATACCTCCTAATGTTAGGTATGTGGGTGATGTGCCTAGTGATCTTAGTTCCTGTGTATTCTCTTGAAATCCAGTGGAAAGAAATAGTTGTGTCCGAGCAATAGTTCAGATCACCTTCAGCACATGTCGAGCAGTGCCTGATACTGGTTTCTGAATATGTAAATTCACTTGTTATGTCTTTCATGTTACGAAAGTACATGATTTTTGTGCCTTTGACAAGTCCACAAACTTACTTTGCCTGGTGAGGCTTCTATTTTTAAATTAACTTCTTAGATACTGTTTTAGAGAAGAGAGTTAAAAAGCAGAAATACTGATAAGAGTAATGGGATTCTTGGTATCACTGAGGTATACCAAAATGCAGTGAACTTTTGCTCTCATGCTTACACAAAAAAGCAAACTCCAAACCCCAAAATCAGTCATTTGTGTAATGGAGGATGGAGATGAATATAGTAAAACTCCCACATATACTAATGACAATTTTATTTTCAGATTTCATTCTTTGGAGGATCCCTGTTCAGGAGAATTAGTGGGTTATGCCTCGCAGCAGCCCATATGGTGGTGTTATTACTGTGTTTTGTGAATGTGAAAGGATTATGGTTTTTTAATAAACAGAAAAGTTGCCAAATCAGTCAAGTCTATGGCAAATAACTTTCCCCCGTAAAAAAATCTCATTCTTTCATATAGAAGACGTGCAATGTTTATATGTTTCAGCATACAAGCCATTGCTGAATGACTTTAATTTGATTGTACAGGAGTGAGACACTTTTAGGACATAGCCCTGTGAATGCCATTGAAGTGCTGTAGCATAAAAAATAGATTGCAACTGAGAAGGGATGTGTAATCTCTGTTCTTTGGCCTTGAGTATTGGCTGTAGCTGACAGCAGAACAGCGAATGGTTAGATGGGGCTGCACAATGATGAGGGCTAAGGAGATCCAGCTCCCTGTTGAACTGCGGTTGGCCTTCCTTATTGTATTACCTCATCTCCTAGCTGCAGGGATTGGCAGTCTTTCAAGAAGCTGTGCACAATATTGTTTTCCCCCACCTTGAAATAGAGGTATGAAAGTAGCAGGGGCTGTAAGTGCTGCTTCTCAGAGATTGGGCTGAGTGAGGGGTCCTGTGAGGGGGTAGCCTCCAGCACCTGTGGAATTTGACTTTGAACAGCACCAAGATCAGGTAGGTGTCCTTCCTGGTGCCACAGGTTTCAATACCTGGCTCTGCCTGAGTTCTAGTGTCTCTGGTCAGCAGTCTTTTACCACACACTTGTGGCTGTGGACTCTCAAACTAAGTTTCAATACCCTTGGCCATTGTTCCATGGAGACATGACTAGCCATATGATAGTGCTGCTTCTACCCCTGTTCTATTAGCTAAATTTAATTAACAGGCAATTATAATATCTAGACAGACAAATACAATAATGTACTGCCATGCTTCATTGTAAATAATTTCTGAAGTAGCCAAAACAATATTATTTGACATAATATGAATGTGCTTGACATATGCCGTCAAGACTGAGATGAACATGATGTCTAAGACAAGCTCTGTAGTAACATGTGGTCCCTGCTGTTCAAAAGCACTGGAAACCTGGCCGTAATCAATAACAGTAAAGTTCTGAAGAATGAAGGGGTGGTCATAGCCATTTGTATGTGTGTTAATGCAAACCAGAAGAAGTGTATAACCAAATGCAGACAGGAATTGAAGAATAGCTATAACTTAGTCCAAGAAATTCTGTACTAAAGACCCAGATTTTAACAGGAGTAAACAAGACCAATTCCTAAGACACTACTGAGAAATCTTTGTGCAATACAGAAGGAATATATAAATGAAAAATGTTAAATGGGGTTTGTCTGTAATGGATACAGCATAAAAGCTGTGAAAGTGTTAACCTAACTCTGTCCAAATCTGAAAAAAACCTTTGCTCTTTCCACCCAAGATTTCTTCAAATTTTGTAGAGGTGCACTTGTGGAACTACTCATTGAAAGAAAATTGTAATAGCTGAAAAAGGTGAAAAGAAATTAGTTGCAACCCTTCATGTAAAAAAAAAAGATGAGGTGGGAAATGATAAATTTTTTATCCAAGTAAATCAGATATATTATGCTTTAGGCTTCTGCCCTTCTAAAATAAAAGAAAGCAAGAGGTTGTCAGTGGCAAAAATACTACATTGTTGGATTTTAATAGAAGTGTAAAACCCATTTGTCTAAGTTTGTGATTATGTAGTGGAAATGCAAGATGGTACACACAGTTCTGACTTGGTTTCGTTCAGTGTCAGAGTTGCCTTTTGTTGTCAGTGGGGTGCCGTTCCTACAGAGTGAAAAAATGCATATAGCATGGAGTACAGTGCCTCAAAACAGCTGTGTGCTGCCTTAGACAGTACCTCAGTGGTTAATAGGCATAATGAATGTGTGTACACAACTGTGTAAAATTGTGAATACAGCCAGTTTAAGGATCAAGACCAAAGGTTATTTTCCAATAAGAAGAAATAGACGGTGAAAACACACAGGCATGCAGGAATACAGTGTTGTGAGCAGATTTAGGGCCTTGGCACAGAACGAGAATTCTCCTTCCTCTGTTGTTACTTTGCAACAAAGGTTGTAACCTAGCTAAAATATTGCTTCAAGCTTCCTTATACTTCTCAGAAGTTCTGTTCTACTGGTGAGGGCTGGGCAGAGCAGAAGGGAAGAGTAGTAACTAGGTCTTAATAAAAACTAGGGGAGATTTCTGCTAGGGCATATGTTATTGAGCAGTTGCTTTGCTACCTTTTGAAAGACTTTTGTCCTAGACTTTCCATGATAGTGATGATAGGTGTGCAAGCACAGAAACCTCATGCCAGAGAGAATGACGCAGTGATTCAGTGGTAATTGATTTTGGGCCAAAAAGAGAGTGAAAGAGCATGCAGTGACATATGCAATACCCCTGTCTACCTCTGCTGTCCTGGATGTGCCAGGTACAGTCAAGCTGTTTTTCTAGTCCATAGCAGAGGAGCAATATAGCAAGTTGGCTGGTTGTTCCATTCACTCTCCTGTACCTGTAAGCTGAAGAGCTGTTGCCACCTCTGGAAGAATGGCAGTGGGTCTCTGGTGACAAAGTAAGCAGGTACCAGTGACTGGCAAGTGCATACTGCAGCGAAAGGCAGATCTCAGGGTATCAGAAATGTCTCACCTTTGTTCTGTGTCTGGATATTTAAATGCTGAGTTAGCATCCCAATGCACTGTGTTATTCTGGAAGAAAGTTATTCCATTTCCTCCTCAGGTTCCTGAAAGCATTGCAGAGGACAGAGACTGGCCTATAATTGCAGCTGTCAGCTCACTGTTAAATAGAGAGATGTAAAATACCTCCTTGCACATTATTTATTAACATTTAAAACCCATCAGGGGACGTATAAAACATTCCTTTTTTTGTAACATTTATAAACTACTGATGAGCCTAGAAATATTCCCCTATATTAATTACTGTAATTTAGGCAGTGTCCATGGAGGGCCAGTGAGCATAGCAGCTATGATTCTCCCCCACAATTCTTCTATTTCTAGGCATTGAGGTTCCCCTGAGCCCCTTCCAGCTGCAAATTCTCCTGGCATGAAGCAGAGTAATGCTGGAGAGTGAATGTATTTTCAGAACTTATATACATGAGGGAGTTGCACTAAGATTACTGGTAAGCCTGCTTAGTTAAACTGATGGAAAACGCAGCGTGGACAGTCTTATTTCATCTGGTTGCTTCTTTTAGATTTGGATTAGGTTTGAAATCAAGTAAACCTCCATTTAACATCTTTAAATAAAGATGTATGAAGGCATTGGCATCAGTTTAACTTGAATTGTTTTAGTCAGAGTTAAATGAAACCGGTGAAACTTTCTTGTACTGAGATGACCTCAGTAAATACAAATTTCTGTCTCTTTTGTACACACTGGAGGAGCTGCAGCTCTTCTGGGTTTTCTCAAGGCGTAATTCTAGTCACCTATGCCAGTAGCCCATGGGAATTACAAGCTTTGCAGAATGAGGGTAAGTCAAGTGAGGAACATTTAGTGGGCAGGAAAGGAACATGAAAGAAGGCAGCTTTACTTGTCCCTCGAAAAAAATGAGCACAGCCGCTTCTTTGAACCTCTCCAGACCTGATGCTGTGAATGGTTCAGCCTGCCATAGACCCTTGGTCTGTTGTTGCTGTCAGGGCATCCAGTGGGGCTAGCACAAGCACACAAGTGATGCATCTGACTGGAGAAGGGTCAGCCTGCAGCATCTATAGACGACAAATTCCCTGTAGGGTATTCACTCCTCTGCTGGGCCAGTACATCGGTGTTGGTACCTATGTGAGAGAGCAGGAGAGTGGGCAGGTACCTATTCCCCTTAGGTTATTTCAGCCAGCTGATGAAAAGTAGGAAACTTTCAGTTCATGAAACCTTTGTGGTGGGCATGCTTTCCTGCAGTAGTGCAACATTTGGAGAATAGAATATGTTATGCTGAATGTCATCTTGAGTTTCTCCCATGAAATAATTTGAAGAGTGTTCCCCAGTTTCACATTCTGAACTGTGAGGATTGTTGCTGTAAGCATATAATGTTGTGTATACTAAATTTTGAATGACTCCATCATGGAGAAGTGTTAGAGAATTACTGTGGTTTTGAAGGATACAGATATGTGGTTTTCTTCATCAGAGGTGAAGCCATATGAGTGCTTCTTGTTACTTTCTTGCTATGCCCTTGCTATGTCATCTGTGAATGTTTTAGTGAGTGTCCCAAATCAGCAATGGAAAAGCACTGCATCTAAAGTAACAGGGTTTTTGAGCAGAGGGAAGCTGATTAGATCCAGTGCCTGAAGGGGAATCCTTCTGCAGAGGTATTCTTCCCATTAACTGTGCCACTAAGCCATATATCATTGGAGGGCTGAAATTTGTTTTTATCAATTCAGGAACAAGATCCTACATCTGTTCCTAATTACAGGTAGGGGTCTCAGAGGAGGTCTGAGTTACTGTGTATGTGGATATCAAAATGCATAGCTCTCGTTACTTGAATAGGTAAATAATTCTATTCATCATCTGTGCAGGGACATAGGAAGCATAGCCCAGGAGATGTTAACAATTAACAGCAACCTCCTCTGCGTTACTGGCTATCAATATCTTCAGCTCTTCTGCTCAGTAGTTGAATATTGACTATATAAACCTTCTAAAAAGGGGTGAATTTTTGTGTGTGTCTATGAATCAGACATTTACAAATATATTTTGGGGTTTGTCATATTGAATTTACATTATATTTTTCTATAGAGGGTGTGATTTATGATTCTTTGTTCTCTGCGGGGGAATAAGGGACCAAGTTTCTTCTGTAAAATCATAAGCTGTAAGCCAGCTTATGACTAGCTTCCGTTAGGTCAAAGTGCTAACCACCACTCAGGACTGTTTCCTGTGTATGAAATGGGTACTTTCCCTGGACCCAAAATTTTAGTTTTGACAGATCTGGTACTGTTGCTTGTCATTTTGAGGGCATCTGTCTCTGTCCCATACCGTGTACAGTTTTACAGTCCAGTAAGATGAATTATTTTCTCTTTGCTTTTAAGGGGCCTTGCCCTCACTGTAAGGTTACTCTAGTTGCTTGCAAAAAAGTCACATGTAGGAAATGCACCCATCCATATTGATAAAATAATTGCTATAGATTGAAACATACATGAGAGAAAATTAATGGGAAGTGTAGCTATTTGCAAGCAAGTACACTACTATTAATATTTTTAACTTGAGCTAGCTTAACTGAAGCACACTGTTGCCTTTCACTGAAGCCGTCTGCACAGCCAGACAGTGTACGCAAAAACCTCAGTTAGTACCACACACCAAATGCTGGTACGACTCCCCCTGTAGCTTGACCGTGACACTACAGCATGTCTCTCTCCCCTGCAGTAACTAACTCAAGCTGTTCACCCACCCCTTCTAACTGTAACTGCTGGGAAAGCCTTTCTTTTTTTTTTTTCCTATCAGAAATTTCAGTTGTATTCCAGGCAGTGTGAAATGCTGCTGACAGATTTGTTCTGCCCTCTGCTAATTGTGATAGCAAAAACGCTTTGATGGTTTGTGTGTAAGAGGCTGGGAAATCCCTCTGAGAAACTTGACATGCAGTATTGTAAAATACAGCAGTGCTGTTAGTTGAATTTTTAAGTTTGTTGAGGTGAACAGCAGTTACCTGCAAATGGGAACAGGAGACAATCTCATGATTTCAAACAGGTGCATTTAACTTGAATTCAGTACCAAGAACATTGTTGGAGTTATTAGTAAAGCAATCAGTTTGGAAGCAACTACAGCAATATGGATGGTAAATAGATGGCAGCATGGATTTATTAAAAGCAAATCATACAAACTAAATTTCTTTCTCTGTTAGGATAAAAAGCTTAGTGAATAAGGTAAATCCACCAGAATCATGGATCTCCATTTCATGGACATTTTTCTTACAGTTCCATACGTCAATCTCGTAAGAAAATTAGAAGCGTGGATAAGACATAATATTTTATAAAATATGATGGACTGTGAGTAATTTTCAGTGACAGTAAATATATATGTCAAGGTATATCTAAAGTGCATGTCATATTGATGCTTATATATGTATTAATAACTCAGTTTTGAGAACGGAGGGTGCTGTCTTTCAGAAATCAATTCTCGCTCAAATACTAAGTTAATGTGCTCTAGTTTCATTAATTGCTTTGATGGTAAGATTAAGACTTCATTGATTATATGTGTGAATGATATTAGTCTTGTTGGGACTGCAAATACCATGCGGAGTAGTCATTAAACTATATCCTTCTCTGGATGCATCCCTGGCATATGCCCTAGAGTCTTGGACAGAGAATATGTGCATAGCTGTGCCACTTTGGAATGTCTCTGTAAAGCAAAACTCCTTCTGTCCATCTAGCTGGGATCAAGAGATTGGCTCTCTATCTGGAGTTACATTAGAGGGGGAAAAAAAGCACCTTGAAAAACTTACATTAAAAGAACATTAAGGTTGTAAAGCCAACCACTGAGTAATTAGCAAATAATAGAATTCAAGTGGCCTGTATAATTTTATTTCAGCTTCCTAATGCATATGTATTATGAAGCAGTCTTTAATTCCAGGATTTCACACTATTTTTAACTCAGGATTCTCCTTTAGTAGCTGTCTGCAAAGGAAGGAATTTCATCCAGATGTAGTTTGGCTTCATGCAATTTCATGAAAAAATCCTCAGAACTTCCTTGCAGGTCAGTTTACAGCCCACTGTTTCTGATGATATTCTTGCACAATGGAGATGTGCAGGCAGAAACACTGAAGCACTTCAGAGTAATGTTTCAGAAGCACTACAAAGAAATATGTAGTTTTGAAGTGCAACAATGATATAAGAAATTGGTGACTTTTTTTTTTTTATAGATACAACTTTAAAAATCCTTCCAAATTCAAGTTTCAGTGCAGGTATTTTGCAAGGTCTGTAATTAACGTCATAATGCAGTCTATATGTACACTGAATCTTTGTGTCTGAAGGTTTGCAATGTTGCCTTAGATGCATGACAATTAGGTATTTTCTGTTGGATGCTCTACCATTACTTGCACAATAATTAGGTGTTTTCATCTCATTAATATTCATTTTCATACATTTAAATGTCTCTCTTATAGCATTTGTTAATTAACATACATTTACAATGGTATGTTCCTCTTCCCCATTCACCCTTTCTGACTAATTTAATGAGCTGACATATCAGATGACTTCTCTTACAGGATTCTGCTGTTGTATCTTTGGTGGGAACAAAGGAGTGGTTATCATGCTGTTTGCAAGCGGTATTAGTGTAGCTGTTTTTTCTCATAAGGAATCTGGACCGTGGAGAGTCTGTCCTCAGTGATGGTGTTGCAAAATAGAGAGCTCGTTACTGTCTATTTCCTTTTATTTGTATTGTTAAAACCTGCATCTAAGAAGCAAAGTTTGTGCCCTAATGTATTATTAAAATTGAAAGCAAATCTGGTTTGTACCCCTAAAAGTTTGTTTTGTGCATCTCAGAGAGTAGAGTGCAGCCTGCAAAACTGTAATGAGGGACGCACCAACAGTAAAAAAAAAAAATCTCTTTACTCATTCCTGTACATAGGGTTAATTTGAAAGGTAAACTAAAACATTCAGGGGAGTTGAAGGAAATCCCTGTCTCCTGATAATGTCTGCAAGGAGGTGAAGTAGTAACGGAATGCTGCTGTATAATTACACCTACTGGGGATATTCATTATGATTCTTTGGTTTCTCTGGAGTCTGACTATTAGTATTAAGTTAGACAGCTTGCCTGTGTATTATACAAATATTTTAACAGACCATGCACAGCACCTCTCACAATAATGTCTGTGGTTTCTGTTCCTGTGTCACTGCTGAAGGACAAATAATAATTATAATAATAATAGTAAACACATACAGCAAATAAACATAGTTCCTTCTGTAGATTTAGCAAATAGGGTTTTTGTGACAGTACACTACAGCTTTTTGAGTCTCATTTCACCAAAAATTAAGGTGGAAAACTCCTCTAAAATTCTTCATACTGATAAATCAAAAAGCAATCTCAGCAGTTAACAGATTATTCAAATTCAACAGGAGAAAACACCTGGAGGGGAATTTTCAAAAAGGCTCAATGTCAACTTAATTCTGTTCCCACTGAAGTCAATGGGAGTTAAGCCAGTACAGAGCGTTTTTCAAAATCTTAACCCTAGGATCTGCATACCCATCTAAGTTCGATGAGGTTTATTCTTCAGGAGATTCCAAGTTATTAAGGGAGAGATTTTCAGTAGCACCTGGGGGATTTAGAAGCACAGTTCAATTAGTCTTTCAGTGCAATTTGTGCTTCTAAATACCTGAGACAGGTTTGAAAATCTCACGCTAAAACCCTGTCTCAGCTGTTGGTTAAAGCCTCAGTGCACATGTCTATTCTGATAAAAATAGGATTCCAGTCTGAGGCACATGCAGAATTTTGTGTGTGGTTAGATGGTACGCCAGGAGAATAGGCTGTCACATTATCGTTAACTATAAACGAAGGGCACTGTCAAGTGAGGAACATTTGAACAACATTGCAAATACTGCTGCCATGGTCCTGTGGTGGGTTCTGCTTAATACCAGAGAGACACATTTCATGACCTGTGTTAAACTGAGAGGCATATAACTCCCTGAAGATGCAAGGAGTGTAAGTTAGTATTCATTTTGAGCATGATGGAAAGATCTGGTGCCCCACTTTTTGGACTGGCATATCATTTAGGAGTGATGGATGTGGTTATACGTTAGTGAACATGATTTACATGGGTTTAAATGGCTCCTTTTGACGTGGTTTTTATACAGTGTTACTGCAACCACCCAACAAAACCCAGCCCTGCTAGTGCACTGAAGATGATCAGATTTAGGTGTCTTGACAGCCCTCACTTTTTCTCCTGGCAAGAAAAGACATATCCCTCCTTTCCTAAATTTCATGGAAGAGAAAACACAATGCCTTTTAAATGTCTGAAAGAGAAAAGAGCAGCAAATTCTGTCAGTGTGTTAGAAATGGGGAGATTCAGCCATGGCTCATAGGAGGAAGGGTTGAAAGCCTTGGCTATGCCAAGTTAACCCCTCACTGTTTGGAAGCTTCAGGTATGGCATGCTTATGCTGGTTCAGAGGTTAGTCTATCATTTTGTTCATAGGATGCAGTGTATGTTTTTCACAGAAATGGGCAATATGCCTCTTTCGGGGGTTCAGATTCTCCTTGAGATACACCTAAGCATTCCCACTGATGGAAATTAGTTGGATGGCTACTGGACAACATTACTGCCAGAATGATGTTTTGTACCATACCAGTCCACCTCTGGACCTTTTATGAAGGTGCCTTACTTTATATTTTAACTCTGCTGCAGTGTACTTGAACGGCAATTTGGGTGTCAGGAAGGAGGAAATGGGAGTAAGAAATTGATAAAGAAGTTGTTTTCCTTGAAAAAGAATGGCTAAAAAAGGATATTAAATTTGAATTACTTCAGTGTGCAATACACCACACAAAAATTAAGGGGAAGCTTGTAATTTATTACAGGGGTTGTTCTAGTCACTCTAAAATAAAGCCTAACAGGAGAGCCACTCTTAGTCTTTACTTGGGTAAGCAGATGGGTGAAAGAAAGTAAGTCTGTTTTTGTACCATCCCTTCTTCTCAGTAAGCCTTGTACTCATGTCACGGGGAGGAGCAGCAGGAACATTACAGCAGCAGACCTAGAGAAATGCCAGATGCTTTTCTGTGAGCAAAGGGGGATGAAGCAGCAGGAAATGAAAGGAGCCTCATCCTGATGAATGCAGGGAGGTAGTGAACTCTGCAAAGCAAGGTGAAATAGCTCCCCATTCTGAAAAAGGAAGGAGTCTGGGAGCTGAAGTAGCTGTAATTCACACAACCCATCCCAACCTATTCAAGGGACTACTGTGTAATTCAATACAGAGTGAAGAATCACCATCTTTATATATGCTGTTGAACCTAAACCAAGCCCACAGCCAAACTGTTTCAAGGGAAAGCATTTGGACTTGCACTGGAAATAACATTTAATGAATGGCTCTAGAAGCTTCAGATTACAATAAGAGTTGGGATTTACTGTCTGACTAGGATATCTCTTTATGACAGTATCTTTGTTTAAATATGGAGCTGCTTGATAAAGGAAAACAGAACCAACAATGTTATGGAGCTAGCATTTCAGGGAGAAGAACTTTACAGAGAACTGCTGCTTCTGAGACATTAAGTAGGAAGACTCTGGGTGTCAGAAGGGTAGAAGAGGTTTTCAAACAGGCAGTTCCCAGACTAAATAAGGCGAGGCAGTGCATGGCTGCCTTATCATCAGGTCAAAAAATGGTTGCATTATGGGGAGGCTGATGTCATAGGAACTGAGGATAGGTCAGGAAGCAACTGAATTAGAGGTGAGGAAAGTGAATCATAGAATGGTTTGGGTTGGAAGGGACCTTTGAAGGCCATATAGATCAACCCGCCTATAATAAGAAGGGTTATCTTCAACTATGTCAGGTTTCTCAGAGCCGCATCTAACCTGACCTTGAATGTTTCCAGGGATGAGGCTTCTCTGGGCAAACCTGTTCCAGTGTTTCACCACTCTCCCAGTAAAAAATGTCTTCTATATATCTAGTCTGAATCTAACCTTTTTTGGTTTAAAACCATTCCCCCTTGTCCTATCACTACAGGCCCTATTAAAAAGTCTGTCCTCATCTTTCTTATAAGCACTTTCTTAGGCAGTGGAATGCAGCTATAAGGTCTCCCCAGAGCCTTCGCTTTTCCAGGCTGAACATTCTCAACTCTCTCAGCCTGTCTTCACAGGAGAGACGCTGCAGCCCTCTGATCATTTTGATGACCTTACTCTGGGCTCACTCCAGCAGGGGCATGTCTTTCCTGTACTCTGGAGCTGGACAGAGCACTCCAGGTGGGGTCTCACCACAGCAGACTAGAGGGATAGAATCACCTCCCTCCGGAGACCTGCTGGCCATGCTCCTTTAGGTGCAGCCCAGGATATGGTTGGATTCCTGGACTGCCTGCGCTCAATCCAGTGTTAAGTTTCTCATCAACCAGCACTCCCTTCAGGGCTGCTCTCAATCCATCCTCTGCCTGGCCTGTATCTGTGCTTGGCATCGCTCTGAGCCACTTGCAGGACCTTAGACTAGGCCTTGTTAAATTGCCTGAGATTCCCATGGGCCCAATTCTTGAGCTTGTCCAGGAACCTCTGGATGACATCCTGTTCCTCAGGTGTGTCAACCACACCACTCAGCCTGGTGTCATGTGCAAGCTTATTGAAGGTGCACTCAATCCCTTTGTCATTGGGATGACAAAGCATGAGATGTTAAGCAGTGCTGGTCCCAGTATGGACCCCTGAGGGCACCACTTGTCATCAGTCTCCATCCAGACACTGAGCTGTTTACTGCAACTCTTTGAGTGCGACCATTCAGTTGATTCCTTATCCATTAAATAGTCCACCTATCAAATCTGTATCTCTCCAATTTAGAGAGGAGAATGTTGTGTGGGACTGTATTAAAGACCTTACAAAGGTCCAGGTGGATGGTATCTGTAGCTCTTCCACTCTCCACTGAAGGGATAAGCTGTTGGAGTGGTCACAGAAGAATGTAGCATGTAGAGAAGAATGCAAAAGAATGAGGAGAAGACGAAAGTATCCTCATGACCCAGATAAAAGGCTGGAGACCTCTGGGTAACTTTTCTGATTTGGGCTGCAAAAGTGTCTGACGTACAGAGACTCCTGTATGGTGGTCAGTCTCTGAACAAGTACTTAATGCAGTCTATTTTAATTTGGATTTTGTGAACAACTGCAACTTCTGATAATCAAACATTAGAAATCTCCTTTTGATTCTGCATGGCTTGTCTGGCCTGGAGGCTCAGTCCAGAGTAATGTGTAATGGGAGCTCTGACAGGAGCTGTGCACAGATTGCAATTTGGAGAGTAACATTTTCTTCTCTCTTGGTTTAATCTTGGAGCAAGTGAGTCACTGCTCTTTCTTTCAGATGCTTGGAAGTTGTGCTTATAGCAAGGGCAAATTGTAGAAGACTCAAATTTGCTATCCTTTCTACACCTGTTTCTCTCTTGTGCCAACTCATCCTACTTAATGCAGAAGAAACAACTCACCTTGAAACGGGGTCCATAAACAAGTGGATCTAAAAGGGACAGAGGAGCTATTTAATTAATGGCTTCTGTTCATCCCTGCCATCCAGCCTAGCCTACTTCTGCCTTTACCTGGGTCAGGGAGAAGAGGTGATACGGCAATAGACAGTAGTGTTCACTTCGAGGCAGAACCTGAGACCTGTTCAGCCTCATGGGGAAACAGTGACCCTGCAGCAGTGAACTCCCTGAGAGATGTTAATTCTGTCCTAAGTATGATAGCAGTGCAAAGCTGTCTTAATGTCAGTGTTAGCAGGATGGACAGGTGAGGTGTAGAGATGGATAATAGAAGCATTCCGGGACACTCCTTGGGGCCATCCATAAGCTGGTGGAAATTTGGAACCAGGTCCTTTAAAGATGTTTCCTTTCCCTCCAGACGAGCTGCTCCCACAGCTCTCAGAGTGCTGAGGCCGAAGGCTGGGACAGAGCGCACATACTAAGGTAAGGTGAAAATAGCAGCATACACCACATTCTGTGCTGTAATCCTGATGTAATCAAATCCTGTAAGTTTTACACACCAGCGCACAAATTACTGGCATTTACTAGGAAGAATGAGAAGCAGGCTGGCAACTGCTTGGAGGCACATGGAATATACAGAAAATTTCTCTGGAGCATGGGGTACATACAGGCAATTCAATTCCCAACTGGTTTATAGGCAGGAGCTACCAATTAAAATTAAAAGAATAAAAGACCACAAGCTTGGGACTGATGATAGGCTCTGGAGAGAGAAGTTGCCAACAGCTTGTGCTACAAAGATGGTTCTCTTTCACTGGATTTCAGTGAAAGAAACTCAGGTAACAGATCATTCTTTTCTTCTGGCTTCTCTGATTTTCATGTACTCAGTCGTGCAGCCAAAATTCCTACAAAGACAGACGGGGCTACTCCCCATGAATTCCAAACAGTGAGCCAGCCTTTTGAGAGCTGATGCGGTGAATATGCCAGCAGTCAGCTATACCTAGGAAGGGAGATTTTAAAACCAAGCATCAGGTGCCTGAGCAGAGAGTGTTGAATGATGGGGCTCAGATAATCTACTAATAAGAACATGGTAATTTTATATATATATATATATATATGCAATGATTTAGGGATAAAAAAACCTGTATCCACCTGATGTGTCTTTCACATTAATTGTTTGTGAGTCTCTGAAACAGACCTCCCCTTCTGATGGAGAAAATTGAAACCTGACTAGGTGAGGTTATTATACATACGTGGGATCTGCAAAGCCAGGATTTATGCTGTTCCCATCACAGTAGTCTCTGAGGATCATGTAGGAAGTGGGCAAGTTTAAACTGTAATTAGCAAACTGCAGTTACCATGAGGCAGATGAAGTTGTAAATCATAATCTGTCATTGGTTATGAAGTCAAAGCATGCTTCCCTTGCCTCTCTGAGAAATCATGTGAATGTTGATGAACTAGTCATATGGAGGCTGCTGGATGGGAGAATTTTCACAAAAAGCAGTGAGTTTACCCAGTTGTTTAAATGATTTGTATGAAAGAAGGTAAGACAAAGAGTACTAGTGCTTCAAGATGTGGAAGCCTCAATGGTGGTGCAAGGCAAGTGCTATGATATTACCTGAACTCCCTGGCAGCCAGAGAAAAAGCCATGCCTCCTAGCCACTGGAAATTGGTGGCACTAATCCAGTCAAAATGTCTAGAAGTAGTGCTTGCATTGTTTTAAGATGTGTTTTATCACATGTGGCCTTTCCTTGGGAATCAGAGGAAGAAAGTGAAAACCTTTCTGGCGCTTTTCCTCCCTTGGGTAGCTTAGGAATCACCAGACTCCACACCACAGTACTTCAAAGTCACTGCGCTACCTCATGTCAACACAATTTGGCTACAGTAGGGTTTGCTTTGTGAAGGATGAACTGTGTGGCTTTTGGATTTCTCTTTCAGAGAGCTTAACGCAGAAACTGATCCACTAGCAGGTGCAGGAGGGAACCATTTATTATTGCTTAGCTTAACAAACTGCATCTTAAATTGTGATATTGATTACAATGCTGAATGAAAAGGCTGAGCTGGCGTTATAGTATTTGACACAAGCAGCATTTTAAAATGTTTACACTGATTGTGTGGTGCACCAGTTATTGTTTCTGGAAAGCAATAGACTTAAAATATGGCGTTGCATAAAGTGCTAGCCGCTTCTGAATTCATTTACCAAAATTTTGATTAAAAAAATCAAAGATATTGTATGGCAAAAGGTGCTCACCCAAGTCGGTGTTTGCTGTATCGGTTCAAATTAATGACATTAAAGCACAGCAGCAATACATTTTCAGCATCCCTAGTATGTTCTGCAGGATCTCCTGACAGGATAAACATGTCTTCTCTGCACTCCCTTTTTTCCCTCCCCCCCAAACAAGCAATAAAAACATTTTGCATAAACAAATTCCAAATTGCAACTAATCATAGGAAAGCTGACAAATGTATGCTATGCTAGTCTGTGAAAATACTAATCAAAGCAGCCTGTCAATTGTTAAAGTTAATGATTTAGATATGCAAAACTCTCACTAAATTTTTGTGGATAATTACATAATTATGCCTGGGTTAACACAATCAAAAATAGCAATTGCATGCTCCCTCTTGAAATCACCACAGCAGTTCCCTACTATATTTTAAAGGCCTCTTTGCACACAAAGTGCAGTAGGAAAAGAAAAAAAGCCTGGGAGCCACCTGGAAAAGGAAAGCAGCTCTGGTAGGTGCTTCCTGCCTACTCCACTCACTTTTTGCCCTCTGCAGAAACAATCCCCTGGAGAACAAAGCACCAGCTAGAGTGGGTGGAGGTGCAGAAAAAGACAGCCAGATAACAGAAGATTGGAAACATGAGAGTTAGTTGCCGTACAGAGCTGCAGGAGCAGCACCTCAGCCCATGGATTAAAATGTGTATGACAATGAGCTGTTCCTGTGGGAGGCATTTTAGATTGAAGAGGAGGGAGTTTATACTTTGTTTTAAATATTGCTGTTATGCAGGAACCCCTGACTGTCAAGACTTACATAGGTCCTTCAATTTTTCATTAAATTATCAAATAATTCAGAAGTTCCTCTTTATTCCAGACAGTTCCCTCCACAGGTGTATGGCCTAGAGGGGGATATCAAGCTCTCCCATGCAAACCCCACCCCCATGAGCTATGAAATGACCCCTTCCCCTGACCACACACTTAAAGCCTTTGCTGGAGTGCCAGAGGAAGGGAGGCTTTTGGTGGAGGGGAGCTAAAAGGGGGGTAAGCAGACTAAATCCTGTGGGGCACTGGCCTTTTTTCAGTTCTACTGAAAGTAGCTGAGTCTATTCTAAGTACCTTTGAAAAGCGTGGTCCTTGGAAAACTTGAATTTCTCTTGCACTGCTGCTTTTGGTTTTTTCCTTCTCATGTTGGCTTCTTGCTCCCTTTTTATACTGGGTCTAACTAATACTAAATAGAGATTCCAGTTGTTGGGGACCTCAGGGAAGTGACACAGTATAAATAAAATGGATATTGGGCTCTTTGCTGAATGTGACACTGGCTGGGATGTGGTAACGGTAGTGATGGGGATTTAAAAAGTAATATATCTCTTGTGTAATTTTTTATCATAATTTTTCTATACAGTTTCCATTAAAGAGATGAATGACCTAAATGAAAAAGAGAAATAACCTGAAAGCATAAAATCAGTCCCTGTCAAGAGCTACATAAAGACTCAGGGCCACAGCCGTCTGAAACTGACTGCCTAAACTCCAGAATTTGCAAGCAGATGTTCATGTGAATTGACTGGCTTTACTAGTTGCTTACTGCTAGTGAGGATCTAACATATAGGGCAAGCAAATGCATATTGATGTAGATGTATTCCCAACACCATCCCCCTGCCCAGAATATTCTGTCAGAGCTGGCTTTATCTGATTGATGTTATGAGGCCTGTTACTGCTTTTGTTATATTTATAAGTGTAACTATTAGAAATGCGCTTGGTGAGTTGCTCAGTCTGGATTAAGGGCATGAAATTAAATAGTAGTGCAGTTGGATGTCTGAATGAAACCCAAAATGTTGTTTTGGAAACCTCACAAGCACCTGGAGCAACGTCAGAACTCCGAGGCACTATTCACCAGTTTTACACTACTTACTTCTGCTGCACCGAGGAAGCAAAAATAAACTTCCTGTACGTAGACAGATTTTAAACATTTTTCTACAAGACAGAAACCAGATGGAATATTTTCACAGCTGACACCAAAATTCACAGTTTTCGTGACTTCTGTGATGTTGTGATTTATACAGGAACTTTCTGTATCAGCAGCCTTGAGCAGACAGCCTCTTGCCATTCAAGCCTTTAAACATTATTTGGATTGGTAGGTCAAAAGATTGTATTAGCTGTGTGAAATATGAAGTATCAGTGGATTTAAATGATAGTTCTGTGAGCTGTTCTGTTTTCACATCTTGACTATAAGTCATAATAATAAAATATGTTAAAAGTGCACTGCTCCAAAATGGATAGCCAACCCTGAAACCATTTCTAGAAGCAAACAAGAAATTCTTATGTCAGGGTATGAGCACAACGCAGGCAATTGCTTTAAGCATTTGCTAGGGCTTCTAAAGGGGGACATGAGTGGCAGAAGGCATTCTGTTTGAGGCTGCACGTTTCACAGGCAGTATTTTCAGATAAAGATAAACCTGACCAAAAAAGCGTTGAAGGTTGTTTCTGTGTTTTGGGGAGGTGGAGAGGGTTTTTTATGTTTGTTTTCCCCTGCTAGGAATTGAGAAGCCGAGTCAAAGCTGCTGGTAGACAGGGTAGAAGGAACTGGTGGTTCGTGTGGGACCCAGCATAGCTGGATGCAGGCAGGGGGTTTTCTCTATGTCCTGTGGCATTTGCTCTCCATCTCTGCCTGGATCAGTTGGTTGTTCTTTGCAGTCAAGATTCTTCCCGCCTTTATGCGAATTCATGGTTTCCTGGGAAACTTGTCTTAACCTGTACCTGAAAAAAAACTTCAGAAATGCATTGATTTTTCTGTTTTTACAGGAATTTCTCTATACACAAGAGCAGTGTTTCAGCAACCCTGCCTGTTTCCAGATGCAGTTCCAGATTTTATGTTTTCCTTTCACAGTCTTACGCGATGTGACTTTTGGCTGTGTGATATCATTACTAATTTGGAGCAGCATGTTCATGTCTCTGGTTCTAACAGTACTCAAGAGTTCAGACTGATGAGAGAGGCCGTGTTGGAGGTATTCCTTGTATGTGTGTATTTATAGGATACCAGACTCTGAAAATCCTCTTTCCCCCCCATCTAAGAGAGCTGGTTTGCACAGGGCTCCAGAGATCAGAGCCTTGTCTTTAATCAGGTGTTTGTTCATGAAGGATCTGTTGTTGCTCAGGGATGTAATTTCATACAATCATAGAATGACTTGGGTTGGAAGGGACCTTAAAGGTCATTTAGTTTTAACACCCCTCCCCTCATGGACAGTGTGCTGGTTTAAAGGTAAAAAACTTTAATGAATTGAGAATGAACCAGACTCAAGAGAGATTATAAGTCAGAGTTGCTATTTACTAAAAAGATTACAATAAATACAATGATACAGAGAAAAAATTGATTTATAACCCACAAAAACCAGAGGTATATAACCCAGCACTCTGGGGCATGAACAAAATGGTGTTCGTCAGCCCCTGTGCTGAGCACCACGTGGTACCCCTGAGTGCAAAGTAAAAGGAAAGGAAAACCTGTTGTTGCCTCTGTTTGACATCCTTTCCTGCTGATGTAAAACAGCACTCGTCCCAATACCAGCCCCCAAGGAACACCACTCATCACTGCTCTCCACTTGGACATTGAGCCATTGACCACATTGACTCTTTGAGTGCAGCCATCTCGCCAATTCCTTATCCATCGCCTAGTCCGTCCATCAAATCCATGTCTGCAGTTTAGAGACAAGGTTATCAAGCAGGACAGCACCAAGTGTTTCACACAACTCCAGGTAGATGATTTAGTTCACTCTTCCCTCATCTACCAGTGCTATAATCCCATCATAGGAGGCCACCAAATCTGTCAGGCATGATTTGCCCTTAGTGAAGGTGTGTTGGCTGTTGCAAATCACTGTGTTGTTTTCCATGTGCCTTAACATAGTTTCCAGAAGAATCTACTCCATGATATTGTCGAGCACAGTTGTGAAACTGACCAACTTGGAGGCCCCCACGTCTCCCTTTCTTCCCTTTTTAATGGGTGCTACATTTCCCTTTTTCTGTTTTCCAGTTTCTTGCCAGCTCTGAGAAAGATGGAGGTATATGTAATTGTAGGTGCTTATAATATGTGCACCTTATCTTTATAGAAGGATTTATTGTGTGAATCAGGGAACAAACAAATGGTTAACAGGTCAAGGACAATGGTTACAGCCAGGGCAAGGGGAAGACTCAGTCTCTAATGTGTTTCTCCTGCCCAGCCAGTTCTTAAGGCATACCAAAGTATCCTTCAGTCTTCTATAGCATATGTGCCAGTCTCAACTCCAATGCAATGGTCAAATGAAGTAGCATTGAACCACATTTATCCTGCACAGGGAAATGGTACGTGATGTTGTTTGGACCTGATGGGTGAGACTCACACACACTGTTCCTTGCTGAAAAAAATGTACAAATATGAGAGCGACCGAAGAGGAGGATGGTTAATAATTTATAGAAAATCTTACTGAATTTTGTGCTAAATAAATATTGTTTCCATTGATATATGTTGAAAATTGGCATACAATAAAACATTTGGTGATAGCATATGGAAGGAGGTATGAGAGACAGTTGAAGAAGCTTTCCCCTTTTCTGTACTTGTTTATAATCTAGTGTCCTCAACATTATAGATACTACATATTGAAACTGTCTGTATGCAACCTGGCTTACAAAAAAAAACCCCAGTGCTGTTTGAGTAGAAAAAACTGCCATTCTCAGCATGTTATTTCCCCATTTGGACATTTTTTGTCTGTTTCTTCTCCTTCTCCTCCCCCCCACCCCACCCCATCCACAGCCAGCTTCAGTGAATACAGGCACTGTATTGGAAGGTTCATGCTAATGAACAACTGTTTCAAAAGCTGTAGCACAAATCCATGGTGTTCTTCTAGAGACAATCACTGAAATCCAGGAAACCACATTTTAAATATAATGCTGATGTATATCTGGGCAGTTTAAACAAATGCAATTATTTTTGCAAGATACTTCCTTTGGCTACTCTAATCTGGCAAGTTATATATATATGCTTAAATCCCATGTGTACTTGCTTTGAAGTCAATGGGATTACTTGTATGTTTATATACTCTGGTGGTTTGAGGCCTTAAAACATGGGAGAACATTTGGCATTTAGAAAAAATAGGACTGGAAGGGGCCTCAAGAAGTCCCCCTTCTGCAGGATTGGTTATATTTATGTCATTCATCATAGAATTCTTTTTTCTAGGCTGTTCTTAAAAACATCTGGCAATAGAGATTCCAGATTCAATAATTTTCTCAGGCTCCATCCTAGTTCTTCACTATCTTCACTATTATAAATGTTTTTCTGTAATGTCTGACCTGCTGCAAAATAAAGCTGTTATTCTTCAGACTTTCTAACATGTAAGAACCCTGTGTGTGACAAGCTTCTATGCATTCAAAGTCTTAAAATTGCCTTCACAAGAATTCCTTTATCTAAAGACCTAAAGTTTTCAAATCTTTTCCCCTGGACACATTTTCTGGACCTCTGGTCAATTCTGTTGCTTTTCTTCTGGGTCTCTCCAATTAGACCGTCTCTGCCTTGCACTCTTCTCCTCTCCATCCCCCATTAAATTTCAGCCCTTTCCTTGACACTGCTGTTATTCATCCACATCTCTTCAAACTCTGAGCCTCCATACTTGCAGATGTCCTATGCATTCTATTTGTACATTCTGCAACCACAGTAAGTGTACTGTTTCATGGTATTGTTGTTTGCCAACAGCCAAGCCCCACATAGTTGCTTACTCGCTCCTCTTCCATCAGGAGTGGGGTGAGAATTGGAAGGATAAAAACTAGAGAACTCATGGGTTGAGATAAAGACAGTTTAATGGGGAAAGCAAAAGCCACACACACAAGCAAAGCAAAACAAAGAATTGCTTCACAACCTCCCCTGGGCAGGCAGGTCTTCAGCCATCTCCAGGAGAGCAGGGCCCCATCATACTTACTTGGGAAGAGAAACACCATCACTCCAAATGTTCCCCCCTTCCTCCTCCTTCTCCCCAGCTTTATATACTGAGCATGGTGTCGTATGGTATGAAATATCCCTTTGGTCAGTTGGAGTCACCTGTCCCACCTGTCTCCTCGCAACCTCCTGTGCACCCTCAACTTCCTTGCCAGCATGACAGTACAAAGAGCAGAAAAGCCCTTGGCTCCGTGTAAGCCCTGCTCAGCAATAACAAAGACATCTCTGTATTATCAACCCTGTGTTCAGCACAAATCCAAAACATGGCTCCTTAATAGCCACTGTGAGGAAAGTTAACTCTATCCCAGCTGAAACCAGCACACGTGGCTGGATGATTTATCAAAGTACTAAACAGAATCACATCCACAACAGAATTTTTTAATCCTCCTGTCCCCGTCAATGGCTTATTTTGACTATAGGCAAACAATAGCATTCTATATACGTTATGTCCAACCACTTTTGTACCTGTCTTGCAATTTTGTTCAAGACCACGTTTTCCTAGTGTGTGTGTGAGTGACATTTTGAGGCAGCACTGAAAGCTTTGCTAAATCAAGAAACGTGGTATCTCCTGCTCTGCTTCTGCCACAAGGCCTGTTCCCATGTGGCAGAAGAATATTACATTGATTTGACAGGATTTATTCTCTAGAAATCCATACTAGCTGCTATTCATTTCCATGTTATCTTCAAGACACAAATAGTTTGATTACTTGTTCTGGTGTTTTTCTGAGGACTGAAGACACATTGACTGGTTTGTAACTCCTTTGTTGTGTTTTCCTCCCCCTTGTAGAGCCAGATATTCTGTTTTCTCTTTTTCAGCCTTGGAGTACCTCATCTTCTATTCTTACGTTCTCAGGAATGACTGTCCAGTGATTAAGAGAGTGAGCAAGTGGCCATGTAAGAATCACGAGTTGAAGTTGTGCCCAATCAATTTGAAGACCTCTGATTTATTTAAGGGCATTATAATCTGCTCTTTTTAGGCCATTATCTTCTGGCTACCATGTCTTCTGTTCCTTGTCTGCACTGGCATCTGTGTCCTGTAGAAGTTTCTCAGCAGCAATACCAGTTCTCTGAAACAGTTTGTTTTTGCCTTCCGTGAGATCTCTTCAGTTTAGGTCAACTGCCAGAGTTAAATCCTGCTATCATCAGTGGTGCTGTTGCTTCTGGATCAAGGCTTCCTTGGAGACTATGGAACGAACCTTGATTTCTAGTTCTTACTTGGGCAGTAGTCTTGTTGAAGTCTGAATGGAACTAACTGCCAGAATGGGACCTGAGATGAGTTGTGATTTGGGATGCCTGCTGACCAACCTGTGTCAGCTAGGGTTTAAGCTGTTGTATTGATTTGTTTTCAACCAGAACAAATAGCTCAGCTGTCACTCTGGGAACTTAATGAACACTTATGCCACAGCATCTGCTTCTCTTTGCTAGAGATGAGCATTTATTTTAGCAAATAGTATGTTTAGAGAACAAATTGACCACATTTTATTTACCTCCTGAAGTTCTTGTTTATGGTGGCACTTTCTCACTTGCAGTTTTTCAGTGTTGGTCAGGTGCCAGAGTGGTAGTTTCGTCCTTTTTCAGCTTCCCTGAAATAAGTGAAGTAGGGAGCATGATAAGAAACTTGTGCACATTTTCATACATGCCAGTTTCTGTGATGTCAGGTTTTCCATGGTCAAAAGAAGAATTTTCAGGTGAGATTACCCTCGAGCGGGTAACAATTCACTGTGTATAAATTAAAACTTCTGTTCTAATTATAATACATTTATGAGGGCTTCTAGTTTCTTTCCTACAGGAGAGTATTTTCATTCCTATTGTATTTTTGGATAATCTGTTTTTCTGACAGGAAGAAGTGCAAAAATTTAATAGCTGAGGTTGTAGTTTTAAGATGTGCAATGAGAGCCTAGGCTAAAAGAAACTGCAATATTCTGTATAATTTCAAGAGGTGTTCTAAGAAAATATGCCAATTTTATGGGGGCTCTTATGGGAAAATTCTGATTTCATGTGGATTCAGGTGAAAAGGTAAATTTCATGGAATTTCTGAAAATGTCTGGATTTCACTGGTTCCATGAAATCTATGACAGCCATGGAAAAATGCACAGTTCTTGTCATGGAGGAAATTTTTATTGCAGTTTGCAGAACTTTTATTTTCTGTGTACATCTGTTTCTCTGACACGTATTATGCATTCTGGACCTCTTCCTCATCTTGTAGTCTCTTCCTGTGAATATTTTACCCTTCCTGATGAATGCACAATGCTCTGATCCTCAGATGATAGAAATCCATGACTGCCTGCAAAGGAGGTTCAATGTGCAAGTGTGGGTGGGGGAAGGGCATGAAAAGTAAGAAATACTAAATACAGACCTGGGGATTTCGTATTTTATGGTAATACCAGCTTAGTTTGTGCAATATAGAAGGAAAAATAATTAGGACTAGGGAATGGGAATGATTTATCATATTCAATGTGAGATCTAAGCAGTGTAGCATCAAAAGCAACTTGCAATTTTTAAAATTTGGGCTTGTGTGGAGGGTGCAGCACAAGACCCCCCAAGGAGCATATCAAGCTTCAGAGGAGAATGACTGTGTCGTGGCATCTCAATTTATCCTATAAGCAGTGCCCTCATTGGCTAGGACACAAGTGTGGCTGTAGTACGCTTGTGTTGTTCCCTGTCTTCATAGAGGCAGCAGAGCTGAAATAGTTCTCACTTTTCAAGAAGAGAAATTAAGACACAGAGGAGAAAAGGAATGCATCCTTAGACAGGGCTTGAAAATCAATGGTGAGATGAGGTGAAAACTTACAGGAAGGCTGTGTTGGAAGGGCATGGGAAATGACAAAGAAAAAGCGTTATTAGATAAGTGGAGGAATTGGAAAGGAAAGAATTATGAAGTCAAATCTATGCAGGGTTTTAAATGAAGAAGTCTAAACAGTGTCTTGAGACAAACAGGGAGCCAGCTGATTAGCTTTGATTTAATGATATTTTGGAACATCTCTGTGTGCCTGAGCAGCCAAAACTGAGAACATTCCTGACGGTGCAGTTGAAGCCTTTTCTGGGGAATTGCCTTCCACTTAGCTGAGGGAAGATACAGAGTGTCTTGGTTTTGGCTGGAATAGAGTTTGTTTTCTTCCGAGTAGCTGGTATAGTGCTGTGTTTTGGATTTAGTGTGAGAATGGTGTTGACAACATGGGGATGTTTTCTGTACTGCTGAGCAGTGCTTGCACAGAGTCTCAAGGCCTTTTCTCTTCCTCAACCCATCCCACCAGCAAGGAGGCTGGGGCGCAGAAGGACTTGGGAAGGTACCATGAGATTAACTCAGTAGGTTACAGCATGGTGCTCTTAACGTCAAGGTTATGGGTTGATCCCCATATGAGCCATTCACTTAAGAGTTGGACTCGATGATCCTTGTGGATCCCCTCCACTTCAGAATATTCCGTGATACACAGCCAGGACAGCAGACTGAAACTGAGCCAAGCAATATCCCACACCATATGGTGTCATGGTCAGCCTATAAAGCTCGGGGAAGAAGATGGAAGGGGAAGTTGTTAGTAGTGATGATGTTTGTCCTCCCAAATAACTGTGATGTGTAATGGAGTTGTGCTTTCCTGGGAATGGCTATGGAAATGGGTGAATCAATTCCTTGTTTTCCTTTCTTGCATGCAGGATTTACTTTACCTATTAAACATCATCACCTTTTGTTCTACTCTTTTGAAGGGGATTTTGGCCTGCTGGGACCTAGAGCTGCTTTTGCCACTTCTCGATCAGACAACCTACAATCTGTCTCTCCTTTGCATTTGTGTTGCACTTTCAAGGCCGGCTTGAATGGGGCTCTGAGACCAAGTTATTCTATGATTTTGTGAACTGTCTTTATCTCAACCCATGAATTTTCTCACTTTTACTTTTCGATTCTTTTCCCCCTCCCACTGGTGGAGAGTGAGCAAGTGATTGCATGGGGCTTAATTGCTGATGGGGGTTAAACCATGACATGGAGAAACATTACAAAGTACAGCAGAGTTGGTGGGACTGTGAGTTATTACTCACGCAGGAAAAGGAGAAGACATAAATTTCAGGATCCTGGGTGATGTTATGTACCACTCTCACTTCCATGAGAAATGGGAAGCAGAAAGCATACACTAAGGCTGGCTACTGATGCACATCAAGGCTTTTCTATATGTAGTGAAGCCAAGAGGTGGTTCTGAGGGTCAAAAGGAGCAAATGAGGAGTGACTGGTGTATGAGGGAGGTGTTTGTGTTAGCTGCAGCAGACACAGGTATTGTGCTGCATGCTGTTCATTATTGCCCACTGCCCACTCTCTTCACTGTACCTAGTAAGTTCCTAGGATCCGTATTCCCTTTTGCTGAGTTTCAGTAAACGCTAAATAGAATTCCACAACGTATAATGTTTTCCAGAGAAAACATCATCACCTTTTGTTATATTATTTTGAAGGAGTTTTCAGCCTACTGGGACCTAGAACTGCTTTTCCCAGTTCCCCATCAAACAACTCAAAATCCAGCTCTCCTTTGCATAATCCTATTTCAAACATGAATAATATGAATCTTCCAGTTTATGCTAGCAGGAAATTTGGGTGGTTATATTTCATCATTGCCTTAGAGAAAAAGGGCAGGGTGGCTGCCAGGCTGCCTTTGTACAGATTTTTTTTCTGCTGAAATCTAGTGAAGAAACTGCAGTTGTCTTGATAACATATTCAAGAATTTCCCCCCGCCTCTTTTCCTAGCTCACAGCATCAAGTTGTGGCTGTACATTTTTCACTTGCAGTAGATAACAGCCTTCCCACCTCATCCTCAAAAGGTACAGGTCAGACAAGGCCCTACTGTCTCTTTCTCTGGCTGCAGCTTCCTGATGTATCTGGCTCTGTCTTGGTGACCCTCAGATCCCTGTAGTGATGCCTATGTCACTGCTAGTTTTAATGTGCTTTTCAACATAGAAAAGGGGTGTTCAGCTGGAGTACATCAAAGCCCAGAAGGAGATGTCTGTAATAGAATTGATCAGACAAGCCTGTAGGTCAGGGAGCCTGCACAAGGAGCTATGGGAGGTTGGAGTGAGTGGTCTGCATCTGGCCTCTGTCATAGTGACCTCTCCCTTCCCAGGTAGCTGAACCAGGCTCTGCAGGGTTGATTACCAGCAGAGCTTCTCCAGCTCCACTCTTTGCATATGGCAGGGCAGGATTGGAGTTTATATCTCTTTGGGGCTCGCATGCTGCTCCTGGTCCCTGTGGTGTAGCAATCAAAGCCATGTGAGATGTCTTGTGGAGTCAGAACAGGATGTGTTGGTACTTCTAGTCAAGAACATAGATGAGTTTTGTTCTTTGAGACTTTTCAGTTATTCCTTTCCTTGTATACAGTGTATGCTTGCCTTATATGTTTTGTCAGGTCAGGTAAGAAGAAAAAGTACGCATGGTGTAATATGTTTTGGCAGACTGTTCCTTTTCCCCCAGAAGCAATTTGTGCCAATACGTAACTATTCTACCAACAAATATACGTGGCTAATGTTTCCAGATTTATTCATGCTCATGGGCCCTGCTTGATGAAAGTGTTCTGTTCACACCAGATGCTGCAACCCTGACCATGCATTTGTGGATTAGCATGCTTGATTAAACACACATACAGAACTGGAGATCACAGTGCAAGGGCATAGGGTATCTGAGCTGTTCATCTCAAATGTACCCCCATGGATAAGGTAGATGGATTAGCACCATCACATGTAATCATAAAATTTTACCTCTCAACCCACTTGATTATCCCTGCTTTGGGAATCCCCAAAGATCCATGGAGAGTTGTGAGAGCCAAGGACGCCTGAGTTCACATAAGGAGAGACCCACATTACCTGTGGTGGTGGTTCTTTCCACCAAGGGAGATCTAGGTGATAACCCTGTTATTTTGTTTTGGGTGCTTCCTTTCAAAATGGTCAAAGGCAGTGGGATCTGGAATGCCCGACACCCTGCTGTTTGCATGGATCTGACATAGTCATTTCTTCTCCAGAGTAACTTGGCTCAATTAATTTGATTTTAAAGAAGTGAAGCACTGAGACTGTGCCTGACATTTTCAGAATTCCAGGACGCTGTGTTCCCAGATCAATATGCTGATTTAGTAACATAACTTATGCTCAGGAAGGCCATGTGACACTCCCAGACCCATCTATCTTACTTGAGCATTTCTATTAGAGCTGTACAAATCCTTTTCACAACTGCAAGTGAGATTTTACAAGTTTCCTGGTAGAAAGGGAAAGTGCGGAATTACAAATACCCCCCTGCCCCCCAGTCAAATACCAGATTTGAATATACCCCTTTTCTCATGTTTGAGTCTCAAGCAGGCACTGACACAAGACCATCTGTGTATTGCTAGCAGTCAAATAGACAGATGCACACATCTATAGATGTGCAGATATAACAATAATAGCCTACTGCCCATAAAATATGTACTTGCATATGCAGATAAAGAAGATAATTTTTAAGCAGACACTTCTGGGAATTAAAAGATGCATTTGAAAAGGTAAAAGGGTACCTGAAGAGATATTTAAGTTCTTTACAGACTTAAATAGAATCAGAGCAGTGCAGGAATGTAGTCTGAGTTTATCTACATGAAAACAAACCTAATACCATTTGGTCATGTAACTCCTTTAATATATATCAAAAGTGTTTGGCTGTAGGCCAGTCATGTTTAGAATATCCACAGAAACAGCACATTGGAGTCAGCGATGCTTGAGTCACTCAAACAAAAAGTGACTTTATGGCACAGACAATGTGAGTGAACTTATTCTGGCAAAAGTATTGATAAAAGTATATCAGAAAAAGTGCTGCTTTAATTTTCTGTGTTAAACAGCTGGTGCTGTTAGCTTTCCTATGTGACACAATGCTTTGAGTTTATACTTACTTTTACTTACAAGATGCTGGCAGCTGAATCTCCTAGAAAAATCTTTGTGTGTTGTTTATTTCAAGGCGTACAAAAACTCTGTTTTAAATAATGAGACATTTAGTTAGTTGATTTAACAGTGAAGTTCCCTCCATTCTAAACTGATACCACTTTTTTCTGTATCGGTCCAGCTTTGATTTAGAGTATTTCAAGTACCATACTGTTTTCTTGTAGGGGATATTTCCCTGACTGACTTTTAAGAACAGGCTTAAATTTATGCTGGAAAGTGTCTGCACCTTACCAAAGGTTACAAATTTTCTTCTAAGTGCCTTTTCTTACTCCAAGTAGCCAAAGTACTCCTGAAGGCATCACATCTTTTATGCCCCACGCAATGGCTGGCAGAGCCTTGTACATCAGAATCCTTTGTGCTCGCCAGGGAACCAGGATTTGAAGGATCACTAAACTTAGCCATTTTGTATATCAATCCACAAGGCAGCACTTTAATCATGTATTTTCAAGGTTAGAGTGTTCATTTTGGCCTCATACTTGCTAAGTGGCATAGAGATGTTATGCATGGTACATGGTAATGCTATAATTTATTGCTTTCTAAAAGCCACCCAAAGTACTGCACTGTAATCAAATAGCACTTCTTGATGACACTGCGTGCTCCAGATATAGCCTGAAACAGACTGACACAAATAAGTCATTTAAAGGTGCACAGCCAATCAGAAAATCTTGCTAAATGGAAGATTTGTGTATAAGCAGTTTTCTATGTTTTTTAAATTATGGCTTTGTCTTAATGAGACATTTGCTAGCCATGAAGCTATGTATATGCATTTGGTCTGTCCCTGTTATTCTCAACAAGATAACTGATAGGGCCATATTCTGATCTGCAACATGGGACCAGCCGGAGGTTAGTTTGTCTCTATGAGGAAGAAAAGAGTCCTGTTACTCCTACTCATTTTTTGACTTTGATTATGGACCAAAACCCCACAGTTTTTATACTGGGGAGAAAAAAATCAGAAGACTTAAACAGAAGATGAAAACTGCCCTCAAAGTGGCTGTTTCTAATTTTTTTTTAAAGTTTTGTTGTTGTTGTTTTTGTTTTAACTGTAGAACCTGTGAATCTTCCAAAATCCGTTTTCTGCCTCAGTTGCTTCTCACAAACAGTTGCATGTTACTTTAGATAGTATGGAGAATGATAGTTTTTTCAGGCTTATATAATTGAAAATGTCTGCTTTCTCTTCTGTTACCCTTTGAATGTCATTCCATTTCCCTTTTTTTTTGGTGAGGAACCTCAAATGACCACTTCCTACCCTATTCCTCCAGGAACCCCTGCTGAGCAAGCTCACAGTTTGTAACGCTTCACCTCTTGCCTTTGTGGAGGTACTTCCAACTCTTCGAGTGGCCAGGCTTCTGCCTGTGCTCCCTTCCGGGCCCTACCAGACTTCTGGTGCTCGCTGCCTGCTTGTTGTACGTGGCACAGCCCAGTCCAGGCATCCTTTCTGCCACACTCCCACATCAGTTATGGGAGCTGCTCTTTCACGCCTCAGGGTACCTTGTCTAGCACCTTCAGGTATGGAAAACAGCCTCAATTTCTCCTGACTGTGGGAGATGGATAAATCTCAGCACATCTTTTTGCTATATTTCTGATACTACTGAAGAGGTATTTGTAGGGGTAGGCCAGCCACCACCTCTCTGTGAAGGCAGATGACATTTACAATGTGTCTGCTGGATTTTTAGAGCTTTCTTCGTTACCAATCATTATTGATAACAAAGTTCACAGTTATTCAATATTACACCTAATTCTCAGTGTAATAGCTCTGGCTTCTTGTAGAAATGTAACCTGTATCCCGGGAAGCAACAGACCAATTTTGACATTGTGAGTATGTCCAAAAACATAAATACAGTTGTTGCACTTTAATTTACAGAAATATAATATTTACATTTCTGATACATTTTAAAATGGTTTTCAGCATAATTCACTTGAAGATAATTTATTTTGTAAGACAACATGGCCACTGCTACAATTCTTGGAGTCCTGTGTTTTGCAGCATAAAGAGAAGCTGGCATATTTATGCAGTATGAAGGCAGTGGAAGTCTGTGTTGACTTTCATGGGGCTCTGGATTAGATCTTTAATGAACATCTCCTGATATCATTATGGGAGCAAATATTGGAAGAGCATCATGAAAACTTCAGATTTTGTCGATACGAAGGAGTTATTAAATTTTTTTTAGTTCATAAAGTAGTTTGAAAATTGCTTCTTGAAAATTGCTTCTTCACCTGCTGCTCTGTTCATGCTTATCCCAAATGACCTGAGCCACCCAAAAGAGTATTTAGTCAGAAAGAAGCTGAGGCCAAGATTAGGACACATGAAGAAACCATGCAATATCAAAGCAACCAGTTGTTTTGAAGCAAATAGACAAGCTGCAAATCCAGAAATCAAATCTGAATGCACCCAAAGAGTTGTGGGGAGAACTTCTTGAACTTGATAATTTCAGAAGTGTGGCATGTTGGGTATCAGAGAACCTAATAGTTTTGAAATGTAAACACACAGTATGTAAAACATAAACCACAGAATTAATGACTCATGTTAATTTCACACTGCCCCCGCTTTGGACTAATTAGTGCAAATTAAATGCTGCACTTGTCAGGCAGAGCAGTTTGTGCACTATGTATTGCATTAATAACTATTTTTGGATCCATTTGCACAATGTGAAAATAGTGTGAAAATATTTTTATTTCAATTAGTGGTAGTTTTACAGTCATTAAAAGATTTCTTTAATAGGCTTAGACTCCCATGGCCTGCACAGCTGCATGAGGTCTGGTTTGCATTTAAAGGTGGGAAAAGATGTAGTGGGAAGGAGGACATTTAGCTGACTGGATTTGCTTAATTACCCCCCACCCCATTCTAAAATACCAGACCAGGCTGATCAATTATCTGTCTCTTTGTCAGAGGCCAATTGCTTAATTGCAAATTATCCCTAATAATTACACAGCCAAATAACTACTGGATTTATTCTTAATGAATGTGGAAGCCCTTAACAAGGATTTAAATGTACCCACCAGGATTACTCGAAATCGACAGCTATCAAAGGGCTGGAATCTGCCACTCTCACTTATGTGGAGGAGAAGGTCACTCTGCTTATTTTCTGTTCATTTTCAGTGAGGCTCGGGAAGTGAAGATGCTGTGTCCATGTCCTGTAATGTTTTTAGGGTCTAACGTTTCCACTGTTTCAGTGAAACAGACTGAAAAAGAGAGATTACTGAAAATGAGAAAGGCTGTCAGAACGGGGGATGCTGTGAAGCCGGGGCAGAATATAGGACAGAGCATGGAAATACTGCCTTTGCCGAAATGAGATGGAGCTCTGCCAGGCAGCAAAGAAAAGGGTTGTCAAAACAGCAGCGCACTCCCCCTCGGAGGGATTCCTGGTGCGGGTGAGCAGGGTCTGCCCACTGCGGGGATGGAGGCCTTCCCCCTCGATGGGATGCCGCGCTCTGAACCGGCCGGCGGCAGCAGGGGTGTAATTAGCGCTGACACAAAACACAAGGCAGGGCTTTTGACGCTTGCTTTTCAGTTTTGACAGAGAGGAGAAACGTAACAAAGGTGGTTTTTAATTTTTTGCCTTTTTGCCTTT